>CM056169.1:32177787-32528812 GCA_029691765.1 Entomobrya proxima | reverse complement strand
TTAAGGTTTTAAATTTATATTTTGCAGGCATATTTGCTAAGTACAACAATCAGAAAAATAAATTTTACGATAGTTTTACAGCAAAAACAATTAAACGAGAAAAAAAACGTTGTGAGTTAGTGACAGTTCTATTTCATTTTTGGGTTACATACTTCGATGGTCCAAATGTACAACTGTTGTCAAATCAGCTTGTTAGTATATTCTCTTTCCCAAATTCTACAGTCAACTGCCACCATTCTTGTAGTTTTTTAACCTGTTGCTTTAGCAATACGTTTTGCATTCGAAGATCTGCATTTTTGCATCCAAGAGCTTATGGAATGTTTCTGTTGTGCCTGCTCATCCGATCTCAAGAGCCCATCATTCATAGCGCTTTTTGGCGATTCAATATTATTTATCCGGTTGTATTATTGCAAACTTTCTCCTTCATTATCTCAAATCCTCCAATATTAAACTGAAATCTGAAACATCTTGCAGAATGCTGTTGAAATTATCATTTGAATCTTCGTGCGGAATGGCAGGTTTCTGGCTTTCCTCACTTTCTAGTTTCAATTTAATTTGATTTTATAAATTTAATATACATAGGTAAAACATGTATTGATAGGTCAAAACAGAACATCTAGTGGAATGACAATGGATATCAAGCAGGCATGGTGGTACCCGCGGGTTTTTTATAAAAACCCATGGGCTGGGCAGAAACGGGTTTTTTTGGGGAATATAGGGTTTTTTCGGGTTTTATTGGGTAAAAACGGGTTCCCTATTTAAATACATGTAACATTATAAGACCATTGAAAATCTTATATTCAACCAAAGCTAGCCGCGTATTGTGTAGCCAAGGTTTGGATCAGCAAGGACAGCGTCAAGTTAAGATAGTAAATATACCATCCAGATGTTGATCACAGCAACTTTATTCTGATAAACTTGGCGTTTCCAATTTCCAACCACCTAACCATTACGGTACCTGTAACTTGCTTGCATCGTGGTTTCCCATTTGATTCCCTCCCAACAGTCTTGAACACCATTTCGCAATCCACAGCAAGAATGTTCTCCTCCGAAAACTCCGACCACTACCCTACTAGATCTGGCACTGTCTTGCGTCTCGACACAGATCTTTCAGGTTGGGTGATTGTGACACGGCCATGATAAGTGTAACTGGCACGCGCAGCTCAAACCTCATTTTTACGACAAGCGTTTGATAAACCCAATCAATCCTGCTTCCGAGCTGTATCTTGACCACCCACCTACCTAAGATTTCGCTATGTCCATACTGTATAGAGGTTTTTGGTGGTGAGTTTTACAAAAATCCCTGTCCCTTGTCCTCCGCAAAGTTGCAAAATTCGTTGTCCGTCCCTTGTCTTCCGCAAGTTCATTGACAAGCCCAAGAAATTCAGCCTGCACGCCAGAATGGATTGCCAAGAATAACTTCACAAACCCTGAATGCTAACGTGTGCGTTTGTTTAGTCTAGTAAATAGATGGATGTAAGAGAATATAGTGAATTGACAAACACATTATGTGTTTTGGTTTGATTGCTTGGTCTCTGTTAATTAAGAAAGATATTGCTTACAGCTGAGCAATATAAATGTCTGTATCGGTTTACCCCAGTATTTTATTTTACCCAGTGGGTTTTAATGGGTAATAGTGGGTAATACCCACCTACCCAATAAAACCCACATAAATCTTTGCTAAGTGGGCATGGGTAAAAACGGGTAAAAATGGGTTGCCCAGCCCAGTAATAAAACCCACCACCATGCCTGATATCAAGTAACTTAATAGTTTAGTTTAAGGAACAGTAAGTATTTAATTTTGGACAGGTTCTTATTTTATGCATTGTTTGGTGAGTTGTACAGAATACTTTCTCACTCTTCTTGGAAAGCTGCCAAGTTACCTGAGTAGAAATATATAAGCTGCTGCAAACCTCACAAATATATTTCTGCAAGCACTGGGGACAATGGACTGCCCATATTCTTCAAAGTATACTCGTGATTGGAAGTGACAACCATTAATATGACTTTCAGAAATAGACTAAGTACGTATCCTGAAGTGTTCCTATAGTCGACAATGGGTCGCAACGGCATTCCTTCTTTGTGGATTTTAGGCAATCCGTAAAGAATTTGGCATTTAGTGGAATCTGGTCGAAGGTTGATATATGTTGTTTTCCAGCTTCTTTTTTTTGTTCAAGTCCAGTAGGCATTGTTTGATCTTCTTTTCGTATTGCCCTATTGGATTATGATCAAGTTCTTCATAGGGGCCTTCAGAAATCAAAGAAACAATTGTTTCTTCATATTCCGTACGATCTAGTATCACTGATGTATTCCCTTTATCTGCTATGGTTATGATTATGTCCGTGTATTGTTATAGAGATATGATACATGAAGAAATCCACTTCGGAATTTTAGTATGAATGTTTTCTTCGTTCAAAAAGGTTTTCAGAGCATGGGAAACTTCATTACGGACTTTATCTTTGGTTGGATCAGCCACTTTTTATTCTAAATCCAAAAGTATCTTTTTGATGCACATAATTGTCTCAAGGGCTCCAGTTTTTATAGAACGGTCAGGCAGAACAAAAGTTAATCCCAAGCTTAGGGTTGCTAGCTCCGCATCCGAAAAAGATCTTGAACTCTTGTTCTCGACACATTTCGGTGCGACGTTTAGAAGTTTATGTTGCGATGTTTTATTCATCTTTGTTTATTTGTTCCTTAAAGAAAATCTATCGAAAGATCTATCCGACAATGATATATCAGATAAGGTAAGAATCTGACGGTGCACAATAAAATCTGCTTACATTCCTTCAGCATCTTAACATAGAGAAGCGTTTGAAATAAGAACCTGATACTGATGACTTGAGAACTCTGTTCTTAAGCTCATATAACATTATACAGTCGACCCTAACTATAGTGGCGCTGGTTATACTGGCAGCTTGTTAATAGTGGCTGTATGACATGTCGCCCGGATTTTATTAATGTAAAGTATATGCAAAAAGGTAGGCTTATAGTGGCTGGCGTTATAGTGGCCACAGCGCTATACTGGCGTGATTTTTAGAGCACTAAGGGGCTAAAACATGCTTAATAGTGGCCATTCCACAGAAATTGTTCAAATGTGTATGCATTTTCAGCGCCGGTCACGATATGTATTATGCACAGCAATACATAACCGAGAATGTGTGCCATTGTTTTTATAGTGTGATAAATATCAGCTTGTTTTCTTAGAGGAATTTGTTTTTTAACTGGTGTCAGCTACGAATTTTTGTTAAGTTTGTTCTTTAATTGACAATAAAGTGGCTAAGGCAAATTTATTTTCAAATCCTGTGGCACTTTGCATCATTGATCAGCTGAAGCAGTTTGTTGATTGCTCCTTCGGTGACGATGGTTTGCTTTCAACAAAGCAACTCTAATTCTGAGAGAGGTTTCTATATTCAATTAAGTTATTATTAGTTAAAACTGTAAGGATTCTTGTCATGAAGAAAGTCAAGCTTGCATTTAATAATGTGTTATGTCACAATTAGGTCATACTGTCATATGTCGCTATACTTTATTATAAAGTCTTTATACTGGTCACGGCCACTATAAGCTATACTGTCCTAAGCCACTATACGCTTTAGTGTCCATACTCTATACTGGCCATATATTATGTCGCCCGAGACCAGCCACTATAGTGAGGGTGGACTGTAGTTAGTTATGTAGTTTGCTTCATAAGTTAACATTACTAATAATATAACCTCAACCTAGATTCATATCAGAAAAAGAGGTGCAAAGAGAGTAGGCAGAGAGAGAGAGAGCAACGTACAATGAATACACCAAATATTATTGGTACATGGTCCAAATTGTATATGATATCCTTGATCTCAGTACTAGGAAGAATGATTTTGCCAAAGAATTTTAATTTAATAAATACAGAGTGAATAACCCTTATATAGAGACACACAGAGTTCAAAGTTTAAATTTTTCGAAAAACTTTTCAAACCAAATTGAAATACTTGTGCAACCTATCACTGCCATCGAGACTCACGTCACAAAGAGAACTGCACTGCAGTAAAAACTACCAGCTTTCTCTTTCCTTATCAGCTTTACAGCACAGCAATAAGCTGTGATTATACTGATATGCACGCTTTTGGGAAATGAAAGTAACAGTCTGGTCTCAGTTCTCATAGTAATGTTTTTTTCTTTCTAACCAGGAAATGACAGAATATCCGGATGCTGAAATTCGCCATTTAGAGATGTCTGTGGAGTCTGAAACTTCAAAGATTTAGAAAGCTTTCGGCCCGCAACACCAGGAAAAAATATTCCAGAACTACAGCGGAGATACAAAACATCATTTTCCCAAGAAGGAATGCCAAACTTTGACGATGCAACGCCTCCAAAAGTTTGGTGTGTGGGAGAGACGAATTCACAAGTAGGACACGTGACCAATAATATTATGACCTTTCATGCTCTCATGAGCAGCTCATCCAATGGAAATTTAAACGTTTACACAAATAAATGTGGTTATTTCGGACAAACAGTTAGCAAACAACAAATAATTTCAAGTAATTCTGCTCTAAACCTCGACGTTCATCACAACAACTTACAATTCGACACCAGCAACTTATCAGATGTTAGCCAAAGAAGTATTTTGAATCATAATAGCATTGAAGAAAACAGGGCATCATCAAATCCAACCGAGCTCCTATGGAGCTATGAGCTATGAGCTTTTCCTTCATCAAGTCAGGCCGGTCAAAATGTGGATAAAACAGTACAGGCTTAATCAATATCTAATAATGGTTCAATTTATCAATCAGAAGGAAGCGATTCTTCTGCGCAAAACCAACCTTCTTCTTCAAAATCCATCTGTAGTGACTCATTATCCTGTTTTTTGGTCAAAATTTGGCACTTGATTTTGGGTTCAGCGAAGAGGTGAGATACCATATATAATACCTATACAATGTTGTTTGGCCATTCTACTCTTTGCTATTCCAATTCACACTGAAAAAGTACAAATAGTATTAGAAAACCTAGTAATGGTAATACTATTTTGTTTGTACTAATATGTATCATAAGTTGTACTACATAAGTTGACAAAGTAAGCAATTGTTCGTCATATTTACACATAATTAATGGTGATGACTCATGACGCGCAGGTTGAAGACGTTTGTGAGCGGGATTTGAGGTGTAATGCCGTATTTATTAGTAAGCTTGTCTTACTACTAATATTGCCTGAGTCGTTTTTTGTGCGCGCCATATCTCTAACACCAGATTGAATTTTTAATTTCCGTTTTCACACAACGGTTTCGGGTCACTGGAACCTGTGCAGGACGGAGCCCGATTTTTGAAATTCGACCTCTAAGGTCAAAGGTCACGGTGAATTTTTAAGTTCCTTATATGACCTATGGCATGCGACACATGATTATAGGTCAGTTTTTGACCAAATTAACGAATATGTTGTCAATTTGCCAAAATTCGAAATCGTCTGGCCGTTATTCAAAGGTCAAGTTTTGTGCGCGCCATATCACTAGTCCAGTAATAAATTTTTAGAATTCTGTTTTCGCACAAACGTTTCTGGTCACTTGAATCTGTTTATGACGTAGCCCGATTTTTGAAATTTGACCTCTAAGGTCAAAGGTCACGACGGATTTTTAAGTTCCTTAAGTGACCTATGGCATGCGACACATGATTATAGGTCAGTTTTTGACCAAATTAACGAATATGTTGTCAATTTGCCAAAATTCGAAATTGCTGGGCACTTACAGCCGCTCTAATTCTTGTGAACACAGTTTCACAGCACTCAATTAAATCCCATTTCAGCAGGTTTGCATTTAAAATATTGTTTTAATTATGGTATATTTGAAATTTCGGCAAGCTTACTCTCTACTACATGATTACCATGTTTTATTTTCTATTTATTCATTTATTGGGTTCGTGTCGTTTCTACAGTGCACGTTCTTTTCATTCTTCATTTTTTCATTCTGGCATCTATTTACCACATTTGTGCATAATCAATGATAAATCAGTGAAAAGAGAAAGATGGCGTAATACCAATTTTTTCGTTCGTATAGCAAAACCATGGTACTCTTTACATAGCAAGAATCTTGATCGCATCTGTGTCAAGTCACCCCAAAAGTGTAAACACACGAGTATTACTGTGTACATGTCAAACTGCATTTGAGATTTATACCAAAATCGTACCAAAGTATTTTTTGCACTAGTTTTACCCATTGTCACCTATAAGACAACATGCACTTTCCAACAGTTCACCATTTTATATTTTTGAGAATTTTTTTTTACTTGTTTGTCTTGTCAATAATTTTCTTTTATATGCAAGATGCACTTAACTTCCAGGTTACTCCCGCAGGGATAGAGTCGCTGCTTGATGGACGATTCGCCGTGACCATTAAGAAGTTCCCGTTTCAAGATTGGTCTCTAGCCAAAGTTACGGCAGAGGAATGGAAAGCGCTGGAGAAAAAGTTCAGATCCTATGAAATGTTGTAACTTAATGTCATTATGGTGAATTGTTCTTCGTTTCAGTACGCTAATGTAAATGCATTGACAAACATTAATAAACTGAACATCTAAATTCTAACTGTTGTTCTTAATTCAACTTTTTTTTCGTACTTTTACGCTAATACACAACTATCTGAGCTAGTAGCAAACGGAGAACGGAGAATTAAGTTGTTTGCTGCACTACAAAAATCTCCGCATGTCAGTTTGGTATTTGCCCTTTACATGCCTTTTTCATTTTACATAAAAAAATATGAATGTTTTCATGCAATTTTGGCGTACTTTTTAAGTAAAACGGGACCGTTCTCTGAACTCCTAAGGAGTTTCGTCCGCGGTACAGAGCTTCTAACACCCTAACTTTAGTGCTTCATGAGCTTATGAGCTTGACATATTTCATTTGTTAGCTATGCTGACATATATAAAAACTCAAGTGTGGCTAAGTGAGAAAAGTCCCGGCCCCCGTGAAATAAAGGGCCATATTCCTAACCTTATGGAGAGTGGGCTAACGATGCTCCGCGTATACACATATACCATTCGATCGATCTCGAGGAGCTTATCAAAAGTGTTGCTGGGCACAACTCCGAAAAACGTGATCTTTAGGTACTTTTGGCTAAGTTAAGTTCAGAGTTTTACATACAAATCCTATGGTACAATTTTTTAGCGAAAATAAAAAACTCAGAATACAGATAGAAAAGCATATAAATCGATAGATTATGACTTTTTGAACAATATTTACGCGGACCCTTCAATGTTTTACTGAAGTTTTACATGTGATTCGTGAACCAGTAAAAGGCACTGGTACATAGGTGTTGGAACGGTTAGGATCAACTTGTCGGTTGTGCTCCTATAATATTTTAACATTGAAGGGCCTGTGTAAAGATTGTTCAGAAAGTCATAATCTATCGATTTATATGCTTTTCTATCTGTATTCTGAGTTTTTTATTTTCACTAAAAAATTGTACCATAGGATTTGTATGTAAAACTCTGAACTTCGCTTAGCCAAAAGTACCTAAAGATCACGTTTTTCGGAGTTGTGCCCAGCAACACTTTTGATAAGCTCCTCGAGATCTTTCGAATGGTATATGTGTATACGCGGAGCATCGTTAGCCCACTCTCCATAAGGTTAGGAATATGGCCCTTTCGGTTTATTTAAATGCATTTTTAATTCAAAAAACTACTTTTTAGGGAACTCGGGTTGAATGACTTTTTAAATCGACCGAATCGAAAATGTTTGTGGACTCTGTTATCGTTCGACATCTTTGTTTCGACGTCTTTAGAGTAAACCGCAGTTGACAGTATTACACTACATTTGCATGAAAACATTAACACATGATGAGATATATATCTGAGAACATTTCATAAATCAGACCAAAGCTCATAGTTTCTGAAAATGCGTTATATATTTACATACAAATTGGTTAAAGAAAGTTTTTATTGTTCTCAGTATAATCTTGTAACATCATAAATTCCAGTGTTGTATAAAAATTAAATATTGTTGTAGAAGAGCTGACTAAATATCAAACTTTGAAATATTTCAAAACCATATTCAAAATACTATATAATTTTAAGGTTAAAATTTGTGTTATACTTAATACGTAGTCATAAACAACAGTGATTTCTGTCCACAACAACATCACCATCCAAGAGAAATGTAAACGGCTTTATAGATTAGCCGCTCAGCCGCTGAGAAAGCATTCATCTTAATTCAAGTAGCAAACTTTGTGATTCAAAGGTTTGGTGCTATTAAATTTCAGGTAGGATTCTTTGTTCTTCTGTGTGATTAAAAATATCCCAGCATAATAGGCTGTTTAAAGGTCTCGGTACCATATCAACCAACATATTTATACAACGACTGGGCTAGATATTTTATTAGTAAGCTTGTCTTACTACTAATTCTGCCTGAGTCGTTTTTTGTGGATGTCATATCTCTAACACCAGATTGAATTTTCAATTTCCGTTTTCGCAAAAAAGTTTATGGTCACTGGAACCTGTGCAGGACGGAGCCCGATTTTTGAAATTCGATCTCTAAGGTCAAAGGTCACGGCGGATTTTTAAGTTCCTTAAGTGACCTATGACATGCGACACATGATTATTGGTTAGTTTTTGACCAAATTAACGAATATGTTGTCAGTTTGCCAAAATTCGAAATCGTCGTGACCTTTGACCTTAGAGTTGACCATTTGGGCTCATTTTCAGTTAAGTTTCAGTTATGATGTTCTAGTTAGAAAACGACAACTGACAAAAATGTTCGATTTACGGCTGAAATGCTTAAAGAATAAAAATTTCTAAAATCGACAACAAATTTATACGATTATGACTTCCTGAAATTACTTTCAGCAAAAGCATAAAGGATGTTTTAATTATGGTATATTTGAAATGAATTTGAAACTTCGGCAAGCTTACTCTCTACTACATGATTACCATGTTTTATTGATATTGTTGATTGTTCCATTAGTTTACATAAAAATATTCATGCACTTTAGTTAACTTTTATAAAAACGCTGTTGAACTTTCTTTTATGTAATGCATGCAGGCTTGCACTTGTTTATTTGTTGTAACAACGTGAGTACTGGACATGCATTTTTCCTATATATGAACTTTTTTCTTATTTTTTCTCGACCTTGAAAATTTCCCGGCCCCGCACAGGTCCCGCCCGGCCCCCGTGACGATCACAGGCTGGCACGGGCGTCACTTAGCGCCTGAGTAAACTCAATTGAAAATAGGACATCAAACTATTAAGCCCACAATTATTTATATCCGCCAGCTAAAGAAAATGAAGTTCGATTACCAAAAGTCTAGCTATGCAATAAAGGAGATTCAAGTACATCGAACATTATACCCAATAAACTATATAAAAGTTCATTCAGAATTGCATCCCACTTTTACTGGAAGTAACCGCCAAATGGCTTTAGGAGCCCCTTTTAGTAAACATTATAAATCACTTTAAAAAATGAAATGTGCATTTGGGCAGTAATTGCTACAGCTTCCTTTCTTCCTTTTTCTTATGCAAGCTCTTTCAAATTGAAGACTTCAATTCAATGACACAATTTTTTCTTTGTGAGCTTCTCTTGATTTATCTTCTTTCATAACTCATCCAACCTAAGATGGCGCCATGGTCGATCAGTTGGTCAGAATTTCTCCAAAATAGCTAATCCGATTTCAACCAAAGTTTGGTATACAGATGCCATAGGACCTTGAAAAAAATCCCTATGGAATAAAATTATGAAATTATGGTTTAATTGTCAAATATTTTTACTGTTATTATCAAAATGATGAATTGTTTAAAATGTGGTCAAGTACGCATGAATAATTACTTTAGCATTATGAATGTATAAAATGCAATGTCCACGACTGGTACAGAAAGTGTATAAGATATCAATTTATTTGCTAAATTTCAACAAAACAAGAATGTTTTCATAATTTGTAAATTACTATGATCTAAGTTATTACGTAAAAGTTTTAACAACTAAAATTTATCAGCGTTTGTGCGATCAAGTCTCCTCCATTGGTTCAAGTTCAACACCTTCTCCTTCTATGAGTTTGATCAACCTTGTAGTTAGAAGCTCTACCGTGTTAAAATCTCGTGCATCATTTGCACCGAGAAGCACTCTACTACCAAAATGCGCCTGAATCTCGCTTCTTAGTTCAATAAACATCAACGAGTCAACGCCCATGGTTTGAAATAGCACGTCTTCAGGCAGCTTCTCTTTTTCATCCCACATTAAAAGTTTTTTAAGAGTCTTGCTTATCAGCTCTCGAGTAAAATTTGCCTTTTCATGGATACTCGCAAGACCTTCGTACTCGCACCAAAACTGCTCAGAATCCACAGCTGCACTGGTTGCTAAATTTTGTTGCTCACTTCCCAGCGTCAAGTATGGCTGGTCAATGATGTTCTTTAGCTGGGGCATAAATTTTCCGGCAACGGCAACCGACTCCAAATTCATAAGTATATTTTGCGTACAATTAATATTTAAACAATATTCTAAATCCAAAAGCGCCTCTTGATTAGACATTGGTCGAAAGCCAGGAATGTCTATATCCACAGCAACACCTGCCTCTGACCATTGCCCCCAATTAATAGAAATTGTTCGTTTGCCCAGTTGTGCCCTGTGATGTGCAAACACGTCTTCAAAACAGTTTGCTGCACAATGATTGCTCTGTCCACTGGCACCTCCCAGTACCGCCACAATTGAGGAAAATAGTACAAAGTGTTCTAGTACTAATGAGCTGGTAGCCTTGTCCAAATTTTCTGTTCCATCAATTTTGGCTTGAAATGTTTCGCAGTATGTATGCCAACTGTGTTTAGCTAGCAATTGATCGTTTAGTTGCCCGGCTGCATGCATTACTCCTCTTAACGGAGGAAGATTCCATTCTTTGCCAATTTTGTTGTGAATTAAGTGACCAAGTCCAGCGGTAACGGATAATGTCATATTTTAATTTAACCGAAAACACATTATAAAGCAAAAGAACCTGCGCCAAGCAGAATGCTTAAGCGCTACAGCGTTTTTCTCCAAAATCGCCCCACAGACACGGGAGTTATCCTCACTTCAAACTTAATTATTTTGGGACAATTAGCCGTGTACCATTAAAATAAAGCCCAATTAAGTATAAGTTACATTTAAAACTTGATTGTACTCAGGTAGTAGCACCCATTAAGATTTTGTTTGGTCAAAAAATCTTAATTATTTTTTTAATTGTGGGTTAATTTAATTAACAATTATCTCATGGTACCGGCGCGGGACACGCAGAAGCTTTATACAGGGTCATATGGCACATCTAGGACAACAATAATGTGTTGGAATTACAGCTGTCCCGCGCCGGTACCAAAAGATATAGCCTTAATTAGTAAGCCATTTAAGTGCACAATTAAAAATATGGGGCTGTTCAGACAGCGCAGAGCATACTTGTTACGTGTTACGTTCGTACGTACATACATGCATACTAATTAACGAAAATTTTCAAAATGGAAAAAATAAATGAAAATTAGTATACCGGGGTTTTGGAAGCTCCTGCTTTCAAATATGAAATTTGTTTTGACCCCAGTGGTAAGATACCCTCACAAAAGGGTCGGGGTCAGTTAGGGTCAAAATTGAAAAATGATACGAATTGGCTGAAAATGAGTATACTGGGGGACTTGAAGCCCCTGATTTCAAATATGAAATTTGTTTTGACCCCAGTGGTAAGATACCCTCACAAAAGGGTCGGGGTCAGTTAGGGTCAAAATTTAAAAATGATACAAATTGGCTGAAAATGAGTATACTGGGGGACTTGAAGCCCCTGATTTCAAATATGAAATTTGTTTTGACCCCAGTGGTAAGATACCCTCACAAAAGGGTCGGGGTCAGTTAGGGTCAAAATTTAAAAATGGTACAAATTGGCTGAAAATGAGTATACTGGGTGATTTGAAGCCCCTGATTTCAAATATGAAATTTGTTTTGACCCCAGTGGTAAGATACCCTTACAAAAGGGTCGGGGTCAGTTAGGGTCAAAATTTAAAAATGGTACAAATTGGCTGAAAATGAGTAAACTGATGTTTTGGAAGCCCCTGATTTCAAATATGAAATTTGTTTTGACCCCAGTGGTAAGATACCCTCACAAAAGGGTCGGGGTCATTTAGGGTCAAGCTTTTGACCCACGCAGGGCCTCTAATAAACTCACCCTTAGTTTACGGGTGGTTTATGATAAAAAGTCACCAATTTTATTGGAGTAGTATAGCATTTATTCAAATTATAAGCATACCCTTGCCCTTGGGGTCAGGTTTGGGGTATTGTGGGGTACTCTGGGGGTTCAAAATACAAGCAGAATCCTTCTAAGACCCCATTTAATGGTTATCCAAATTCTAAGTTTAATTTGTAATCTAATGCAAACTTTGACTAATGCACTCCCCCATTTAAAAAATCCCATGTCTGGTTCGCTTGAGCTACCACTAGATGGTGGTAAAAATGAGTCTACTCTTTTACTACCGAATCGCCTGGACTTGGTCAGGTCATAACATTGGGAATAATCTGATACGTCCAACTGAGCAGTGCTAATGTTTGCCATAGTTTTTAGATTAAACTGGGCAATTTCGTTAAGCAGTGAGTCTGAAGGAGACTTGCGGCCTGCTAGAACCACGTGTTTGGCTCCCATTCCAACCATCCATTTGCCTACTTGCCAGCCTATACCACCCAAACCTCCAGTAATCAAATAAGTGCTCCTGTCATTGAATAACGGAGTATAGGATGTTAGCTGACCATTTGACTCCCTTTTATATTCAAGCAATACGCAAACCACTTTGCTTACATTGTCAGGATTTTGCCAACACAAATATGCATCTTGGACGTTACTGGCTTGAAATGTGGTATAGGGAATGGGGCGAATTATACCTGATCCTATAAGCAATTCCACTTTTCTCAGATTTTGATAAAACTCTGCCGACGTGATTGCGGATGTATTAACAAATGTGTAGGTAATATCTGGACGAAAACCAATGATTTCTTCTTTGGACCAATTTTGTATTTTATTAAGTTGAGCGAATCTTGCACCTGGAGCAAATATGTTGAATGTAGTCCTTTTCAAAAACTCGCTGTTTCTTGTGCCCAGCAAAGCTGTTACCCCTTTGCCTCCTGTAATTTGGCTAATTTCCTTTTCAAAGTTTTTACTAAAAAACATTAACACGTGCTCAACCCCAAGACTCTTTAGAAACAAGCACTTGCGCTTGCTCTTCTCAGTGCAAATAATTTTGGCCCCAATATTTTGACAAATTTGAATAGCACTTATGCCCACAGCGTCAGCCGCAGTGTGGATTACAATTGTGTCATCTTTGGTAAGGTTGATTACGTCGTGCAAACAGTGGACGCTAATACATGCTGAGCTTACAGAGATAGTACATGCTTCAGCAATTGTTAAGCTGTTATTATCAGGCAAGGCCAGTACACTATCTTCCGTTAGTTTAACATGGCTTGGAAATATAAGATTTGTGGTAACCATGCCAAAAACATAATCGCCTACTTTCCATTTTGACACGTTACTACCCACCTTGGTAACAACACCAGTAAAGTCAAACCCAGAATCTTGTGTGGTATTGAAGAACTCGACATTTTGCTTCAGTACACTTTGCATATTGACAAAGTTGGGTTCAGCCACTGCCAAAATCTTTGTTTCAATTTCGTTCGCTTCTAGGGTAAACTCCTCGAGAGGGATAAACTTTAAGTCTTTGACGAGAAAACTTGCCGGTAGTTTAACTTGAAATCTGGGCAAAGGCAAGTCTAAATTTGACATTTGATATGAGCAGGGTTGCAGTTTTCTAATGTGTCTTGTGCCATTCCAATAAGCAATCTGTTGCATGTCGGAATTCCAAATTTCATAAAATAAAGACTGTTTAAATTGACTGTCAGTTTGCTCAGTAATTTCCCCAACCTCAATCATTTTACAAGGTAGCTCAGGAATTTCGTTTTGAAGATTGCGAGTAAGCCCAACCAAAGTGCTACTAGGTGGATGCCAGAATTCACCCTTTTCCCCAGTTACGGAACCACTAGTCAGCAGAATAAGTCTAGGAAGGGGTCTCGTTTTCAAGTTTGTTAAAGCTTTCACCAAGTGAAAGTAGGGCTGTAATACGTTGTCTTGATGGTTCTTACTTGTGTCTAAGCCCCAACAATACAAAACACCTTCTAGATTATCTGCCTTGACGTGCTCAAGTAAGGCTTCTACGTCCTCTGCCAATTTCTCGTTGATTGTATAACATTCCGTGCTATCGTTTCCGCTACTTCTTTCAAAGTGTGTGCCTCTCTCTACCAGAATAATTTTTCTTTTAGCTTTCTCTAAACGATTCAGTTGGTCTACAAGATATGACGAAACTTGACAGTTTTCTTGGTGAAATACAAGCCATGTGTTTACCGGTCCCCTACCCAATGCTTTCTGATCTTTTGACATTTCCAAATTACTTTTTACGCTGCTAATTAAAGCATGGTAATTATTTCCATATGGGTAGGTTGAAGTCACAGCAAAACCGCTTTCTTCTAGTAAAGTTTTCCAAGCTTGTTTTGACAATGTGCAATGACTGGTTCTTATTTGGTAGTCTTCGAACCGCCAGTAGCCTTCAAGCAGGCCGAATATAAACGTTATAAATTTGCTCACTTGAATGGTTTCATAAAGGTGGAAAAGTCCTTGAGGCTTTAACAAAAGGTTAACATTGAACAAGGTTTCTTTTAGACTTTTTGTCGCATGAATTACATCACCGGCTAGGATAATATCGTAGTATTCCGGAATAAAATCTTGCGCCAATGGATCTTCCTCAATATTTAGCTTCCTAAAGGTCATTGAATCACTAAACGTTTTAAATCTTTTTTTAGCGGCGTCAAAAAATGCGCTTGAGATGTCCGTGTAGCAATACTCAAAAGGTATTCCGGCTTTTGAGAAAGCGTTTAGCATTTCGTGTGTGTAACTTCCAGTGCCAGCTCCGATTTCTAATACCCGGAATATCTGCTCGGATTTGGAGGACAGGCTGGTTTTGTAGGTTTCAAGCCAATCCAGTAGAATTTTGTTGGTCATATCGGAGTATTTTGTAAGCTTTGCGTAATCTGCGTACAAAGTTTTTGCGGATGGAACAGTGACATTTTCGCTATTTTCTTCAGTCGGGAATAGATAACTCAATGCAGTTGCCTCTCCTTTTAGAATTTTACTTAAATTTTCGCCAATTTTGGTCACAAGCAAAGTCGACGGGAATGTTTTTGCCAGGTCTGGTATCCAGGTGGCTGATTTACTGGTGTCAGCTATAAAAGGAAGCGGTTTCAAAGCCGTGAACGAATCGTCCTGTGAATTTAGCTGAATTCCACCCTCGTCTGCAAGAATCGAGAGTAGGTAATCAAATTGCCTTCTAAATTCAGATTTGATTCTCAATTTTGTAAATCTTTCATTGGTTTTTATTGTGCAACCATTTTCTATCGGAATCCAACCTAACTCTTCGAAGGCTTTTACAGTATACCAGCAAACCAACTGATTTAATCGATCTGTTGTCTGAGTAAACTCTTCATTTTCATTACATTTCGCGTAAATGGTCTCTTGATAAGAGCTTATACTTGGCATTGCTTCTCTAAGCAGATTCAAATCAACAGGATTCTGGGCCAGACCGAGTTGTTTGTGCCAAATTTCTTCCCACATATCCGTCTTTTGACACTCTTTTTCCTGCTGCTTTAGCACTGATTGCACCGTTTTAGCCGTGGTTTCCGCAAACTCCACTTGCTCCATAATGGCTATTACGTTCCCCTCAGAAGTTAGCAAATAGGCTGTATAGTTTTCCGAACCCAGCATACCCGAATTTCTAACTCCCTTATTTTCACCCAGCACATGCACATACAGACTACAGTCAGCAGGTACTGTACTTGGATTTGAAACTAATCTAAATCTGCCAATTTTAGTAGGCATCGGGATTTTCTTTGCATGACCAATCTCATACCTGAGTAGGACAAATGATTGTAGCATAGCATCCAATATGATGGGATGCGTTACGTATTCGCCAGCTTGATCGACCGGATATTTTATTCTTGTTATAATTTGGTCTTCTGACATACGCCAGCACAAATCAATGTTATGAAAGTATGGCCCGAAAATTAGTCCTAGGGCTGAATATTCTTTGTAGAATTCTGCAACAAGGTGGTCATTGGATTCTTGCGGCTTACTTACAATATCCTTAAACGTTTCTGCACAATAGGCATCAGAAAATGGCTGACACTCTGAACAAACCGTGGCGTGTGAAACTAAAACCCACTGTTTATCCGCGGTAAGACGATGTACTTTCACACCAAATTTTGCTGTTTCCAATGGCTCCATTACTGTTTGTAATGTTGCGTCAATTGTTTCTTGCAGCTTTAAGGGTGCCTCAATTGTTAGATTAGTTACCTGCAACTGCAAAGCTGAAACATCAGTTGTATTTAATGTAGACCGACAAACTGTGAGAAAAATTTCCAAAAAGCCCGCACCAGGGAACACAATGTTTGTTCCAATACGATGGTCTTTTAAATACTCCAGCTTTTCAAGTTTGAGTGCCGCATTGTGAAAAATCTTTGTGGGAGTAGCGTTATTAAAAGATAAGCCAGCAAGAGGATGCGCATTTCCTTGATCATTTTGACTGGGCCAATATCGTTTTCGCTCAAAGGGGTAATGTGGAAGGGACACTTTGTTTCGGTTTCTGAACATGTCTAATCCATTCCAGTAGATGGGTACACCTTCCAAGTACAGCTTTCCAAGGGAGGTAAGCATAACTTTCCAGTCTTGCTCCTTTCTCTGAAGTGATGGCAGACAGAGAACAGACTTAACCAGGTCATTATTACAGTTTGACAAAGTGAGCGCACTTAGCACAGGCTGCGGTCCAATTTCAATAAAGATCCGGCATCCTAGCTGAGTAGCATGCTGGCTAGCCGCAAGAAAGTTTACCGGTTGTCTTGTGTGCCGTACCCAATAGTCACTGTCCAATTCCTGAGGGTTTTCAATCAACCGGCCAAGCAAAGAGGAAATGTACGAAATGTTTGTGGGTTTACAATGCGTGGAATTTAATTCTGTTTTCAGTAATTCTCTGTATTTTTCTAATATGGGATCCATGTGGTGCGAGTGAAAAGCATGACTAGCTGGTAGAGTAGCAGAATGAATACCTTGCTGTTTTAAAAACTGGCTAAACTCCTGAACTAAAGCGGAGTCACCGGAAACAACTGTTTGCTCGTTTGAATTAATTCCAGCAATGTCCAATAAATTTGTGGAGTCAGAGAATTTGTGTAGTTGTGTAGCCACTTGGTTTTTATCCGCTCGAACCACCAACATGGCTCCGTGTGGCAAGGAGTCGAATAGCTTTAAACTTCTTTCCGCCACAAGTGTTAGCGCACTTTCAACGGAAATGTGGCCTGCACAAACTGCAGCGCAATACTCGCCCAAGCTATGACCCATAACAAAATCTGGCTGGATACCCAAGCTTTGCCATAATTTGCATAGAGCATACTCCACACTGAAAATTGATGTTTGGCTGTAAACCGTTTTATTGATATTTGCTTCGGAATCATCTTCCCATAAAACTTTCTTAATGTTTATACCATGTTTTTTGGCAAGTAGCTTGTGACAATAATCAAAATGCATTTTAAACACAGGACTTGTTTCATATAGCGTCTTGGCCATACCAGGGTATTGACTGCCTTGTCCAGTAAATAGAAAGCATATTTTTGGCACAGTGTCTGCTTCTGTGGTTTTAGCAGTTCCCCTTGTAAACCGTCCGCTTTGTATGTTTTTGGTTAACTCGGCTTTATTCGCTGCTAAAACAAAGGCTCGGTGCAGAAAGTCCGAACGTCCAGTGTTTGCGCTAAAGGTAATATTTTCAAGACATTCGTTTGCAAAATTGGATGTGTTCATGTACTCACAATACCGCTCTATTAGATTATTTAATGCTTCTTTGGATCTGGCTGAAAGTTTTAAAATGTGCAAAGGCCTTTCTTTTACCAGGTTCTCGGTCATTGCTAAGCTTTTGCATGTTTCACTTTGTGGAGATTCCTCCACAATTATATGCGCTTCTGTTCCCGTCATTCCCAGTGATGTAATTCCTGCAATACGTGGCCTATCATTATTCCTCTGCCACGCTACAGGCTTTAGGGGTAGAATTGCCGGTATCACATCCAAATTTATGTTAGGATTGAGCTTGCTAAAGTTTAAGTGTGGCGGAATAATCTCGTGATGCATTGACAACACAACTTTAAGCAGTCCCGCCATACCTGAGCAACTCTCCGCATGACCTATATTCGTTTTCACCGTGCCAATAACCAGCGGCGTTGTTCTCTCAGGAACCCCGTAGGCATCGGTAATTGCTCCAACTTCAATGGGATCTCCAATTGGCAAGCCGGTTCCATGGGCTTCCACAAAATTTACTTGCTCTGGTAGCACCCTAGCATCTTCAAGAGCTTTCTTTATTACATAAGACTCTGTGTAAACAGTGGGAGTGCCAAAACTATTTGACAGGCCTTCCTGTGCCATAGCAGTACCCTTAACTAGTGCCCATATACGATCTCCGTCTTTAATTGCGTCAGAATACCTCTTGAGAACAAAACAGACACCACCCTCGGCTTTGCCGTAACCATTAGCGTCCGCAGAAAATGTTTTGCAATGCTCGTCTGGCGACAGCACCATTGTCCAAGCTTCCCGGTTGTAAGGTCTTATTATTAGATTCACTCCACAAACTAGCGCCATGTTGGTTTCTCCACTGTGTAAACTTTTGCATGCCGTGTGTATAGCAACTAGTGAAGAGCTACATGCGGAATCTATAGACATGCATGGACCTACCAAACCAAGAAAAAATGCAAGACGGGCAGCAGAAGTGCTCAAATCGCTACCCATGTATTGCCGAAATCCTCCTACGTCATTTGAACTTGCCAGGAGATCCTTGTATTCGCTTTGCCATGAGCCAACAAATATTCCACCGGATGTATTTCGTAAAGACAGTGGATCGATGCAAGAGTCCTCTAAGGCCTCCCAAACTACTTCGTGCAGTAGTCTGATTTGGGGATCGATTGCGAGTGCATCATTTGGAGACATGCCTATTAACCAAAAAATTTAAATGTTACAAACCCAGTCAAAAATAAGATCGTTATCAAAAGGGAAGAACACATACCAAAAAACTTTGCATCAACCTGGTCCACCGGAGAGGTTAAAAATCCAGCATTGAAACTGGAGAATTCCTTCACAAAAGCTTCACCGCGTTTTGGAGAAGCTTTCCTCACGGCATCAACGCCATTTATGAGAACCTCCCAAAACTCGTTTATATTGTTGGATAAAGGGAGTCTTAAACTTGTCCCTACAATGGCAATGGGCTCCTTTTCGTGGGAGATTGTGTCTTTAATAGAAGCTAGTGGGTCCATTGTGTTGGCCATTAAAGGTTTTACGTCCATTTCTAGTACTTCCTTAAAATACATTCCAATCCGCTTGCCAAGTAGTCCAAACTCAAACTCAAAGCTGTCAATCATTTCCGGTTTTTCAGTGGGATAACAAGCCTTTGAAAAGTGAATGATGCTAAGCTCTTGTTCAAAGTTGAGCAAGTCCTTTCCCGGTGACATTTCCACCGAGTATTTTTCATTCAATGGAAGGACCTTATGTGTGTTTTGATCGAGCAACAATTGCCTGATATAAGAGGAAGTTTCAGCTTGCTTATGTCGATTTTGGCAGAGAGCAGTCATAAGAGCAGTAAAGTTTTTTTGAGAGGGACGAAACAGGAAAACGTTAAGGTTGTTCTCTGGGAGCACAAAATCAACATTAAATTTGGAGTGAAAGATTTCATCGCTATTTTGCAGCACAATTGATAAAGGGGACAAATATGCACACTTGTCGAAAGAGCGCGTAGCAACCATACTGTATATCTTTGCAAAGTTTTCTTGGTCAACTTCTGCCAAGTTTTTTCGGTGTTCAATGTCAAAAACCAGATCGAATTTAAGGTGCAGTACATCCCTATCAAAGAAAAATTTATATTCTGTAATGCTTCAATGTTCAATACTTAATAAGTTTCTATTTTATGATTTCTACCTTAAATCCTCTGCAACCTTAGAAGAAACTAAAACCGCTATTTTTCGACTTGTATAGACTCTCCGCAACGAACTGCACAATATTAAAGCCTTTTTAACGTCCTCATCACAAGTGACGGTGGTCACCCATGCCTGATTATTTGAACCTTTGAAATTTATAGAATTAAAATGATATCAAGTATTAATAATTAGGCATAATGTAACAATGCAAACTTTTGACAATTATGTATACCTCTCATTTTGTAGTAGAATTACTGATACGAACAACTCTCACGCCCAACGAAACTCGAGGAGGAAAATTACTGATACTTAAAAACCTCAAAAGGTATGTTTTAAATTTGATTTCTGAGCTCGATGAAACAACTCAAAAGATATCACAGTAGCAACTGAGGATTTGAGCAACATCATCTCAACTTTTGTATGGTTTGCTTGAAGATTATTTATGAAATATCAGCATTGTAGGATGGAACTGAGTGGAGACCAATAAAGTGCAATTTCTTTGCAATGTTTCCTTGTCTGCTGTTTGTAACAGTAAGAATTATTCACGACCTAATACTCTAAATTTTATGTTATTTCGATACGCGACTGTATCTTGCACAACTAAAGACGTCCATCTGAGGTACCTAATTTAGCTTTTCCTTTCCTAAAGGTCAATAAATGCAAAAGCTACAAGGCCAAGTTTCAACGTACTGCGACCTGTACATTTATAAGCATATTCTTATTGGATCTCGCAACTAAATATTTTATTTGACTTTAGTACAGGTTTATTAATGACTAGAATGCTCTGATGCTTCGATTTTTAGAAAGACATTTTCCTGAAATCGGGAATAGCAATTAAGATATTTTAGTATTTTTGCTTATACCATATAACGGTTATACGTTAATGTATAACTGTAATAAGTAAAATGTCAATCTTTCAAATAAAACTTTTCCAGTCACAAAAATATAGCTTAGTAGATTCATTAAATTTATAATAAATGTTCTTTTTCCTCCAACCGGGAAACCCCCGCCAATTCAGATATTTTATTTGATTCAGTTACTTAATATAAATGTTGAGAAAGGCACAGGGAAGTAATTATATTTTATACACTAATTGTCTTATTTTATATGAGGTTCAAGGAAAAGTTAAAGTAGATTTCAGTCGCATTAGAACATCACATTTGCAACCAAGACATTATATCCAGAAGCATCAATGTTACTCATTAACCAGGGCTTATAATTAAATTGGCTCATTTGCCATTTAAGTGATGAATTTTATTGCCAACAAAGTCCACGAATTATGAAAGTTTTTCTTAAAAAGATGATAAATTCATCTCACCATCTACTTTGAACTGCCATAAATAAATGTCATAAAGGTATTTTATCGTTTAAATTTTAGCCGAGCCGTAGCCGTACTGTCGTCTGCTATTCCGTAGACCGTCTTAATTTATCAGATACGTTGATAGAATAAGTTCGCAGTCTTAAAAAGAAAACTTTGCGCCAAAGTTTGTTATATTTAATAAAGTTGTCATAAAAATCATCAAGTTTGGTCGGAGATATATGGTTGAATAAGCTATTTTAAAACAGAAAAATATCATTTCACATAAGTATACAATAGTCCTTTCCTATTATAATCTTTTGTACAATCATTGCATCATCTTTTACCAACAAGTTTTGAAATATATCCTGCAGGTTTGGATTAAAAATTTGAGTTTCAGGTTTAACGATCAGTTAAACTCGTCTAAAAATTCGAGGAAGCGAGTAAAATGAGTAAAATATTGTGCTTGAGGAAAATTTGGTTAAAGCCCGTACTACTGATTATGACAATGAGACTGCGTGTTGAGTAAACATTATTCTTCATTGCGCATCCTGTTTCATACACTCTTGAAGATAGTTCACCTACATGAGAATAAAGTTATATCATTTAATGTACTTTTTATTTCATTTCCTGGAATTTATTCCAAGCTTTATTGAATGTTGAATGAGTTAAAGAGCAACCAGAAATGTTTCTTCTGCTTTTTGTTGCGGTCCGTTTATATTGCCTTGTTTTACCAATATTCCTTTCTGTCTCCTTTCTCTAGTATTTAAAAAAAATATTATATCTACACTGCTCATGCTATACTATGATTCCATTCATTAATAATGTGGGTGATGTTAGTGAAGTTTAATCAAAATTGTAGAACATTACATATTGTACATTTTTTCAGAATCTGCCAAAATTTTCTTCACCTTCTCAGAAACTCTTTAAATTTTCAGGGATAATTCGTCCCTATAAATAAACATGAAATTTTAAGTATTAGTTCGAAGGAGTGCCATAATTCGGAAAAACAGAAAAAAACATGATATTTTTGAACTGCATAAACTTAGCTATCATAACTTTGTGTGTGCTGTGTGTTTGTGTTTTTGTGTGCAAGCAGAACCCAAGGAAACTTTGCACTCTGATACACAACTAATTAAGCTATTTTCATATGCAAGTTTAGCTGATTTTACTGTTATGATGTGCTTTTATGGACTTTCTTAAAATTTGCATAATATACTTCCAAGCCAAACATAGCTCTAGTAGCTCAACACACTGCAATCAAACTAAACCACATTTATGAAACACTATACTTGTGAACTTTAGACTAAACTAGAGTAATAAAACGGCTATATAAACTACTGATTAAATTTACGATTTATTGTTTTATGCGTAATCTTATTACTCGAGCATAATCTCGCAGATGAATACAAGTATATGTACTTCCTACATCTTTTACCACATAATCTTGAAAAGGCGACAAAGTTATAATACATCACACATGTTAACATGTAAAATGTTACATCAATTTCTTTCTGCTTTGTTTTTGGTGGTGGGCGTTCCTGCTTCAAAATTTGTAGGGGCCGCCCCCGACACGCAGTCCAGCAACAAAATTTGTCCTGAGCTACTTTCAAAACTGGAAAAAGGAGAACTGGTGAACATTCTAGTAAGATTTGCGGAAGGAACTGGCAAAGTTCTAAATGAAGTATCTGCTCTACGAATAAGTGATCGCGGCCAAAAGGGCGAAGCTATTTACAAAGCTCTGCTAGCAAACGCTGACAAATCTCAGAATGGAGTTGAATCCCTTCTCAAATCTACATCTCGCAGTGCTGGAACTGAATTCAAGAAATTCTGGATCAGTAACCTGCTTTGGGTAAAAGATGCGGATCTCAAGACTGCCCGCATGATTGCAGAGGATTCACAAGTGACTCAGATCAAGGAGGAACCCATAGAACAGCTAATACGCGGAAATGAGGTAGATTTGAAGTCAGCTCGTGGTTTCGAACCACCACCACCTCCAGGCACTATTCAGTGGAATATTCAGTACGTGCAAGCTCCTGAAGCGTGGGAGGAAATTGGAAATAAAGGGGAAGGAGTTGTCGTAGGATTCATCGACACTGGTGCAATGCCAACCCACGAAACACTTCGCCACAACTTTCGAGGCGACTACGGCTGGCTAGATCCTGTTGAAAATAAATTAGAACCTTTTGACGATGGTCAGCATGGAACTCACGTTGCGTACGTTTGCATGCGTTACCATTTTGACATGCTTATTGCAGAAATCTATTCCGCTTTCTTTTATAGAAATTGTTATTTAATTAATAAATTAGCGGAATTGCCGTTGGTGCCAATGGCATTGGTGTTGCACCAGGAGCACAGTGGGCCATGTGTCACGCCTGCCTTGGTGTTAGCTGTATCAGCAGAGCACTACTGGATTGTGGTGAATTCTTCGCCTGTCCAACCCTTGCAAATGGCACAGGTAGAGACTGCAGTAAAGCACCTCGCATTGTGTCCAACTCTTGGGGTGGTGGTGAAGGCGACTATGATGACATGATCGCGGTGTGGAGAAGCATGGATATAATTCCCATTTTTGGAATTGGCAATGGACCATTAGTAAATTGTGAAACAGCAATATATCCTGGCAAGCATCCCGATGTAATTGGAGTGGGAAATACAAACCGTGAAAATAGTACAGACGGTACTGCATCACAAAAGGGTCCCACACAAGACGGACGGGTAAAACCGGATTTGGCAGCCCCGGGAACAAACATATTTTCCGCACAGGGATTCACTGGCGGAGTGGTAAAGGACAACGACTATCAAACTCTATCTGGAACAAGTCATTCAACTCCACATGTAGCAGGCACTGTAGCACTGCTTTTATCTAGAAACATTTCCTTGACGTTTGACCAAGTGAAGGAGTACTTGTTCAGTAATGCAGCTCGGGAGAATATGAAGGAACCATGGAAAGATAAACCATATTTGTGGAAATGTGGTACTGTTGTAAATGGCACTATTGTCTGGCCCAACAATCATTATGGACACGGTTTGGTTAATGCATATCAAGCTGTTAAGGCACAGAGTTTGAAACTTGCAAATACAACTAAATAAAAGTACAGTTGCGTAAACTGAATTTAGGTAACCCAATTTTTTACCCGAAAATTTTGTATGAATAAAGAGGAGGAGTTGTGCTGTATAAGTTAAAATGATTTTGGGGTGGGGTTATATGCACATACGAACTGAAACCATTCACAATATTTTTAAACTTAGAAATATCAAACATCTACGAATTTGTTAAATTCCTTTGAAATAAAATGGTCAATATCAAAGCTTGAAATATTGCAATAAATTTTAAGCGCAAACGCAATGCACATAGTATATTAGTGTAATTGTATACAAGTTGGGAACAGCCTCAAATTTATTTATTATGGCTATATAAAAGTGCGCATTTTAATATAACACTTTGATTAGAGTTTTTTCACTTTTCGATCCAACAAATGAATAACAGCCTTCGTTTGATTTTATATTTAAAACTAGTGGAAAATGTAATATAACTTTTTGCATGTAGCTTGTACCCCCCTTTGTAGTTACCGAATGGCCCTAGTTACGGCCATCGAGAAAAGTGAAGGGCTACCGAAGCTACTGGTATGCATTTCGTCTCCCTCGACAGACGTAACGTCAACTATATCTCAGAACCCTTACAACTTTTTAATATGGTTCCAATGTAAAATCGGCGATTTTTGACGCCTAGTGGCTTGGTTCAATCAGAAAATTTAAGAAAGTCGAAATTTTTAATTTTTACTTCATCAAGGAAATGTTTTACGTTAATAAAATGGCAATAGGCAGATTCTCCGCACTAAAATACCCTAATCCACATTAATATCTTATCATCAGCAATAATAATACTCTGTACAAACCCATTTGAATAACGCCACCGGTAAAGTCTTCAAACAATGATACACCCAAGCCATTTACATGCATTTTAATGCACCTTCATGCACCTATGGATATCATTCTTATTATGATTCTCTAACAACCAGAATTCATTTAATATGATTTTCCATGAGTATTTTCTGAAAGTGACGGAGAAATCAATATTGCTGTGTCATTAGCATTAGATAGATAATCTCATATCATTGCCCGATTGTTGCAAAGGAATTAAGCATCTGTTTCTTAGTATCTGAACTAACGCTGCGGAAAATGTATAAAATAAAACAAAATAAAAAAACTTTTAAAACCTGCATGTAGCTCCGTGCGCATGGAAAAGTAAAAAATAAATGGAATTTGCTTCCGATTTCTAGTAACAGTAGGCGTACAAGCGGTCAGTGGCCCTTGATAACGCCAAGTTACTTGAGTTAGAGAGACAAAGAAAACTTGGATGCATAGACACAAAAAATTACCTTTCTTTGTCTTTAACTGTGGATTAATTTAATTAATTCACTTGATTTAATTCTATGAAATCACATTGGTTTGTGCATATTATTAGAAACTCTAATTTTGAATGGCATAATGTCTAATCCAGTTTAAAAGATGGTAATATTTTCCAAATACAATCACTGCATGTTTTCTAACATTGGTGCTGATACATTTGCATTCACCTGCTTTTACTATGCAATTTACATTTACTTGCTGTTAAACTGTAATTACGAGAGTGTAGAAACTCGTATACAAAATCATAGTCGATTCCGTTACATATGAGCTGACCACATCATTAAGGTCGTTGTAATGTGGGTCTTAATTCAAAACACATATTCTTAATACATATTTAAAATTTGGTGATTCATGGTAGTATTTTTTATTCTTAATCCTTCCAACAAATCTTTGGTCTTCAGATCTGATGGGTTCTCGCGTACTTGCGACTTCACGCAAAATAAATTTTCAAAAGAGTTAACTTTACGTTCGTTTTTCCTTTTTTGAATGCGTTAACCCCAAGTGGCCCAAGATAACTTGGCCTTATCATGGGCCACTGACCGCTTGTACGCCTACTGTTACTAGAAATCGGAAGCAAATTCCATTTATTTTTTACTTTTCCATGCGCACGGAGCTACATGCAGGTTTTAAAAGTTTTTTTATTTTGTTTTATTATTAATACATGCGACAGTATAATGACAGTTATTATAAAGAAGCTTATCAAGTATTATACCAAACAGTTATTATAAAGAAGCTTATCAAGTATTATACCAAACAGTTATTATAAAGAAGCTTATCAAGTATTATACCAAACAGTTATTATAAAGAAGCTTATCAAGTTTTATACCAAACAGTTATTTTATTTGGCAAATATTTTATTTGACAGTTTTTTTATTTGAATATTTATTGCTGTAATATTTTCCACTTGAGCGTTTTTACGAATACATACAATACAAATTAAAAACCTTTGTCGCAATAGTATTGTGTCAAACTAGAAGAGATACCGATACTACCAAATAAATAACAATATATTTTACACCTGTAGGTTCAGGTATTAAAGGAGATTCAATATTAATTATTAATTGTTAAAGAGAACGTTCCACATCAGTGATGCGTTCTCCGAATTGCACGAGGATTCCATGGTAACAATACCTCTATCCAGTTTTGCACATCGAGCTGTAATACGATGCTTTAAAAGGAAAGATTTTCCCTGAGAGTTAAAAATTAGATCCCAAATCATCCAAGGTTCGTCGTCTTCTTTACACTGATTTAACAAAACAAATTCATCATTTTCGGTGGCATAAAGACATTTTTCTCCACTCTTGCTAAAATCAGGGTTAGAATAAGGTGTCGATATTATATAACCCCCTTCTCGAGCAGAGGTTAATGCAAACTTTTCCAGGGGTGTTAAAATATCCTGACTGTTTGAGCACGAAATTACGAACAGCTTGTCACTACTGCTAAACTGGTTCTCTGCCCGAATGCAAGTTTTTTCTTTATGATTTTGTAAAGCTTGACCACTTCGAATACAGTTGTTTCTAAAACATTCCTATTGCATAAAATACAAATATTGAATATGCACAAACATAAAATCATTGTTACCAATGTTTTATAAATATAGTTAGAAACTAACCTTTCCGTTAGTACACGGAGTTCTATCTACCAAACTGATTGTTTTGTTTTCCAACATTCCTTCCTCATTCCAGAAACATGTTGTTTTTGAACAGACTCCAAAATCCTAAAAATAAATCAATCGTCAGTACATAGCCACTACAAAATATTACATACTTATCATAAATAAATTATGCATGCTCCAATACTATGGCACGTACATTATTTACATAAACGTCCTTTCCTGGTAATACTCTTTTGCATTGTTCCAATCTTGATGGTGCTTGAATATCGGACAATTTGGATTTAGGATTGTTTATTCGACGCAAACATTCTGCCTCATTAGACCTAATGAAGACATCAATTTCTTAATCCAACAATATGGTACATGTTACATAATAAATCAATAATATATTGTTTCAGTATCGTCAAAATGTCTAACCTAAGAAAACTTCCAATTGAGTCTATACTGCAGGAAGAGAAAAAGTATTGTCGTTGTTCAGTGTTACCACCCATGCCATCATTCATGATAAACTTTTCGGCTGAGCATTCAGGAAAATTGACTAGTTCTTCGTCATGGCGTGCACCTAGTCTGTTAATGATTAAATAATTCTATAAGCATAGAGTATTTATGTTTGCCCAAGCAATTTGTATCTACGGCCTTGGCCTTACAAATGTCCCAGCTCGTGAGCTCCTATGAGAACATAAGACATTCTGTAGTCGACAAAAACGGCTGTTCCATAGTGTATTTTTTCATGATGATCCACGTTACAAGCTGCTCCAATTCCTCCAACAATTCCGCCTGCGTCGTTTGATTCTAAGCTCGTGACAGCTATTGCAATGTCAAATTTAGGCAGTGAGTTCATTTTGCTGTACACCCACCTTGAGAACAAGGACAAGGTCATTTTCACCGAAATGGTTCCATTGCTTGCTATTGCGTCTTCAATGAAAGGTTGTTGTTCCTGTTCCGTAAAAACAACGAGTGAAGATATCAGAAATGATATATCAACATTGAGAATTGTGCGATATCTCAGCGTTGTGTCTAGCAAGTATGACGTCCAATAATCCCGAATGGCGTTCATATCATAATTGAAAGTTGAGCTAAAGTTCATATCACAAAAAATTGCTAGTTCCACAACAGCTTTGATTGACGAATCGGTTTTTGTTGACAAGGTCATAGAAATCGTTATGTTCTCTGTAGGTAAACAAAACTAAAAAGTAAAACTGAGCTTTTTACAAAACTTTATACGTCTGGAAAATGATATACCATAACCAAGTGGTGAAAATTCACTTGGTTTTTCAGAGCCTACGTCACACATCATACTCCAATCGTGACCATTTCCGTTTGCTACAAAAGGAAGTAATCAGCAAACTTAAAAGTGGAATGGCTTAATATCCCAGAATTGAGTAACAAGTATGTATTAACTATAACGCTCACCATCCGATACGAAACGTAGTACACAAAGTAGTGCTATCCAAAAATATTGAAAGCTTTTGAAATTTTGTGGTTGATACATTGTCAAAAAAATGATTAAAGGAAATCTGAACAAAAAAAAGTTGACTACCAGGGTACAAATTACAGGTTTGGACACAAAATCGTACTACGTGAATTCCTCACACTTATCAATTTAGAGTTTGTTCTGCTTGGAATCGCTTTGAATGAATCTCAGCAATTTACTCCTACTGGATATAAACTTTTGTTTCAAAACAGGATATTTATGTTCATGTGTCTGCTTTTTCCATGACTAAATTGTTTTTTCATTGTCAATACTTTTATAAAAAGTAATAAAATAACAAGCCACGCATCAAAAACGCAAGTGGTGAGTGAATAAAATCGTGTTTTTATTATTGTGTAGTATGTAGTTTTTCTGCATTTTATTAGCGTATATGGAACCGATGCGTCAACTTTTATGCCGGTTGAATTGGTGCTTACAATGTACTTGGATATCGTTTACGTTGCTCTTAAATAAGTATATAATTGCAGTAGGCTTTCAGATGCTTATCGTATTTTTCGAAAATTCTGGAAAACATATTTTATACTTCCGCGTTTGTCACACTTTGTGCATATGTGACCTTGGAAATTTACTCTTATTCTCAAAATAAAATGATATATACAGATGGTTTTGAAAATGTAAACGTAATAAAATTTTTGACAGTATGAGATATAAGTTTTTTATTGTCACCCATATCCTAACTTGGAACTACTTTTTTTTGCTAAACTTGGAATTCCAAAAAAGTTATTATTATTATTAATTTTGCTTAAAAATGATTCAAGTCAATGTCAAAAAATGCTTAAAACGAACAAATTCATCAAAATCTGTACGAGTGGAGGCTTTAATGTTTGATATGATTGAGAAATTGAGTCACTAAGGAAACAGCTTTTAAACAACCAATTCATACTCATTTATAAACTATTAAAATCCATGGTAAGCTATTGAAAAATGCTCGCTGCTAAATATGATAGGAGTACACAATTAGTGCCCATTTAGACTTAGACTGGTTTAAAAATATAGTGTACAGAGAGAAAAACGGACAAGATATTTTAAATAACTCCCATGCTGACGCAGCACGCAGCAAGCTATTAATTAGCCAACCTCACAATAAATCTTGAAAGATGAATTGCAAATTACAACATTTCATGCTAACCTAACCTAACCTAAACTTTATTTCAACTTCTTTAAATTCCTTTAAGGTCACATTTGCCATCCGCAGAAAGAAAAGTTTTCAGTAGATTCCTCAAAGCAACATGAGAGCAGGGACTCTTTCCCAGCAATAGCCACCTATGAATAACAATCAAATTTAGCGATCGCCAAATTTTAAAAATGCATAAAGCGTCCTAGATCAGCATTATTGTCTAAACAGCATTACCTCGACCGCGGGAAAAGGCTCAAATACTACTGGGGTTGGCTCAGTCGTGTACTTCGTTGATGATTTTGCATAAAGTCGAGTGTGAACGTAGTTTGCCCGTCTTTCTCACACATTTTTACTATTTTATCAAAGAAAGTACACGACTGAGCCAACCCCCGTAGTATGTGAGCCGCCCAAATGGTCGACATTGGTAGTGTGTTAGAATTGTGTCGCAACGCAACGTTGTCAATTCCAGATTTGGCATGTCCAAGGAAAATACACATGGCCATTTGTTGACCATGGATATGGATTAGAACACACTAGGATGGTTTAAACTCCACATGTTTATTATGAGAAAAGCTTTTATAAATAACAGTTAGTTCAACAAACAAGCCTATAAATGCACCTTTGATAAATGTAGTTTATTAAGAGGTGTGCGGGTATTGATTACTTTTTGTAATATCTAATATTTTATTATCATTGTACCAAACATTGCTAATAGATATGCATAAAAAAACCTTTAGAATTGCACCATTTGTCTTTTTTTAATAAAGTAACTCATGTTCCGTAAAAACAACGAGTGAAGATATTAGAAATGATATACCAACACTGAGAATTGTGCGATATGTCAGCGTTGTGTCCAGCAGGTATGTATGATGTCCAATAATCCCGACTAGCTCCACGATGATCCATGATCCACGTTACAAGCTGCTCCAATTCCTCCAACAATTCCGCCTGCGTCGTTTGATTCTAAGCTCGTGACAGCTATTGCAATGTCAAATTTAGGCAGTGAGTTCATTTTGCTGTACACCCACCTTGAGAACAAGGACAAGGTCATTTTCACCGAAATGGTTCCATTGCTTGCTATTGCGTCTTCAATGAAAGGTTGTTGTTCCTGTTCCGTAAAAACAACGAGTGAAGATATCAGAAATGATATACCAACACTGAGAATTGTGCGATATGTCAGCGTTGTGTCCAGCAGGTATGTATGATGTCCAATAATCCCGACTAGCGTTCATATCATAATTGAAAGTTGAGCTAAAGTTCGTATCACAAAAAGTTGCTAGTTCCACAATGGCTTTGATTGACAAATCGGCTCTTGTTGACATAGAAATTGTAATGTTTTCTGTAGGTAACCAAAAATAAAAAGTAAACCTGAGCTTTTCACAAAACTTTATTCGGCAGGGAAAAAGGTATATCATATTCAACTGGTGAAATTTCAAGTGGTATTTCTGAACCTATGTCACACATCATACTCCAACCGTCACAATTTCCGTTTGCTGCAAAAGTAAGTCATAAGCAAATTCAAAAAAATAAATGTGTTAAATGGTTAATGTCCCAAAATTGGGTGACAAATAAGTATTTACTACAACACTTACCATTCGATACACAACATAGCGCACAAAAAGATGATAAATTCATCTCACTTTCTACACTGAACTGTCATCTTATTTCTTTCTGTCTCGTTTTTTGTATTTAAGAAATATTATATCCACACTGCTCATGCTATACTATGAATTTATTCATTATTAATGCCAGTAATGTTGGTGAAGTTTATTAAAAATTTTAGAACATTACAATGCATCTTTTTCCGAATCGGCAAACATTTTCTTTACCTTCTCAAAAACTCTTCAAACTTTCAGAGCTAATTCGACCCTTTGAATAAACAGCAAATTTTAAGTATTAATTCGAAAGAATGCCATAATTCGAAAAAATTGCAAAAAAAACATGATGTTTTTGAATGACCTCAGCTTAACCATCATTACCTTTTTGTGTGCAAGCAGAAACCAATGAAACTTTGCACTCTGATACACAACTAATTAACTATTTTCATACACAGAATCAAGGTTTTTGCTGCACTATTACAAATTCTGCAAGGCAGTTTATCTCAAATTTTGGTATTTGCCCAGCATATTTATGACTCCCCAGCCCATGACAAGCTGTATTTTTCCAAAAGTTTAGAATTGCTATAAGGCCACTAATATAATCGACTTGATACGTAAGATTGCATGAAAGCATATTGAGTCGTTGTTGAGAAACCTCGGTTTGAACATACTAACGCTAGCACCAAAACCGGGTAGTATGTTTAGAAAGTTGGATATTTGTAACACAAGAGTACATAAAATAAGACGTACTAATGTCCCTTAAGGTTTTTATTAATAAAAGTAAGGCCAATTTATGATGATTTGTTTCACTTAAACTGGGATTACCCGACAACGCCTTGATGTTTCTTCATGCAACCTGCTGTATCAAGTCGCTTATAAGTGGCCATGTAGCCATCCTTATGTTTTGAAAAAATACTGTTTGGCATGGGCTGGAGAGTCATAATGTGTGGCCTTGCAGAATTTGTAATAGTGCAGCAAAAAAACTTGATCCTGCATATGTGATGTCAGTTCAATGACAGTTATAATAGAGACGCAAGTTTTTATATCAAAAAGTTATTTTTCGGCAGTCCGCTGTGGACCTTGCAAATTTAAAACTATTCTTGTAGTGTTGTGTCAAATTAGAAATAAGAACTACTAATACAGATACAATGGAATAGATAAAAATATATTTTACACCAATAAATTATGATGTTAAAGCGGATCCAGGATTGATTATAAATTCTTAAAGAGAACGTTCCACATCAGTGATATGTGTTCCAAATTGTACGAAAATTCCAGTCCTTCCATCCAGTTTTGCACATCGAGCTGTATGCTGGCTTTGAATTCGCACTACGAAAGTTTACCGTGTAATGCATTTTGACAAAAACAACTTGAATACAAACATTAAATTAAAGTTTCCAAAACTTTCTTTCTAAAATTAATAAGTATTTGTCAATTTTATTGTTTTGATGTTTTTAAAGTAGGCCATCAAAGTTTGGTGACCAAACTAATGTATTTCCAACATGGCAAAAAAATATGTAGTCAACTATAGTCTGTACTATGCAGACTAATCAGCTTCTATGAACAGAGAATTAATACTAATCTGAAATAAATTAAAGCACTGGTAGTAAAAGTTTATAAATATTTTTACCTCTGCTAAAATATATTTGATTGTCCTTTAAATCAGGAAATATGAGGCTGGAGCAGTTTGTAAATTGTGTTCTTGTAAATACTGGTCGACCATGAACTTATGGATGCTTAATTGTGGGAAAATTATTGTCTTCATTAAAATATTATGCAACACTTTTGTTAAGTTGACACTACACTGTAGCAGATTCAACAAAATCTGTTTATATAATATGTATTGTAATTCCGGCAATTTCATGATTTTCAATCAACAGTTAAAGTTCAAAAACTGGTTAATTGTAAAAACAAATTTTAAAATAATGTTTGGAACAAGATGGACTAACAGCGGCTAGTTTAAGTATTGAGTTTGAAAAAAATAATGCTATCGTGTAGGAACAAAGTACATGGACAGAGTAGAGCTCCATTCCTGAACATGCACATGTTATACAGAATGTGTATAAGTACCCTTATCCCTTAAGACCCTCAGCTGACTTCAGACAAACATGTTTGATCCTGTCCGTATTAACACCTTTAGCCACAGCATAAACAGTGTTTCAGTCTATTTACATTACCTGTTTTCTCTTACCTGGTTGCTCAAATAATTTGGTGATATTTGATTTTTAATAATATTTAACATAATTAATATTAAACTTTAGCATAAAAACGAGAGTGCATTAAATGGTTTGATTAACTTTCTACGATTGTATGTAGTCGTATTATTAAATTGAAACACCTTTTATTGCGATAGCTTAAAGATAATTGACGTATTAAAGCAATTTGAATTAGAACATTTTTGAACTGTTTGTAAGTTTCCATGTGGTTGGGGTGAAACATAAACATTGTCCAAAAATGGATGCTATTGTGAAACAGGAAAGTTTAGGAATTTTAATTCCAAAAACAATAATTACTCCCCCAATTTTTGATTTGTTGGGGGAAGAGATTATCTTATCGGAATCTGACAATCCAGAGAATGTTGTTATGTTCATTGGACTAACCCGTTCTGGAATATCATCTACTAGACTGCTCTTGTGTGGAAAGGAAAGTAATTACAGCAATCTTAAAACAGTTGGTGAACCTCCCTGTTTATTAGATAGCAATAATGAAATTGGAAGTGTTGATGGTCTATCCTGTACAGTAACTCCTCAATATTTTGACTTGGAAGAAGCTGAAAATGTTAGTTTCATTGATACTCCTGGTTATGGGGATAACCGTGGATGGACTTCAGAAATAAGGACTTTGCGTTGGTTAAATTGTGTAGCAAACCGGCCTAAAAGACTGAAAGTCTTATTATTTATTCCGTTTAGAGCGTTTTATGGAGACTCTAACAGAAATGAGCGACTAAATTCTGTATTGTACGCAAATCAGTTTCATCAACAGTTATCAGACATATCTGCATTTGGAATTGTTGTTACAATGGTTGACAATTATATATACAACCCTAAGAAAGTGATCTTTGCAAGTTTAGTTTCATTAAAAGATGAGCTAATTTTGAGCAATCCAAGTGCAGTTGAGTTAATTGAAACCGTATTGCGGAACCAAAATGTATTTCTTGTTTACAGACCAAGTCAAACAACAAATGCTAGTATAACTCTAAACGGAAATGGATACCACTCAATACCACCGGCGTTTACCGTTTACCAAAACATTACTGCCAATTTTTTAAAATTTTGCAACAAATTAAAATACGCTGAGAAAACTAGCCATATCTCAGTTATTCCAAGCACGGAAACTACTAATGCATTGCTAACTTTAATTTACCCCGGTGCAATGGACCGAATTTGTAATAAAATTTCACACGGACTTGATATATTGCAAGGGAAAATTCAGCAGCAAGTGTCTACAGATAAAAAACAAAGCTGCAATTTACTGGCTAAGTTAACCGAAGCAAGGAAAGTTATTGCGGCTTTCCTTCATTCTTCAGGATCTGCTGACATATGCTTTCCGTCGATTCTGCTATCGGATTTGGCAAAAGTGTTTGAAATTGAATTGTTGCCCCAATCAATGAAAAGCATGCATGAATTTGAAAACAAGTTTTGGGCTTTTCAAACTTGTATTGGAGTAAAGACTAACGTTTTTCCTGTAAAAGATAAGTTCTTGTGGTTTCACAGTGCACTTGGAGACATGATTATAAAGTTGGCTTGTGTTGATAATGACATAGAAGGTTCAAAACTTGAAAGTTGGCCAAAATGTGAAATTAAAAGACATTTACAAAATGTGCAAATTCTATATGCAGAAAGGTATGACGCCTGGTTGAACTCAAGTATTTACGGAAAGCTTGCTTATATTAAAGTAAATGAACATTTAGTTCGAGTTCAACAACTATTTATGGAGTTTGACAACACAAGAAGTTTGTTCGATTTCTTTGATAGTCTTTATAATACACTCGACCTGGTATGTATTGCTAGTGTCAATGAACAGATGAAAAAACTGTCTAATGTTACTGCCTGTCTTGATCAACAAATTGACTTGAAAACCATGATTCAGGAAGTTTTAGCAAGTTTACAGGTTTTACAAAAAAGTTGTAACATTAGTAAATGGAACGAAAAAATTGAAGTTGAAATCTGTAAACAAATTGACAAAGTGGTGGATACGGTGCAAAACAGTGTTCTTGATAAAGGGTTCTATGAACAGTTAAATGAACAAAATGTAGCGGAGAAAATTGCTACTGTGAATTCGTTCAAATGTAGTCTGGAGCGCTATTTAGAACTGCATAAAAATAGTCAAACTTTCAAAACACTTGGTGAACTTATCACCGATTTTTTTGCTGCACTTAATAACACTGACACGGTAATAACTAACGTGAAGTATTTGTACAACGGCCAGGCTTACGAAACTGAAAACATGCCGCAAAAGTGGTTAGAAAAAATTAAGGGTTTACTTAATTACGTTGAAGTATTATGCTGTTGGTACACCAAAATGGTGTATTTGGCCAATTGGTTACAAGATTTGAGCATTAAAAAGTTTAAAGAGTTGAAGTGTAAAGTTTATTCTGACTATGACACTTGGAGTCAAAGATCCTTGTATATTTTATACTTTCATAAAGGGTTTGCTGAATTTACAGTTGGTCACGAACCCGTTGCTTCTATTTTTCAAAAAGCGGAGTATAAACGGGAAGCAATATTTTGCATGGATCTTGTGCAAAATGCTTTCGATTTACCGCACGTAAAATTGGACAACTCAATTCTGATTATGCATAAACGGAATATATGTTTCAGCGAGTTTTTAAGTGCGAATGTAATTGGTGAAACTGGTCCCGAAACTAAAAACGTGTTTATATTGTCGGGTGGGGACATTCTTATCGACGAAAACATGGTATTAGAAGATAACAAAATTATTCAAAGTCTACTAATTTGTGGTAAATCCTTGAAACTGGCAGCCTACCACAAAATAGTTGTCAATGCAAATACAAATACTGATGAAGAGGATACACGGGAAGAAAACGAAAGTTATACACACGTTTTAAATGAGAAGACAAACGGAAACATTTTCGTTTTAGTGAACGACATAGAGCAAGGTCCAGGCAAATGCTTGAAAATAATTACTAAGGGTGTCAATACAGAAGCATGTTTAAAAAAGCCTGGCTATATTAGTGTTTACGAAACAGAAGCCGAAAAACTGTATTTTGAAAAAGTTGACCGTTTTTTAACTGAATTCAGAAACGTACTCGCTATTTGGCATGCTCGTGTAGGAAGCTTGAGCAATATTAGAAATATAGATACACAAGATTCCACGGAATTGTCGAAACACCAGGCAATTCAAAAAATGATTAAGATTCGTGTTATTGCCCTAGCTGGGCTATATAAATTGTTGGAAATATTTTCAAAAGTAAACGATGAAGACGAACTTAAAGAGTATTGCTTTTGTACTGCCTTTTTGAAATACGAAGAATTTCTCACTGAAGTACCACCAAACATTTCGTATTGTCAACGTCGTAGTTTAAAGGAAGGTTTTTGTAATACAATGAAAAGTTTGTACAAGTTTAAGGACAAATTTTTTCTATTGTCGAATTTTGAAGAATTTTCGAATGATTGGAATTACTTGACAAATGAAGATATGCAAACGTTTCTAACAAACCTGGAACCAGCATTGCCACAATGTCTGAACGTTATGGTTAATGTAAACTCTAGGTTGTGCTGGATTACTAGTGTCAGCTTTGAACAAAATATTTTTGGCAAAGTGTGGACAAGGTCGAACTGCGATCGACAAAACATTTGCTATAGTGAGTGGACCAAGCAGCAAATATTGGAAGAAACAACCTTAAAGCTTTCCGCACATAAGCATGAACGGGAGAACGTTGTGGGATTTGAAAACAAATGTGGATATCAAAGTTGTCCCGGAGACTTGTATGTGTGTGTGGGCGATAATGTAATACAAGAATACTCGGATCACAGCCAAATATTTTGTTTCCGTCAGCATGGCACACCTAGTGAATGCAGGCAAGTGGTAATAAACCTTAAACCGGAACAAGGCGCAAAAGGGCGTGTAAGAAAAAAATCCTGTCCGGATACGAATCCCTACGCTAACCTACCTGTGGATTTTGAAATTGATATTCAGAAAATTTCTCCTGTAGCAATTAAGTGCGCGAGAGTTTGTGCAAACAAAACCCCAAACATTAAAGTGGAGCACGTAGTACAGCATTATTTAAATTTACTTGCTGGCAAGGAGAGACAAACCCTAATTTCAATTTTGTTAAACAATGCTTGGTGTGTAAAGAATATACTTTCAGTCACACTTTTTGCTGAAGAATATCTAAAAATTTTGAAAGAACTTGGAGTCAGTTCAACAAAAATGTTTTCTTCTAAACATGTTGAAATGGAAATGGAAATCCAAAAGAATCTTTTGAAGTATCAAGCAACACTGGATAACAACAAAGACAAGCACTTAGCTGACATTATTTTGCTCAGTTATTATATAAAATTAGAGGCATTGAAAGTGTATGAACAATCGAGTCAAACGGTGTTAGACCTAAAGCAGTACTTGATTGCGTGCCTACCTGAAATAAAATCCTATGAAGAATCAAAGTTATCTGTTTTCTTAATGAAACACCGACAAGCATTTAACTTAACGATTGAGTCTAAAACAAATGAGTTGAACGAAATTATGGGTAATAACATATTGCTTTATCTTGAGCAATCCCAAAAATGGTTTCTTGAAGCACGACGAAAATTTACAGAGGATTTAAATGGATACTTAAAAGTCTTGAAGTACAAAGGCCTGCTTGAGAAAATGGAACTATTTCTACAAGCAGTGGACAAAGTGGTTCGTGTTTTAGGACCCATAAAAGTAATTTCTGGACCTATTTATGCATCTGCTAGAGGTGTAATAGCTGCATTGTCAGTTATATTAGCGGGAATACTGCCCAAAATTGATATTCCCGCAGCATTGAAAGGAGAACCTGTTCATGACTACATAAGACTCAGAGTTGAAAAGGAAGCTATGGTATCGTCACAGATAGAAATATTGGAAATCTTTTCTCAAGAATATTCTGATCTTGGATTGTTTCAATTTGTCAAGTGTTTACAACATTTGCTTCTTGAGCTAACCAAATGTGTAAGTAAACCAAACGAACACGGCAAAGAAAGTATTTGCCCAAAGTTATTTCTTTCGTTCTTGCAAAAGCTTGACGATGTACAAATAGTTTTGTTTGAACATATATTAAAGCAACGAACTCAGTTTGAAAAGAACTTTCAAGTTTCGGAGGCACTTGATTCACTATATTTTGATCTCACAATGACCAATATGGGCACACATTTGTACACCGTGACTAAGCAAACCCTGGTTACCAAAATGAAGAACTTATTTGACGAAAAGAATTTAAGAGAACTAGCAAAACAAAGACAATTTTTATTTGAAACAAATGCAGTTCCCAAAATTGACTGGCTTCTAGCGTCAATAAAGGATAAAATAGGGGATCTAGGTAAAACCCCATTTTCCAGTTGGAAGCTGAAATCCATAATGATAGATTATAAAGAACATTTCCGTCACTTTGTAAAAGACTTGTCCAGTGAAAGTGACCTTATACTCGTTTTTCGTAAGCTTGAATTAGCTCTAGATATGCGAATCAGCATGTGGGAAAAAATGGAAAAGTATGAAGAAACCAAACAAATGGCAACTTACATTATGGACGCAGTTTTGAAAGATGAAGCTTTGGAAGATATAAACACAAATGATACTCAGTTGAAAATTAAACTGATGGAGATACAACTTCAAACTAAATCGCAACTTTTATTACTAGAATATTCAAAAATTGAACGAGCTTTCTTGCAGTGGACATTTCCATACTCTGAAAAGTACATGCCAAGCATTCGTAAACGTTTAAATGCTACCATTGATAACCATTTAACCAATGAATTAACATCAATGCAAAAAGTAACTCAAGGATGTTGTCAAAGTATTCAAGACTTTCTAAATATCTGTTTGAAGTCTCAATCTGCAACTCTACATGAAGATATGGCATGGTGTGAGCACAATTTCTGGGTTGAGCCAGATAACATTGCTTTGTACACATGGACATGCAGCGAATACGGGATAAATATACGCAGCTTACTGTTGGGAGAACCAACAAAATTTTTTGCTGATGTAAAATGTAGCCCAGCTAACAAAGCGGCTATAAAAATTAACAACACTATAGATCTAAGGTTTTCTTATAAGCATAGGCTACAACCGGAACTTCAAAATGAATTGGATAAAGAAATGAAGCAATTTGTTCTTGAAATGACGCACAGCGGGACATCATACTACAGAGTAGGTAATAAGTACTATGTTATGAATGGTAGTGAAATCACTTTGACTGGAAATGTACAAACAACTCAACCAGGAACAGAGAATTTTAACAAAAATACGATGAACGATTCTAGAAGCAAAATGAAAGAGTTTGTATTGAGCCGTACACAGAGTGGGTGTTCAAATTAAGACTGACTCATCCCAAAAAACTTCAAAATCGTAAGCAAATATTTGCAAAAATGGCAGATAGGTTTGCGCATTGTGTTAATGTTGAGTTGGTGGGAAGGGGAAGATACATTGATGAGGAAGTAGATGGGTGGAGGGAACCATCCAATCTAGAAAAGTATTATCAAATGTATGAATAACAAAGTTACGTTACGTTTAGACTGATTAGTACATTTAATTATTTGTATGCTCAATGCTCCGTTATACTATTTTAAGACTACAACTACTGTGAAAACTTTGATGCAACATTTAGACAGATAAATTGACAGCATTTTTGAATGACTGATCTCTGATGACTGAGAGTTAGAATAAATTATGTATGGAAGTGTGCAGTTATACAATTAAACATAAAATACAATGTACATTTTATTTATTATTTACTAAATAAAGCTTGTGCAAATAAACGTTTACATAAACCATTATACCAACAAGGTTTTGAAGATTTTGATTATTGAGTACGCATAAAAGTTTCTACTGTTGAACTGCTCAAAGCTCTGATGTAACACAAAGAAGTCATAAATTCATAATACACAAGTAGACTAACCATCAATAAATAATAAAACCAAACACAATTGTACACCTTCTGCATTATTGATTTGTTCTTATCATATTGTTTACTACTGAATACTTTCTATACAGCTCTCATTTTATTCCCTATAAACTGCAATAATTAGCCAACCTTGCCTTTTATCTTAAAAAATCAATGTTTTATATTCCAAATTACATTTCATACGATCTAAACTTTTTTCAATTTCCTCGAATTTCTTTAAGGTCACAGTTTCAAAAGACCATCTTCAGAAGGGGTACTTCTCAATAGATTCCGCAAAGCAAAGAGAGCAGAGACTCTATCCCAGCAAGTTGCATATGATGTGAATCATAATCAATGAAACCATCCTTTCTTTTTGCAGCACAGGGCTACTCCTTAATGAGAAACTTTTGTAGGTTTTCTTCAATTCCAAAGCTATTTTAATATTTTACTTATTTGTAAAAAATCATTAATTGTATTGACAAAAAGGAAAATTGAGACGATATTTCAAACTCTTATTTGTGTGGTTGCAGTCCACCAATTTGTTTTCGTAGAATATGACATACAAAATTTTCTTTTAAAATATTATCCAGTTCGTTCGCCTGCTCATAGTTTACCTTACAATATACAACAACTTCTGACCACACTATTTGACATAATGCTAATAAATAACAAGTTCTAAAATGTAAATACTGAGCGTATATTTTAAATGACCTCCTATCAACACAATATAGCAGCTTGTAACCTATTCTACCCAGTTTTCAACATCAATCAAAATTAAAGTGATCGCTCATTACTTATAAAATTACAAATAATATTGATTTTGAATTCATCAATAAAAACAAAAACTACCAATTTTCAAATTGTATATCTAAATTTATGAATACTGTAAAATAATAGTTTATACAACACAAAGTTTGCTTTCTTATGTGAATAATGCACTAAAGCTATAGTGTACAAACTGATCCTAATTTTTAAACGATTCTTAACGGCAGAATGTAGTCGTATAAATCCTACTTGATACAACTTACTGAACTTACAGCATCAAAAATTTCTAGTATTACTTAACTTGCTATTAAGCTACTGAACAAATATAGATTCTTAATACATAAACCATACATCGACTAAAAATGTAATCGAAATTTTACTTCTTTGTTACTTTAAGTGTTGTGCTTACTTAATCTGATAACATAAAATTGTAATCTTCAAAGCAAAACAGGTAACATGACAAATTTTGCGGCTTCATGTTCATCCCAAATAGAAGTTCAAGTTTGTAGAATAATATAAGTAATTTTGCAGAAACAATGTCGCCGTATTCTTTCTACAGAACTTTTTGCGCTAATCCATGTACACCACGTTGTTATAAGTTCTTTATTCAGCCATTTCACGTTGGGCAACGCGAATCTCATGGAACTTCCGATAGCTATCTCTTGTCCAGGAACATCTCACCTGGTCTAATTTCTTGTTTTCAAAGTTTTTGTAATACTGTTTAAATAGAGCAAAGGTGTGTTTGCAGGGTCTAGGACCCCATTTATATTGACAGTCGTCACACGGACGTTTGTCTTAGTCAAATTTTTATACCGGACAGTTATCTCATTTGGACAGTTATCTTATTATTGCAATTTTTTCCATTTTGAGCGTTTTTATGAATGAGGACAGTTATCTCAAGACAAAAATTTATATTCCGTCAATTGTCTGTTATGCAACAATTTCTCAATCGACTCGTTTAATTCCAATGCAATTACTAATTATTCTGCGCTTCGTAATTATTCTGCGTGCGTCCTACGTGTTAGATACAGTATAACGTCCTCTATCTTTCATCAACTTTTTTTGTATTTATGTATTTTACATATAAAATCCATCCCTGTCTATCAAGACTACTTACTTAATTGAGCTGGTATCGTTATCACAAATATATTTGACGGCGATGACGAGCATAGAACATGGGAAGCTGTACAATGATTGGTTCTGTAGTAGCATCTCGTGATCTTGTTACCGTGATAAAACTAAACTGTGTCCGGTACATGGTATATGGGTAAGCCTTTCTTAACTCATTTGAAAATATAAACGTTGCAGATAACCAAAAAGGGAACCTACGATATTATATTACTTGAAATTTTATGCTTAGATTGATATTCTTATTTTAGAAGGGTTGTTTTGGTATGCCGTTTACTCAAATATGAGCTTTTAAAGAAAATATGCATATTTAAGACTAATGCTCAAAATTCATCTGAATTCAAGGGTCAGGTTAGATTAACGATATACGTTTAGTGAGAACTTTAAGTCTACATCATCAGTGTGGGCAAAACAAGTACATATAAAAATTTTCTATACCAGTTAGAGCTTTAGAAAAAATACGGTATTTTAAAATCACATTTTTAGCAATTTTTATGGCAGGTCTTTCCAAGTCCAGATATCCAGCCGCATATGTAGTTTCTCAAAATCTCCGTGGACCTTTTGGTACCTCACTTGTCCATATTAATTGCGCTATCACCAAACGCATGGTCAATATCAGTAAACAAAAAAAATCAAATAAAAAAATGCAAAGAAACACTTTGTAATATTATCAGAACCGCATAAACAACTTTAATTGTTTGGAAAAACCTTAATCAATGAAGAAATGTTTTTAGAATCATCAATTTGAGGAATATAAATTTTTGTCTTGAGATAACTGTCCTCATTCATAAAAACGCTCAAAATGGAAAAAATTGCAATAATAAGATAACTGTCCAAATGAGATAACTGTCCGGTATAAAAAATTGGCTAAGACAAATGTCCGTGTGATAACTGTCAATATAAATGGGGTCCGTATCCCGTGTTTGCAAATTATAATTTCATTGAAATTCATAAAAATGTAGTATTTCAATTACAACAAACGCAAACTTACCATACTAACAGCTTCCAATAACTTAAACTTTGTCCAAATTGCCGACTCATAAACCAACAATGATCCTTTGGCGTCTGTGCCACCAGTGTTTGGAGTGTATTCCCAGTCCTCAATGTTCAGAAACCGAAGATTAGGAAAGTGAGAAATCATCCTGCTATAAAAGCCTCCACTTTGAAACACGTCTTCCAGAATGTTATTCCTTTTCTCAGTTTTATTCGTACTACTGTTTAAGTAGCAATTTCGAAGTTTCAAGTTCTCCACTGACAAGTTTTGCAAAAAGGGTTCTTGCTTTTCCATTACAATGACCTCTTTCAGCTCCAAATCGCATAATTTTGGAAATCGCTTCAACACAGCCAGAAATTTGCTTAAATGCATTAAAGTTGCTGGTTCAACTGTAAATGAAAAGTGCAACACCATCGTTTCCAATCCGGTGTTAATGCAATTCAAACTCTGGTAGTCACTTCCTTCGCTATACAGTGTCACTTCTCTCAAGGCAAGTTTGCTAATCCGTTCCGCACTTTTCTTCAGACTAATACAAGATTCCAAGCTAATCAAGTTAGGACTAACTTCCAGGATTGCATTGAATATTGTAACGTTGAATTCTCCATAGTCCAAATGACGTAAGTTTGGCATGGCTGGTAACCTTTTTCCGACCATATATTCAGACAACTGTTCGATCCACTCTACTTGCATTTTTGAACCAAGGTAATCAAAAATCCCATCAATGCACAGCCGCTCGAGATTGGGCAGTAGTGGTAAGTAGCTTTCCAGTGTTTTGTACAGATGCAATGGCGTTGAAACGTAATTGTTGCCAAGGGAACACTGAATATTCGTATGATTTATTATGACGCTTATTAGGTGTGTTCCGAATTTTGTTAGCACGTTCTCGGCTAACCCCCAATAAATCCTTTGTCTTGCTTCAAGTTCCGCCAATTTTTCATCCCATGCATGGAAATTAACATTTAGTGAATCAAAGTATGCCCTTCTTCCAAGGAACGGATTTCCCTCAAAGGTTTTCATTGAACTTTCAAATCGCCTTAGTTTGTTCAAATCCTGAAAATAATAGCAAGAAGCTAGTTCCCATGTTACATTTTTGGAAACGTCAGGCAAAACTTTAAATTCGCGTCTTCGAGTTTCCGTTTGAGTCTCTTTTTTGGAGAATGGACGATAGAAAAATGGTTCCTCCAAAAAGTTGTCAACTACTACTTGCCACTTTTGACAGACTGGGCAACATTTTAGAAATTGTTTCAGTTCCAAATATCCACGAGAACAAAGGATGAGAAGTACCTTAAAGCAACAGATTTATAGTAATGCTGAAAATGTCTTAGATTAAATTATGTTTTTGTATTATCAAATTGTCGTTTATCATTATCGTCACCTTTCCAGAAACCACACTTGGATTATCTTCTTTCCCAATTTGTGCAATCGACTCCTTCCACTCCAGCAGTTCTTTATTTCGCTGCTTTAGCAATACGTTTTCCTTTCTTAGATTTTCATTCTCGCGTCGAAGGGTTTTATTTTCTATCATGAAACGGTTTTCAGCCTCCTGCTCAATTGAGACTGCAATTCTCGCTTCGTTTGTTGTACTTTCGTTATTGATTTCTTCTGTTATGTTCACACCGAGGTCCACCTCCTCCTTTACAACCAAAACAGATTGCTCCTCTTTGACAACCGCTTCCTCCACAGGCTCGGTTTTAATCTTGCCTAATTGCGGATCAACCACTAAGTCATTAGGATGACGCTCTTGATCTAGGGCAAATTGTTTTGCCTCCCGTTCCTTCCTCTTTTCGTCAGCCTTGCGTTTCTTTGCTTTATTTACGACCCCACGTGTCACCCGCTGCTTCTGGTTGCTAGACTCCGGTTTAGGCATTTTGTTCCCGTTGCAGTCCACGCTTTCCAGTTTTAAAAAAGTGTTCCAACCTCCTTTCCTTTAATCAACAAAATACTAACCTTATTGTATTGCACATTGCACGAATTGTTCAATTCTTTATTATCATTAGAAAGCTAAAATTTACTTCTACATACTTACGTAGGGTAGGGTACGTAGTTTATTTTGCTAACCTAAGCCCACGTTTGAAAATATTTTAAACCTGAATTTCAAATTTTCGAATGATTGTTTTTAAGTATCTGATTCAGTTAAAAGTATTTGCTTTATTCTTTCAATGATATTTAGTGCATTCTGCACGAATAAAATATAAAAAAGATTTATGTACAGGCAAAAGTCTACATTTTCAGTCGATTTGTAAAAAAACGTTTATTGAACAAGCCAAAAAAATCCTTGCAAGAGTGTGGCAAAAATGCTTTAACGTTTGAGCTAAATTGGCTTTTCGAAATGTCTGGAGATTTCTTAATAATTTGCTTTGAATGTTTTATCGCAAGTCAGATGATTTTGCTTTTGGTATCCACACTAGTAATATTAGTGCCACGGTAGTCTATGGTAAGACGACACTCGAGTACATTTTTGAGTCAATGTAGGTTGTACCATGTACATACCACCAAACATTGTCACAAAAAACAGACATATTTTGTAGTACTGACTCATAGGTAAGCCGCAAAAAGAAATAGGTACTATTGGAAGCTGTTTTGCTGAATGCTTAGACATACGTGCACTTGCATGTTACGCAACGTGTAGTGTTAGTTTGAAATCCAAATCCCCAAAGAGCAGATCTGGGAATGAGTTGGCAAAGATTTGATTTCGTAGAAAACGATTAAACCTGTTTACCAGAGAAAGTAGGGATATTAATGCACATCATAAATATGAAAAAGACAAATCCAAGTTTAGGCTTTCATAGTGTAAAGAAAAAGATTATACAACATTGTGGGTAAAAGTAAGACTTTAACAGTTTAAAAAACATCATACGATAGATCATTTGTTAAAGCAAACGTCTTGTTTAATTTTATGTAATTGCAATCATAAAACCGAGAAATAAAATAAGTAATTTATGATTACCTTAATGCTACCTTTTATCATTATCTAAACTTGTTATTGATACCTGACTAAAGTAAGTTTGAGTGCAATTAGTATGTTTGTAGTGAACATATGGTAAATTATTTCCATTTTAAGAGGTGTTATGTCTGTTATGTTTTGTTTTAGGTTGCAAAATAAAATACAAACCTGATAGAATACATGGTATTTATGAAACCTCGTTATCGTTCCTTGTTAAGAAATTATAATGAAGTTGTCATGAGAAGTAGACACATCTTCTTTTTCAGGATTTATATTCGTAATAGCAAATTTAATATCCATAGTTTCATGGGAGTTAATCCGAGTTCTTTTTTTGATGCCCGTAAATCCAGTCTATTTCAAAAATTTTCAGTTTTGCTATTTATCTTAGCAGTGGTAATTTGGGAATATGTGAAGAAAACTTTTTGATAAAAATTCATCTACATTTTTCTGTGTGCATGCTTTTTCCAAAGGCACACATAGTCCCCTTGCCCTACTGTTCTAAAATGTGTAACTACTTTTCTTGTAAGCGTGACCTTGAAATTCTATTCTAGTGAGTAATATTAATGCTCAAACTTATTGATACAGAAACTTATTACGTATAAAAATCATCTTATTTCTCATAACACGGGCTACATATACGTACTTCCGCTATCCTCAAACAATGCATGGAGAATCATAAAGCACTTACTCCCTAACGGGAGAAAAAACATTCCTTACAAAACAATCTCCAATCCCTTCAATACTATTTGCGGATAACATTAATAAGATATCCTTTACCCCACATATTCCCATATTTACACTACTTTTCTTTTTGAACAATTTCATCGCTATCTTTTCTACTGCTGTGATGCATTTATTTCAAGGGTCGTTTGCTTTTCGGCAAACTGCCATACTACTTTCGGAACCGGCACTAAGCAGTAGGAATATTTGATTGTACTGCCATTTATGTGCTTTGGTTTGACGCTCTGACTCCGCCATACGTTCACTGCACAGCAAACTAAAATGACTTTGACGTTAACGGTTTAACACGTACTTGTAAATGCAAATCATATTGGTCGATACCACATTAAATGGCTTGTGTTAGCAGTTTAATGAATCACATCAAGCGGTGAGAAGTTCAAATTCTTAAAATGTTAAATTATTTTATTTATAAGTAAAACATAATGTAGACAATAGATGCTATACACGTTCTTTGAAGTAATTTTCTTCATATACCAAAAATGATAGACAAAGGCTTGTGATATCTGAACTGCAGCTTTATATATCATCTACTCAGGCAGCGCAGTTAACTTGGCAGTTTGCCAAGAAGAGTGAGAAAGCAGTCATTACAACTAACCAAACAATGAATAAATTAGAGTCTATCCTAAATCAATTACATGTTGTTCCATACCCTAACTCACCAACTTGAGCTATATGTTTTGTTAGAAAATTTTAAGTTTATTATATTTATACATGTGTATGTACTTCCTATTATAGTAACACATAAATTAATTGTCAGTGTCTAAGTAGAAGTTCAATTATCATAGCAATCACTGCTGGCACTATTCCAGCGGGTAGTATTGCAAATACCACATTTATACTTCCTTGTAAATTCGATGGTTCGAATTTTCGAGTCTCGGGGAAGTCATCAAGCTTTCCTGAGTCCTGTAGGAACCTTGTTCTCCATTGCATATGCCAGTTCATTAAACCAGCCGGATATAAAGCCTTCATCCTAAATAACGGCTTTGCTGGAAAGAAGCCATGCCAAGCAAATTTTAAGTGTTGCTCTGCAATTGGTTTTGTGCCAAATGAAAGTGGCAATTGAAAACGTGTAAAATTTAAGTTATAAGTCCGTTTGTATAAATTGATGTCCTCTTGTTCCATAAGAACTGCATGACGACTGTATTTTGTACATTTCATGAATACGTTTAGAGTAAGCCATTCCGTATAAACATCAAAGTTATCAAATGCAGGAAGAATTTGCGTATTATTCAATAAAGATTGTTCCTGCTTCGAAAATACTGGACCCGTACAATTAGCACCGTTTTGATTTGATAAACCAAGATAATCAGCTAACTGCGATATCAATCCATAATAATACGGCAAACCATCCCAAGCACTTCCGTTCAAATTAAGTATATAGCAGTGAGCTCCTTTGCCACTTAATGCTTTCTCAGAATCTTTCAAAAATTTCCATTTCTCCTGTTGTTTCAGCGGGTAAGGAAGATTATGATCATGCACGGGAAACGTGTATATGACGTACGAATCCTGAAGTAATTTTTCAACGGAAGTGTAAGGAATTGGTGGTAGCGGGCTAATAAGCTTTGTCAAGTTACTTCCTTTATATCCATTACTTAATACCACACTAACTAAAAGTATTAAACTAACAGCTAGTTTCAAAGAAAAGTGCTTTCTTACAAGTTTGATATCACAATCAGCAAGCAGGCCATGTTCAACCAAATTATCAAATGCAGATAAGACATATCGAAATACAAGTTTGCTTAGTTTAGCATTTGATTTGTAAATGCCTAGGTAAATGTAATTAATAGCATATATAATTGCAACTCGGGATAAACTAGCAGCAATAATCACAACAGTTACAATGCAAATCCATGACCAGGAATCATAAGAAGTTATTAGTTCCATAAATGGACTACTTCCCATTTGTTGACCACAAGCTATAAATAACAATTGGCCAGTAAAGTATTCAAAGTGTCCCTTTGAATGTTTTAAATTCACTAAAGTTACGGTTGGTAACACTATCCTTTCAAGTTTGCACGAGGAATCTTTTACGCATTCTGTCCAAACCTCATGATGTTCATACGTTGCATTACCAAATACATGGTAAAAGAGCTGTTGAGTTCGTAATCGAATTTCTTTATTAGCATAGTTGTACAAATAAATCTTTTCGTTTTCTGACTCCGATTTTCGAAGCGGTTGGGAATTTTCAAAACGACCTCGTTTGTCTCTAGACACCATATACTCAAGTATCCATATGATGTGCTCAGTGTCTCTTTGTGCGTTGTAGATTTGTTGAGTTAGTGAACTGTAACTAGGAACGAGTTCCATTTGAAATGGTATTTTCTGAATAATTCTTCCTGGCTTGCAAAAGAAGGAAAACATCTCCAAGCCTTGGATTTGTCTGTTTTCCACTTTCCAGTGCAACCAAGCATGCGTTGCAGTCCTCGCATATTGTGCTATGATATAGTAACCAATTGCACGGATTCCCATTACCCAACCGTTTACTTCGTTGAAGCTTGCACTAGCTACTAAAACGTCGAATTGCCATCGAGTTTGCATGAAATCCATAAGTCCGGGTACGTTTGGAATGTGCTTCCAAAATAAGGCACTTTCACTTCCCAAACACAAAAATGTTTGTTCACGGTACTTCCAGTAAAAGTGGGATGCAACTCTGAATGAACTTTTATATAGTTTATTGGGTAATGTTCGATGTACTTGAGTTTCCTTTATTGCATAGCTAGACTTTGGCAAACGAGCTTCATTTTCTATAGCTGGAGGATATAGATAAATGTGGGCTTCACATAACCAGGGTTTAATTTTCATCAGTCTTTTGAACTCCAATGTTTCAACAAAATAATTGTTGCTGGTTAAAGTGAAGTTTTTTAATTGCACTTTTTCGTAAGGAAGTAAGTACTCCTCTACCAATTTATCACCGGAGAAAGCGAGCACTATGTCTAGTCGGCGCAAAAGTAACGGAATGTTCATTGGTTGATAGAAGTCAGTGTTTTAATTAACAACACTTACATAGTAAAACTATGGTATAAATTGCGAATAGGTATTTGCCCGTGTGAACGACAAAATGTAAATCCAGTTGCCTCTTTGTAATGAATTGCTTACTGCAAACATTACACTTGTAAGATTTTTCTCCCAAGCGTGTCCTCAAATGTGTCCGCATGTTACCAGAAGTTTTAAACGCTTTTGTGCAAAGTTCGCAAGAGTATAATCGGTTATTGGAATGCATATTTTTGTCGTGTTGTTTTATTTCAGAGTTTCTACAAAATCCAACGTTGCACTTTTGGCAAACAAAGGATTTTTCATTAATGTGCGATAGAATATGACCTCTTAGTGTAGTACTACCTCCGTACCATTTTGGACAAAATACGCAACCAAATTTGCTAACAATGCCTATAAACACAAAGTAAAAAACTTACAATTAGGTGCAAAAGTTACAAAATAAAACTACTAATATATACTTTAGTTCACACAAATATAGAAAATCACTTATCATCAAGCATTTTCATTTTTCCCAAAGCCTTAAAAAAGACAACAAAACTTAAGGAAACGTAATAATGCAATCCGTAATTCTATCAAATATAGTTTTGAAAAAAGTGATTGTTGTGGACAAGGTCATGAAGTAGAATCTTCCCACCCAAAACTTCAAGGTAGGGCAGCTCATCAGTATTCGTCGAAAGTCCTTTTGCCTGGTTCTGCTCCACGAATCCACAAAGCTACAACCCAAGTCAAACACCTCAGAGCCCATACTCATAATCCTGTGAAATAAAAATCGTAGGAAAAAATCATCACACCATTGAACCAAAAATAAATAATCTGAATTATTGCAACTTACACAAAAGCAGCCGAAGCACAATCCAGAACCCCCAAAGGATACGTCAATATGGCAGGAAACTCGTCCAGAAATAAATGATTCATACTCCGAATGAGCACATAGCCACACGGAACCATGGCAGAGCTCATAACATATTTAATAAATGGTATTCCAAGTGGAGCCACACACTCGTTAAAACATTTGTTTAGAATTTCCAAGCTTCTGTAGGTTTCAATAGCTTTCCTTGGTGTACGAAGCTCATCGCTGGTATAATCGCTGTCATTATTGTTGCTAAAACATATAAATTCAACATCAACCTTGTAACCAATTTGCATTTTAAACAAAAATTTTTAAATAAAATTACTGCGTTTCTCTTAGCCAGAAGGTTACGGTATTAGCATGCGCCACAACAATCCATGAGATGATCATATACGACGTAATAACTTGTCCACACACCATATATTGCTGATACGCAAAAGGAATTTTCCAATACCAGGATTTTGGGGAAATGTAAGAATACAGGTAGATTCTCAAATCGCTAAACATGAGAAAGAAACTCACGCTGATAAACACTTGAGTTATGTTTGTCAGCACGGCGCAATTTATAATCCATCTGCCTCCATCTTCAAAATCCTCCAAGTAAATCAAGTACTTTTGCATGCAGTCATAATTAAACCGAAACAAAGTATTGATAAACTGTCGAGTTTTCTCTTTGTAAAAATACAAGTTGATATTGAGCAACACAGCGTAGCTATACCATAAGAGCATAAAAGATCCAGCAAAAACGTCTCGGTATGACTTTGCTGTGGAGAAGCTTTCCAGAAAGCAGTAAAGTTGATATATTGTCAGCAAAAACATTTGAATGCTGACAAAGAACCATTGAACCCACCAAATGTTTTCCAACCAGGGACTAAATCGATCAACAGTATGTGTTTTGGAGTTCCAATACCATGGAATTGAGCCTGTTGTTATACCAAGCCATATAAGTTGCTTTAGGCGTTGCATAGTGTATTTGTCCAAGAAATAGGGACGACCCTTAATACTTTCTTCAACGTGTCTTCGTTTGTTAAACGGACCCAAATCAAGAGCAATACCAGTGTATAATGTATCCCGAATATTGTTTGTGTCCTCTTCGGGATATTCACTGTGATAGCTGGGATTGCGTGTGACTCTTGTGCGGGATAAACTAGAAGCCTCTTGGCGATATTCCATCATTTCCTTAGCAGAAAAGCGGAGTCTGGTATCGTTTGGGGTGCGAGTGCTAAATGGACGGGAATAGTTGTCTATGTATTCTGGGCTGTTGTTAAATAGTTCTCGGCCTGTAAAGGTGTCTTGAGATTCATCGTAAGCAACTTGGCCTAAACCGTTGACCTAGAACAGAAATTGAAATTTAGAATAAAGTTCTTAGATTTTTTGTAAACTTTTCTTGGAAATATTTACTTTGGCCAAGTTTCGCCTTCGTCGTTTTTTCAAAGTTCCCGTTTGCTGCATTCTAGCTTGTCTCGATTGAGCTGTGATAATTTTTTTCTGTGTTTCTTTGGCACAAGTCAAGAAACCCGTGACATGATTAACCCGTGTCAGTCTTTAAAATGGGAACAACGCCATTTGATTGACAACATTAAAAAAGCATTCAATACATTTAAATAAACACACACATAAATTTGGAACAACTATATGCGTATATACTATTGGCTGAGATAGACAATTAAAAGTTTTTTAGTCAATTCAGGACATTATCATAAAACATACTTGCTCGTGTCAACTTTAGGTAAAAAGATAATTTGCATAAATTTTGTAAAAGGCCCTGTTCTAAGAAATGATGAATCAATGAAAGAAAGTGGTTTCACGTGTCTGTTGTAAATTAACAAAATAAAGCATTAAAAATTACTAAAGCAGTTAAGCTTGGTTAAATAGGACGACTTCTTTCCGCACATTATATGGTTTACTACTACTTATATAATTATCATGGTATTTGGGCGAGGGACAAGGGCTAAGATAAGTGGTTTGAATGAAAACACGAAAGCAAGCAATTAGAGTGTAGGAGTTCATATATGTCCAGCAGACGGAAATAATATAATATTCAGATATAGACGCTATGGGCTATTTCCTTAAATAAACTATAAAAATATCCCCACGAGAGTTTTGTTGCTAGATTTTAGTATCTATAATTTAAGTTTACAATTTATCACTTAAGTTGAGCTTTCATTTTTAATAATGTTTTTGAGTCGAAGTTTAACGACAGCGATTAGAAAATCTCATCTTTTTCATCTACTGGACACGGCAGCGCAGCGGAAAATGACCTATTTATTTATGACCGCTCTAATTTGAGGTAAACAAGAAAAAGGCTAAGCGTAAGCTTTATTAAATGGTTTTGTTGTTGCATGAAAGGCTTACTGCTTCTTTAAATTTGTAATGTGTATTTCCTACTACGCACTATATATATTTGTATTGCTTAACATATAAAACATTTTCCGCATAAATGCTGTATTCCTTTAAGCGTGTCAATAAGTTCCAAAATATATTATATCCATAACTGGATTCATATATCAATAACCAGTCAATGGTAAACCATTAAAAATGCTCGCTGCAAAAGACCTAGTAGTTTAGACCCCATTTAACCTGGTTTAAAGCCCATTTAGCTCATCAGCAATAGGTAAAACATCTATATAATAGACAATAACGGTCTAATTGACCCCGGTTTGCTGATTTAGACCCTTTTAGCCCCCAAATTGCCCAATTTTGACCCCAAGTAACTGATTTTGACCCCAAATAGCCTAGTATAGACCCCAAAAATAAAGTAGACGGACAGACGGACACACTACTCGTTAATAAGCTCCCCTGCTGACGCAGCGAGCTAATAAATGGTATAGCAACCAAAATCCTGGTACACGTGCTCTAAAACAATTACGACATCTTATTATCTACACAATGTTAACCAGTTTAAAAGTTGAAATAGTATATCTAGGACCGAATTTTCTACATCGCAATCAAATCAGAAGCCATTACAACAAAAACGGTAAAACAAAGTAAACAATTAAAGATGCATTTTCTAGGCAACTATGAACGAGACAGTAATTTCTTATACAAACAGTCTGGTAACAGAAGTGGCACATTATAATGATTATGATAAATACTTGTAAAACTAGTCACGCAAACAAAAAACTAGGATTGTTATGTCTTGTTCGCCTTAGAAGCATGAGTAATTATCATCACATGGCGTGTTTACGTAGCCATGTCAATGGTTATCAATAAAAGGTTGTAATATTTTAGCTCAGGCACGCAAGCTTATAATCCTCGCTGATTTTCCAAAACTACAGTATAAATTTTGTTGAAAACAAGTGCGTGTTGTGTGGTAGGTATCCAGTCTATGATGAATCACATTGGTTATTCATTGTATAGAGATTGTGGAAACTTGACAAATGGAGCCACCCAGACGCCTATAAAACTGTTGTTAAAACAAATACAACATTAAAATTGGCTGGTAAAACCTGTAGTACATTATGAAAATGCTTGAAAATCTAGTCCATTAAAAATTGGAATTGACATGTCGCGTGCGACACAGTATATGGAACATGATTCTTTAAAGACGTTTGGTAGAGCAGCGTGTCTTGAGATCATTATAAACTGGCCTTTGGACATAACTAAACATGTCATTCTCATAGAGAGAATTTAGCCATACCTTAGCTTCAGCGCGCAAGCTTATTATTTTGTGTAGATCGCTTAATTTTCTTTATTTTGTTAAACACCTATACTTGCACCTACTCCTTAACTCGTTGCAAATTTGGCAAATGGAGCCATCCAGACACCGATAGTATTGTTACGATAAACAACAAGAAACGTATGGGAGTTATTACATTGGAATAAACCTCTTAGGTTATGTTTCTCCATTTACCCGAAAACGATTCTATGGGTTGATACAATCGGGATTAGTAGAATGGTGGAACAGCTATTTGCTTAGCCATATAAAGGAGGTAGCGGAAAACCAACATCCAGAAAAGCCAAATATGCAAGGAAATATTGTTGTGAGTTTTCTGTTTGCGATACTTTCACTAGGCGGCTTTAGGCTCATTCAACTTATTGGTGTTACGTCTCATTGTGCGTATTTTAGTTTGTGCGTTGTTTTAAAACCAAAACAAAATTTTATTTAGTTTTATTATTAAAATTGTAGCGAATGTGCATCAAAATCCTCAAAAGTATGTATAGTTGACTGCTAATTTAATTAATTATTCTATTTATTCGTGTTTATAATTCCAGCTTCCGTCCGGTATCCAGGTGCCGCTCCGTTATCCTTTAGCTTCCCTTTGACTCTTGGCGGGAACGGGACTGGCAGATGTCTTTATTTGATATAACATAAAGAATACAGTTTTTAAAATTTTAAATGTAAAAGTGTTTAAAAATCATGTAGGAATTTAATTAGTGTCTGAGCTTTAAAATTTTGTTATTTAAGATACTTTCATATAGGTTTCCAATTTGACTTACCAGAGTAGCAAACATGATGACTACAAGTGCAACGACGCTCGAGAATAACTTCATTGTACAGTTATTTGATGGGTATGAGTGTAAACCGTTTCCAGTGCAAGTGCTGACTAGATTCTGTCTAGTTCTCTTCCTATTACAGTGTTAAATATAAGTAGTTCTAGATATCAGTTAATTATCCATTGTGTATTTTATTACAGTTGAATAAAGTTTGTCATCCAACGACGCTGACGCATTATCCTTTGTTCTCCTCATCCGCAATAGAGAAGAATACTTAGCCGACAAGACCGAGAAACTGTAACCTAACCTAACCTAACCTTGTTGTCAGATCTAACCTAAAATTCAGGATTTAATTGATGCAAATATAGTTTGTACAGAGAATATTTACTTTTCATGCTGAATGTTAAATATATCTGATCATGATTTTAGACATTTTATCATGCCATCAAAACATCAATCTACACATATAACGTATGGTTGGTTGTTGGTTTAATCCTGGTATAGACATTATTTGCGACATAAAGCATTTCTAGAAGTATTTATTTTGCTATAAAACTATATTTTTAGAAACTAATTAAATTCCCATCCTTGAATCTCTATATTTGCTTAGTCTGCTATCATTCAAAAAACTTTTTAATCGCAATAACTAAATAACATGACATATTCAATGGCTTAAAGTTAACGAATGCATTAAGTATTCACACAACACATGAACCATACTAAATCTCTACAAAACTGCTACTAAAACTGTCCAGCTTTTAATGTTAGTTGTTGTCTTAAGTTGTGTAATCATTCATTCTCCTGAAACTTCCGATAACTATCTCTGGTCCACCGAGATTGGACCACGTTATATATCTCTGGTTTTCAAAAATTTTCAAACTCTGTTTTAATAAAGCAGAGATGTGCAAATTATTACAAAACTGAAAATAATACAAAATTGTAATATTTAAATGAAAGCAAGGTCACGTTTACCACGATAACAACTTCCAATAACTTGAACTGGGTCCAAATAAACGAGCCATAAACCAAAGACTTATAAACCTCAGTGTTGGCATTGTTTAGAGAGTACATCCAGTCCTGAATGTTCAGAAATCGAAGATTAGGAAAGTGGGAAATAATCCGATTATGAAAGCCTCCTCTTTGAAATACGTCATCCATAATCCCTTTCCCTTTCAACAATCACGAAGTCGTAAGTTCTCCACTGAGAAGTTTTGGAAAATGGGTTCTTGATTGTCCACGACAATTACTCCTATTAGCTCCAAATCGGATAATTTCGGAAATCGTTTCAACAAGGGCAATAATTTACTCAGATGCAGTAAATACTTTGGATTATTCCAGAATGCATGCTGAAACTCCAGTTTTTCCAATCCGGCGTTAATGCAACTCAAACTCTGGTAATCATTTCCTTCGCTATACAATGTCACTTCTTCCAGTGCAAGTTTGCTAATCCATTCCGCACTTCTCTTCAAACTAATAGAAGATTCCAAGCTTGTCAAGTTAGGAGATACTTCCAGAATTGCATTGAATATTGTAACGTTGAATTGTCCAAAATCCAAATGACGTAAATTGGGCAAAGGTGGCAGCTTTTTTCCAACCATATATTCAGATAATTGTTCGATCCATTTTATTTGTATTTTCGTACCAAGGTAATCAAACTTCCCTTCAATGCACAGCCGCTTTAGATTGGGCAGAAGTGGTAAGTAGCTTTCCAGTGTTTTGTAAAGATGCAATGGCGTTGAAACGTAATTGTTGCCAAGTGAACACTGAATGTTCCTATGATTTATTATGACGCCTCTTAGGTGTGTTCCAAATTTTGTCAACACCTTCTCGGCCAACCCCCAATACATCTTTTGTCTTGCTTCTAGTGACTCTAAGTCTTCATCCCATGCACGGAAAATAACATTTAGCGTATCAAAGTATGCCCTTCTTCCTAGAAACGGATTTTCCTCACATTTTTTCATGAAACCTTCAAATCGCTTTAGCTTCTTCAAATCCTGAAAATAATAGCATCCAGCCAGGCCCCGTATTACATTTTCAGAAACGTCAGGCAAAACTTTGAATTCGCGTCTTCGGGTTTCGGTTTGACTTTCTGTCTTTGAAAATTCACAGAGAACAGGAGGCTCCTCTAGAAAAGTGTCCACTACCTCTTGCCACGCTTTGCAAACTGGCCTACATTTTAGCAAGTGTTTTAGCTCCAAGTACCCACGAGAGCAAAGAATGGGAAGTACCTTACAACATAACAAATTAGGACAAGGCTAAAATATCTTAAATCAAATCTGGTTTTATCATCAAATTATCTTAATAATCACCTTCCCAGTAACAACCAAAATATCCTCTTTTCCAATTTGTGCAGCCGACTCCTTCCATTCTTGGAGCTCTTTAATCTGCTGCTTTAGCATTACAATTTCCATTTGTAGGTTTTCATTTTTGTATCGAAGGGTTTCATTTTCGGTTATGAAATGGTTTTCGGCGACCTGCTCACTTGAGTCCGCACGCCTCTCTTTGTTTGAAGTAGGACCTTGTTCAGTGGTTTCTTCAGTTATGTCCACATCGAGGTCCACCTCCTCTTTAACAAACAACACAGATTGCTCCTCTTTGACAACCACTTCCTCTACTGGTTCTGTTTTAATCTTGCATAATTGCGGATCAACCAATAAGTCATTAGCTTGACGCTTTTGATCTGGTGCAAATTGCCTTGCTTCCCGTTCCCTCCTCTTTTCGTCAGCTTTGCGTTTTTTAGCTTCTTTTACGACCCCACGTGTCATCCTCTGGTTGTTACATTCTGCACTTTGCATTTTGCTGCGGTTACAGTTCACACTTTAGAACTTTTAGAAAGTGCCTAAAAACGTTTAATCCTTTCTCTTAATTAACAAAATGGTATAAGGCAAGAATTCAATATTTTCAGGTGAATTCACAAAACTAAATCTTACAAGGTCAAGTCTATTTGTCAAAATATTTTTAATCCAAGTTTTAAATTTTTAAACGATTGCTACTTCAGAAATTTCTTGCTGATAAAACTATTTCTGGTAGTCTCAAAATATTTTAGTGCATCTTGCGTATAAAACAAAAATAGATAAAAAAACAAGCGCATTTTCAAATTTGTCAATGTGCAGAAATTTTGTAGCATAATAGGAGAAAAAGTAGTTTAGTTTTTGAGTTAATAATCTTATGTTTAAACGAAACAGCTTAAAGGTAATATAATCTGAGTAATGTATTTGTAATTGTACTTTGAATGCTTGCTCACAGTCAGATGATTTTTTTGGTGATTGAATTCTCAACATTAGTGTCACGGTAGTCTTTGCTAAGATGAGTATACTTTCAAGCTAGTGTGGGTTGTACCATTACATAGCACAAACATTTCCATAAAAACAGACAGAATCTGTTGTGTATTATAACTTTATTACGTATGTAGCAAGCATTAGACTTTAGTACACATTGGAAGCTTGTTCATTCCTTATTTAATGTGTGGTGCCTAGGCGTTCTTGCTCTCGCTTCGTGTTGGTATCAAACGTCGAAAACAAATGATGAGTGTTTACCCTTTAAAATAGTTTCGTTGTGGGCGATCTTAATCTAGATGATGAATAGAAAACAAAATAATATTTGTAACAAATGGAAGATTTAGAGTTTTGCAGTTTGCAGAAAATAAATATTATGTTTCAAAATGAAATCATTCGTTTATGCGTAAATCTTGTATTAGTTTTATGTGATTGCAATTTTAAAATCAATTGAACAATTCTGTTGATGTGATTCGCTTTTTTTCCTTTCTGGGAAACTGCCAAACCACTTTCAAAACTGCTTATAATTAGGCTCATAAGTATGTATGGCATAATTATTAACATGCTTTGATGGGATTCTCTGACGCTGCATTGCGTTTACCTAAGATTATAAACTAAAGGGAGCATATTGTTTACGGTTCAATATTTAATTGTAAATACAGCTATCTGCAGATACCAGATTTCTGAGTGGCTTCTGTTTGCAGTTTATTCAAGCATATCAAGCACTTAGAAATACATAATTGAACTTAAAATATTTCTTTGAATTTTATTGACCAAGAAAACATATTTTCAGAGTTTTTATTAATTTTCTTCAAGTGCCAAAAACAGAAGACAAAGATTTGTGAGGTTTGCAGCAGCTTATATATTTCTACTCAGGTAACTTGGCAGCTTTCCAAGAAGAGTGAGAAAGTATTCTGTACAACTCACCAAACAATGCATAAAATAAGAACCTGTCCAAAATTAAATACTTACTGTTCCTTAAACTAAACTATTAAGTTACTTCATATCCATTGTCATTCCACTAGATGTTTTGTTTTTACCTATCAATACATGTTTTACCTATTTATATTAAATTTATAAAATCAAATTAAATTGAAATTAGAAAGTGAGGAAAGCACCAGCAGCGGCAAAATGTCTGAAACCTGCCATTCCGCACGAAGATTCAAATGATAACTTCAACAGCATTCTGCAAGATGTTTCAGATTTCAGTTTAATATTGGAGGATTTGAGATAATGAAAGAGAAAGTTTGCAATAATACAACCACATACATAATATTAAATCGCCAAAAAGCGCTATGAATGATGGGCAGACGTCATTGGGCTCTTGAGATCGGATAAGCAGGCCTCTCAGAAACATTTCATAAGAACAAAATGCAGCTTTTGAATGCAAAAATGCAAATCTTCCAATGCAAAATGCATTGGTAAAGCAACAGGCAAAAAAACTACAAGAATGGCAGTTGACTGTAGAATTTGGAAAAGAGAATATACCAAGCTGATTTAACAACATCTGTACATTTGGACCATCAAAGTATGTAACCCAAAAATGAAATAGAACTGTCACTAACTCACAACGTTTTTTTTCTCGTTTAATTGTTTTTGCTGTAAAACTATCGTAAAATTTATTTTTCTGATTGTTGTACTTAGCAAATATGCCTGCAAAATATAAATTTACTTCAAATTTTATTTTAAATAAGTAGGAAAATATTTTACATTCAAAATGAGTTTAGTAACCGGTTTAGGAATACTGCTTTTGACATTGAACAACAAGTGGAGAACCGAATTCCAAATTAAAACCGTTAGTAGATACTACGTAATTTTTATTATATGCTCTACACATTCAAGTGTGCTGTTAACGCCTACGATATTAGTTTTTCATTATATAACTTTATATTAAAATTTATTTTAGAATAACAGATTATTTAGGTCAAGTCGGATGTAAGTAGTCTCAAAGTGCTGAGTAGAGGTAGAGGTTTTTACGACAAGTTTCTGAGTTAAGGTATTTGCGTCTACCAATAAAAATTCTCGTGCAATCTAAAAAAACATAAACAAATGCAAACTCAGCCACTGTTGTCATTTATTGACAAGTTGTATAGAAATTTTTGTCTGGAAATTAGGCTCACTTCTTTCGCTTCGGGTTTATTTGATCCTGAAGGCCACCAAATGTCCCTGGATTATAACATTATTTTATTTCCAAAGTTCCGTCTGAGCTGTAAGAGAGAAGGATGTCGAGATTTGTCTCCTCCTGTGCGCTAATAAAGCATTAAAGATTTGCTGCTTAGAGTGTAACTTGATTGTTGAGTACACGCGCAGCAATGGAAAAAGAATTTGCTATACGAGCAGGGCATTGTGCTACAGCAAAGCCAAGCTTAGCATTTTTGTGCCACCCGACTCTAGTGGAATTTTTGTCATGTGTGGAAAGCTCTTGTGATACACTGACTAAAAACCAACTGAATATCTTGGCACTGTTTGAACAAAGTTTGTTCGCCATAAAAACTGAAGTTGATTCGTGCTGGAACAAGCTAATTGGCCGTGAATTGGAGTTGAACCACGAGAAGTACAAAACCTGTGAATCAGACTTATTAACAGTGACGGAACCTGAAGAAATGAGAAACAAAATTGTTATTCACGGCTTAATGGGCCTAAAATTTTTTAAAAGGAACCAGGCAATTCAAAAAGTTGACAGCTTTTTTGAAACCGTGCTTAAAATTGACGTTAAAGTTAAAAACGTGCAAGTTCTGTCAAAGCCTGCACACAATGTTGCCATTGTTTCTCTGGCATCAATAAGAGACAGAAAAACTGTTTTCAGGAACTGCTTTCGTCTAAAAAATTTTGAGGAGAAAATCTCTAACAATGACAACTTGCCACAACATCATAGTAAACGAAAGAGATTAATAAGTGACGAGAAAGATTGCGCTGACAGCGAATATTCCGGGGGATCATTTAGCGGAGGCGATGAGGTGCAAAACGTAGTTGAGATTTCCCAAACCAAAAGCACGGACTCTGGGCCAATACTTCATAGTTCACCGGAAAACATTGAAACTGAAACGCAATCTGTGGACGATCCCAAAGAAAAGTTTGTTGAGGAAATACATACCTGAGATTGCTGAGAAAATTGAAAATATCTTTGCACTTGGAAAAGAATATGGAATTAGTGACGAGCGTTTTCGGGAATTATCGGACATCATTGGAATTGAAAATGGTGAGAAGCTTAAGGACCAACCATGCACATGTAGAAAATTTATGCAGGTCAACTGGAAGCATGTAAAAGCGAAGTTCAACGGCCCACTACCCAAGAAATTTGTCTAAACGTTCAAAGCACTTATGACCTCATTGATAAATGAATGGAATGCACTGGGTGAGGGGGAGGATTGTTTTTGCAACTCGAAGGTACGCAAGATTTAAATGTAACTTTGACTCATCAGGATCTGAGATAATGTTATGAACAAATCTAAGCAATTTTAAGTTGTAAGCAGAAAAATGAATTATGCATAATGTGCGTTTTCTTGTCATGAATTGTTATTAAATACGTGCGGATGTTTGTAAGTTGATACATCCTTAATGACAAATGTGTAAATGTAAAAGTCTTATAATACTGATTTTATATAAGATGTTTTGTAATGAGTAAATATGCAAAAGTGAAGTCTTATCATTTTAATTTTGTATAAGGTAACGAGTAAATGTGCAAAAGTGCAAGTCTTATAATTTTGATTTATATAAGATGTTTTGTAATGAGTAGAGGTTATAAAGACGGAACTCATGATTTGTCAAATAGTTCAAAAGATATAATGTATGGAATTATCATTTAGATCTATACTGTAACCATGTAAGATTTTATTATGATTGCTGCTCTATAGGCCACGATGGCTTGAAAGAGCATGATTAAATAAATACTTCAATACTTCAATAATTTTATTTCCCACAACCCGTGCTTCCTCCACACTTTGCCATCCTACAGTTCAAATAATTACTCAAATTTCCTTGAAAATCTGTTTCAAATGCAATCTTTTAAAAACTACAAAACTTATTTACCAAGATTATGAAAGAGTGTCTGAAAAGAAAGAACGCCATCAGTTTGTACTTCTAAAAGTCCACTTTCTCGATGCTTCATGTTCCCAGTTTCAGCATCCTTGCTATGTCCAAAGTAAGCCTTTCTTTGGCTAAACGTGGCCGGTAGCAAAATAAATTACTTCGCTTATCAAAGAGTTTTCAATTGTAGTCCAATTTCCTTAGCGATTGGTGCTAGTCCACTCTACAAGTATCCAAGAAAACGGCTTCAGCAATCCGGAATCTTTTGATTGCTCATTCTTTATAAACAAACCATAGAAAGCCTTCCTCGTAAATCCGGAGACATTTTTGCAAATATAGATAAAATGCAAATGAAGGCTAGAGATAAAACATTGAATGCATCAAGCGATAGCTCATTCTTCGGTGGTTACGTGATGCATTTTTTGGTATTCCAAAATAAACGCATCGTCATGAAATCCCTGAAGAATAAAGCCTTTTCAAAACTGGTTATATCCTACTTCGAAAATGTCACTAATAGGTCAAAGATTAAAGGAGTGAAACTTTCTGTAGAAGAAGGTAAGCGCCAAACAGGTGTATACAAAATAATTTGGGGATGTGAAACTACAAAAACATCAGAGTGCAAGTTCTCTGAAGGACGTATTCCAAGCGTGGCTCCCTTAGGAACCTTAAAGACGACGTTAAAGTGGTTCGACGATGAGCCCTCAACTTCAATTGGGGCTGCGGCCAACAAACTCAACATTAGTCCACAAGCGCTATGGCAAATTAAAGCTCAGAAGTTGGGTATTATAGCCTGTGCTAAGCAGAAAGTACCAACAATTTTCAAGAATCTGGAGCAGCGTGCAAAATCTGGAGTCCTATTTGTTTACAAAAAAACTTTTTAAATCCCTAGTTATTTGTGACGAGGCATACGTTCATTGGGATGCCCAAGATGTTCCGGGAAACAAATATTTCCATGCTTCCAACCCTAAACAAGTTCCTCAAAACAAAAAAGTGCAGCCAAACACAAAGTTCTTAAAAAAGAGATGGGGTAACATGCGATGGACGAAAATGGAAGAGTTTCCGAACCCTATATTACAGAGGGGAATTTGACTACAAAGGAATACTTGTAGGAATGTTTGATGGCCCTTTTGATTCCGGTTATCGACAGGGATAATGACCATGAAAAACTTATCTTCTGGCCGCACATGACCACTTCACACCAGGCCAAAAACGTGACTCCTACTAGGAAGCCCAAAACACCGACTTTCTGTCGAAATCTAAAAGTGCTAAAAATATTCCACTGGCCAGAGGAATCGAAACATTTTGGGGTTTATGTAAGGCGGAGTAGTCCAATCGACAAATCCCACCCGGCTTACTCCAAGGTTTTTGTACTATTTGAAAAAATATCACCACCAAAGTGACTGCCTGATCGGGATATGTGGGTATAGCATAAGCAGAACGAGAATTTTACTCCACTGGATACAAAGGCATCAGTGAGTTGTAATTTATGTGAATTTTGTTAACTATTAGTTGTACTAAATGTTAAAAAATATTGCGGTTCAATAAGGCTCAACTGTTCTGAAATATCACAATTTCAAAAATGTCTCCGGATTTACGAGGAACCCTTTACATAAACAATTCTATTTAGTGTTTTCTCAGAGGAATTTTTTAAAAACTCATAGATAAAAAGCAAACTACAATAGGAAGTATTTTCAGGATTGTAAAAGGATTTAAAAATGTCGGATGTAGACAATTGGATTTGGTATTAAACAGGCGCGTACCCAGCTTTGTGACCTTGGGACTTGTATACTTTTAGTTGACGGTTTTCTGTTTTTGTATGCAAGAACACAGTGAAAGCACATCTAAGCAGTTGCGTTACTGCGATCTCTAAGATAGGAAGGGATATAGTTAGGTCATTGCTGTGCGCGGAAGCGCACAGAAAAATTTTCTTTTCTCTTGTGTGCTTGTGATTCCTCTGATGCCAGCTCGGGAGCAACGGGTAAAATTACTTTTCCGTAAAGGAAATTTTCGTGTGGTAAATATACCGCGAAAGACGGTAAAGGTAATGTCAACGGTATGCTTGCCGTTTTGAACGGTAAATCTACCGTGGTGAAAAAAACGGGCTTAAGTGAGCGTGTGGAAACTTGACCATACCATGTCCGGCGATCGGGCGTCCGTTTAATACAAACCTAATCATAATGCCCGTTTAATAAGGGCAAATGCGATTTGTCCATGCCTAACCTTCTTTAACAGTTATCGTAACTAATATTCCTAAGATTTCATTATTTTTTTCGGATCCAATTTAGCTGTTGTTTTGATAACAACAGTGGCATATATATTCTGACATTTCTGGCGGAAAGACATACAAACGAACACAAAAAATGAATTTAGCAAATTTGGTTACACATGTAATGCATAACCAAAACCTAAATGTAAAATATGTTGAATGAGCACATTACTTGAATGTAGGAGCTTTACAAACGTGTTGTAAACTCTGTGTTCTGTTAACTAGGTTGTTAATAGTGACACTTTCTTGGAATTGTAAAGCGTAAAACGATGACGGTAAACTAACTGTCAAAGTAACAGGGAACAATGGGAATTTGCCGTTTATAATTAATGCTTTTAAAACTTAATAATTAACTAAAACACATTTAACATTTTAGGTATTTCAAATTAGATTAGTAATATACGCATTAAAAACGTGAAGTTGAATTTTTCATGATTCTAGCCCATATAGTTTTTATTATATGATTTATTAAAATTTCAATGTTTTTAATTATATAAAATACAAGCCTCATACGATTTTTAAACGCTACGTGTAAAATATTCTAAAGTTCCTGAGCTTCAATTAGCAAAAAACCGTTTTCTGCCAACGGAAGTAGTTTTATGCCGATTCCATATTTTTCCGACAAAGAACCGCATTTTTTAACGGTGAATTCAACGCACAAAACGGCAACTTAACCGTGAAATTCACAAAAACGGAAATTTACCGTGCTCTAAAAGTACTTAACCGTCTCCCGCGGTATAGTTACCGTATTGTCGATTCCTGTGAGAAACGGTAATTTTGCCGCTTCCTCTCCAGCCAAGGTTGTAAAGAAAGTGCAACGCTGCCAATGTTAGTTTATCTGGTGCTGTTAAGTCAAATGCAAGTGGTGCATAACACGAACAGACATTCACACTTGCAAATGACAAGACAGCCCCAAAAATTGTGTCCATTAACTTATAATGTTAAGTTTAATTTGGCGTATTCGGTTATTGAGGGTATTCGGCGTATTCGTATTCGGTAATTTCTGGGCAAAATAATTCCAAAATTTACAGAGCTACGCCCTGTATTTCAAATTTTGTAAAAACTTAAACCTAGCGCGCGTAAGCGCGTACATTTTTATAATTGCGCAGATTTTTATAATTTTTCTTGATCTTGATTTTTTCCTTTCCTCTCCGGGTCTGGGGTGGGCACGGGCACCATGTGCCTACTCCCTGGGTACGCCACTGGTATTAAAAGCTTGCGCTTGCAGTGTTAGGGAAAGTACTTTAATTTGTAAACTTTAAGCAACTTTCAAGATAGAGATAAACTTTCACAAACCTGGTCAAGTCAATTCCCAGTTATAGAAGCTTTTAGTTTCTAAAAGCTAGAAGTAATTGTAACTGTAATGTAGATTTGTATTGAAAAAAAGAACTAAAAATTCAACTGACGTAGTGAACCATAGTTTTTTGTTTTGGTTCTTACGAACTTATACTATTGCAATGTAAAGATTTAATACAACAGTGAACCACGTCATCGCAATCTAGCGCACCAGTGTTTTATTATGTTCCAACATTATATAAATAGGGCTTGATAACAATCTTGGATACACCCAGGCATAACTTTATCCTAGCAACGTATTCTTCCCTTTTCATCATCCATTCATTATATAACCTTAAAAATTATAGTGCGCTGCTAGCTATGTATTGAGTTAATTGTGTCAAAGTTTGGTGTGGTTTTATTTTGTCATATGTACCACAAATAAACTTAGCAGTGTCGTGCGAAATACTCAGCACTTCTACAGCAGTCCAAATACTCAGCATTACTTGTCATTTGTGTGGAAAGTGTTAACAAGCAAATGCAAATCTATGTCATCGATGCTTCACTATTGCATTTGGCATAGCTGTGTACACCTTAATAATCTATGATGACATGATGAGACATTAAACGGCAATGCTTATGACGATGACAGTTTTCGCCTTGTCGGAGTTCTCTCTCAACATGTTTCTTGTTTTGCAGCATCAACATTTAAGAATTTCTTGCGTATCTTGCTAATGTAATGAGTTATGTTACAAATATTGAGTAATACTCTGTAAAAGTTTCAGTACAGACTCAACATAATGCTTCAGAATTCAGAAATACTAAGTATAGAAACTTTGCTGATTCATTCCATTTTAAGAGCCGAGTGCTTTTCATGACATGACTATTCTTTATTCTAAATACAGTCAGAGGAAAAGAGAGAAGTAATTCTCAAACAAGCTACGGACGACAGAAAAATGTCAGATTTCTTTGTTTCAAGCAGCTGAAACAACTATCGTTACTGTTTGCCACTGCTTAAAACAAAGAAATCTGACATTTTTCTGTCGTCCGTAGCTCGTTTGAGAATTACTTCTCTCTTTTCCTCTGACTGTACTGCATTGTTACTCTTCAAAATATATCATATTTAAGGCCAATCTTCAACCGATTATTATGAAAATTGCCATTTTGTGAGCCATCGTTCTGTGCAATTTTATGCATGGTCTTAAATAAGCTTTTCAATTATAAAACGTGCTTCCGACTTTTAGTGTACTTTTTAGCCATGAGGCTGTGATGCCTCTCACAAAATCTGGGCTACCAAAAAGTGTACCTGAGCAAGCTTTACTTCTTAAGCTTTTTCCACTTTAGTTATGCTTAAGGTCAGGGAAGCTTAAAATTATAAAATTGTATCAATAAATGAGGATAATTCCTAACAGTAAAACTCGTTTAGAAAACTAAAAAATTTAAGTCCTCAAGCAGTAGCATTGTGATACAGTTTGTAATGCAAAATATGCTTAAACTGTTTTCAAAACCAATCAGTCAGGCCATAGGCAACATACTCATTTATTTTTTGCTTTAGCCAACTGAACACTCTGTGAAAAGATCTAAATTTCCTGTCGGGTTGCGTGCTTATTGCTCGTGCTAAATGCATGGCATTTTATTTTTTGAGGGGGTAAGGTGGCTAATAATATGTTTTCCAGTCAAAAGTAACAAATTAACATTTATAACTGACAGTTTATTTGCCAAGTTGTTACTAACCAACGGAAATTAAAAAGTAGCAAGCAAAAAATAATTTGCTAAATCTTAACAATAGATAATTAAAAGCATATTATTCAGCACACTTAGAATATCTACTTGGTTTCTCAAATTTTTGGTCATGTATTTTTTTCTAAAAATCGTAGCACTAATTCAATTTTTCCTTGTCAGAAATCCCGTATCTAAAGCTACACTAGCAACTTCTTACCCCGACAAAACTCAATTTCTGGATAAAACTAGACATGCAGTTCATGTTTCAAACTATTTTAAAATTTGTCCTGATTGTTTAATTCACGTAATAAACTATCGTGGTTACAATATACTGCTTGGTAATACAATTACACCAATTGTTCTATCCCGTTACGTTGTAGCTACTGTAACAAAACAGATACAGACAAAACGAAATATTACTCTCAGGTTAACCCAACAACGAACATTATTCTACGAAACAGTTTATAGGGGCACCACTCCTAACGTATCGTTAGATTGGTGTCAACCTCACTACCTAGAGCACGACTGTTTGGATATACCCTATTTCGACATGTCAACTCGGACAAAATCTTGGACTGCCGAAATTCAATTTTTTCTACTACCTCCAAACCACAAAGAAGACACATCATTCTACGAAAACCGTAAAAGCAATGTTTTGCTTATTCCCAATGCATTTAAAAACTTTTGGAGCAGAAAAATCCTAAATCAAAATGAGGTTCTTGGAGTTAAAATATTCAAGCGAATTGGCTATGAACTAGGCAATTTATTAATTAGCAGACCCAAATACGACGTTTTGATAACTTTGGGAAACTCGGAAGCTATTTCTTCAGTTTGGCTTCACTCGTTAGTTGGAAGTAGGGGATTAGTTCCAGACTATTATGGAAAGCAGTACTACGAGTTTTTTACAATTGAAGGTTTCCAATATTCTACAAATAGTTTAGTCTCGGATTCCCAATTCTTTCCCAGAAACCTAATTTGGTACTGTAGACACTGTCAGCCGTGCAATATGTATACTCCAATTAACCTATCATACATGTTAGGTTATTTGTCAAATTTACACTATATTCCTGAACAGATAAATCGTAAAACTGAGAATATATTCTGGATCTTTCAACCAGATATAAGTGTTGCTACAGCTTACTACTACACACAGGACGAACTCAGCGAGTACAGTTATTTTCTTAAACAAATACGAAACCTAAAGTTATCTAAACTGGTGTATTCCCAACGGGCAGAAAAAATGATGTTTCTACACAACGCCATAGAAGCACTAGTCTTCAAGTCAGTTCTTGGAAACTCCACACTTCATTTTGGATCTGCTTTTATTGACCTGCTTTCGATTCGGTGTTCCGGCACAATTCAAAAGTTTCAAGCCTTTCCCAATGTATGGATTTACAATGCGGGAAAATACGACTATTTTCCTTTTGCATTTCATCCAATTCAGCTAAAATTTGTAAGTTGTGGACGTCCTGATATACAAGGATTAGGTTTTAACCATTTGGTTTCAATATTTGATATTCCAACATGGATACTACTATGCACTTCAATGTTTCTAGTTTCAAAAATGTTGAATCGGCTTAAGCAAGTTAATACCCAAATACTTAGCGGGGCAAGTAAACTTCTGAATTTTGGCCAATTAACTAGTTTTCAAATATTTTTAGAACAAAGTGACAACAAAGCTTTATGTGCATTATATAACAAAGTCATTAAGGGAACATACATGAGGTTAGTTTCTCGAATATTTTTGGGCCCTGTATTTCTAATGGCTGTTGTAATCTGCAATGCGTACAAAAACAAAAATATTACCGAGCTGACTCTTCCCAGAAAGGTGGTTCCGTTAAATAACTTTGAAACTTTGGTTAGCCACAACTTTTCAATTTACACTAGAGGCATTGACGCCGTGACAGGCATTGTAGCGGGGGAAGTAGTTCGTTGGCAACCATACTGGTACAAAACATTGTATCAATTAGTTAAACCAAAACCGCCATATGATCAACATGATATTACAAACGTTTTCAAAAGTGAGCTGTGGGCATACGAAGCATTTCATTTGTCATGGATGGGTAACCATATGGCAATGGGATTTGTAAATCAGAGTGACAAAGCAAAGCACTGGATGAATCATACAATGCTGCATCCCAATTGGATAGAAATGTATTATGGGAATATGAAGAATAGTTCTCCGTTTGGAGAATCCATTCTGGAGGATTGTAACAATACTGCATTATTTTTACCAGATATTGCCGCAAATACCCTATACGCCGATTTATTGGGAAAGCGTAAAAGTGCTTTCTTGTCAAAGTCCAGTGAAGGTTTGGAAATCAGAAGGGGTATTCAATTTTGGCGATGGATAGCCCCAGTGGTGCTAACAAAAATGAATGGAGTTTACACTGCAGGATTGATTTCGTGGTGGGAAAACTTGCTAATGGAGTTTCTACCCAAAATTTCTGCCAATTTTATAAGTGCTGATGTAGAGCAAGAACAAACTACAGAAACTAATATGAGTGGAAATGTTGCAATAATATTTATTATTTGGGGAATACTTATATTGCTTGCAACTATTGTGTTTTTGATCGAACATAAATTTAAATTCAGCGTTATATTGAGAGTAGTAGGCAGTTACATCACAATGTTTATTCAAAAGTTGCGTTGTAAATGTTCTCGTATAAATTATGGACATAGCAGTAAATGTTTTACATGCATAAGGTAGACACGTAAGGAAATATTTACCAAATATTCTATACTCTAAGCTTTAGCTTCACTCTTTAATTACTTACCTGTTACTACTACTAATCCTTAGGCACAGTGCACCATAATTAATAAACTTGATTCAGAAACTTGCTAAAAATATTGTAGTAATGAGTTTTACAGGCTTGTATTTCACTATATCTAAAAGATTGAGCATTCCATTTGAAAGATTTTGTGCTGTTTAGTTGTACTGAAGTGAAGTAGAGAAATGTTGTGATAATAGCATTATTAAATAATTCATTTCTTTTTTCATACTGTTTGTGAATATGTCCTTCTTGGTTATAAATGTGTTGCATAAATTACATTTAAAATAATAATTATTGCCTGGAGAAATATTAACTTCACTAACAATATTTTAACATTGCTACAAATATTTAATTATATAATATGCTAAATTGTGGTATATAAAATAAAAAGGTCATATTCATACAGTGTACTTATTTTTATAATTTGAAAGACCTAGTCTAGTCTATCTTACATTCATAATTATTGAAATGATGATTAAAACGGTATTTGATATAGGTAAGTTTAATAAATTAAAATTAAGTTTAAAAGTATCTTAGCCTCGACACGACTGACTATGTATTTATCAAGTGCTTTTATGTGTCTACGATTTTACATACAAACCAGAGGTGTTTTAGTTCAAATTCAATGAGTCAGTCTGTTAGTATCTGCATAAAATGCAATGCTTACCACGTTAATCTTTGATCCAAAGAAGCGTGGAAGAGGTATAAGAAGCCAGGAAGTTAGAGATGATATTGTCTAACCTTACCAATGTGTATATACATAAAAACAAAAAAGTATTTCATCCGATAATTTCTTTTTAATAATTTGTTCCAGAATGTGTACAAAATGTTTTGCCATATAGTAGATTTTAATTACAGATACGCTCATTTAGGCTGCCAAGCGTTTTGTAAAATTGGGTATCTATTTATAAGAAGACAATTGCTGAAAGACAAATTAACCATGCTGAACAACAAATGGATTATACGCCCTACTTTTTAATAACTACTGCTTACAATTATACCGTCTACAGATTCATAAGTATACTACGCCATAAACATCCTGAAATGAAAGTATCAAAAAACAACTAAACACGCAATTCAGAATACCTACATTTTTGTTTTGTTATTGCTGAAATAGTCGGAATTTTATTAGACACTTCACTAAGCAAAACAACTTTTCAAGGGCAACACGTGCTAAATGTCACTTCCGTTCCTGCTGGGAATCTTTTTTTCCAATTTGAATTTGTAAAAAACTTAGGTATTATTTTCCTTCTTTGTTATTACAAAAGGGAAATCTTTGATGCTTAAACTAAATCTAATATTGTGTACAAATAAATTTAATTATGATAAACCGCAAATTTTTGTTTCATTTAGTATTGGTAAATATTTTTGCATACTTTTATCCAACATGCAGTCATGTCTCTGTTTACACCCATGCAACCGATTGTTTTGTAATCAGAGTAACATCCTCGAATCAAAACTGGTACTATGACGCCAGTCTAAATTTAATTCCAAGCACAAATCTAGTGTCATTTTTATACTTTAAAGTTGATCAGTTCAATTTTAAGGTCCTGGTTGACAACGAGTATGACCCAGAAAACATTACAATATATTCTGGTCATCTGCGTTTTCAATACAAATACAGAAGTAGTTGCACTGTTTTTGACTTACGCCTTATGAACATGGCAGAGGTAGTTACTGCAATAGATTATTCGGGTCATGGATATAGCGAAATTGCCATATTTTTTGTCTTATTGCACAATGGAACCAAGGAACTTACACACTCAAATTTCAGTATAGCAAATTTTCAATCCGAAACTGGAGGTTCAATTCATGCAACTATGATAGTGTTTACCAAGGGTTCTCTCTCAGTTGTTTGCTATTTTTGTAAACAAACAATCAGCACATTTGACTTACCACAAGCTAACTATTCAATAGAAAAACTGCACACAATTGGCAAACAAATCAATAAAAAAGACGGGCACGGAAAATTCACACTTATGAACAGCCCTGGCGGTTTCTGGAGACTAGCTGACTATTGTCTACAAATTTATCCGGAAAATCCTGAAACGTACCAGAAATTAATTCAAACTTGCTGGCCTATTGATTTTGCTATCTTGGCAGAAATCCAAACTCCACTCAATATTACACTTCGTACACAACTCCGAAACATTCCCGAAGCGAAACATGAAACGCTGGCTAGTTTTCTTCAGATTACCTTTAACGAGTATATGCTATTAAAAGTTGGAATCACAGTTACCAGCACACACGGAAATGTTGTCCTTCAAAGTGAAGCAAAACAAAAAATGTGCGCTTGTAAAGACGTTCAGCAGCTTCATAGTTTTACCTACAGTGCTTTTTCAATAGTTCACTATTCAACATTTATTTTAATTGTATGTGTTGTTTTAGCTTATACATACGTATTTCAGGCATAGCTTTTCGTTTTAAGCATAGACGATTGCTAATAGTGGGATATATTTGTCCCGCTTTATATGTATCCTATGTTTACCAAGCGCACTTGTCTTCAGATTCGGTCAAGGTAGAAAACTTTCCGTCTGTAGATCAACTATTTAAAAACAATTTCACTCTTCAATTACCACCTTCTTACAATATGGAGGGTATGAAAGCGATATTTACCCTTAAACAGCAAAAAGCAATTGAGAAGCAATACAATCTTAAATTTTCCCATTTGTTTTCCTTTGTTCGAGCTAAGGCCCGAGTAGAAAATATATCAGCTATGGTGCAAGAAATTTCAGAAAACAAGTGGATGAAGTTTGGATCGTACATTAAACAATTGGAAATGTTTGATAATTACGCAATGTATGTTACTGAGCGTTATATTTGCAAAACATACAAGGTGGATACTGTGTTTGGTTATCCACAATCTGTAAGTTCAAGAATTTGGTCGCATCTAAGTCAAAGAGCTTCAAATGTGCTTCAGCATTACTTTGAAGCTGGTATCCAGCAGAGAGCTGCAAACATATTGGGGTTTACCTTATCGATCCCGTCTAGTGAATTGCGAAATGTATTAAGACGAGCAGATATGACACAAAAACCTACAGCATTAACATTGCAATCCACACTGGGAATTTCATGGATAATACTAATGACAATATTGGGAATAATATTAACAAGACATCTGATTTATATTGCTCTATTATGCACGGATACATGGAAAACCTCAGTTAGAAATGAAATTGCCAACGTCAAATCACATATTATGTATTACTGGTTGTATTATATATATCGCTACTTTGTCTAGATTTAGTAGGGCTTATCTGCTGAATTTAACAGAGTTAGACGGGAAAACTACTAAATCAATTTAGTAATTTATAACAAAAGAACGTAAATATAACTATTAAAAAGAAAGATATAATAATATTCCGTAAAAACTCGGTTCATAACCGGCCTCGAATTATGGCTGGGTGTAAAGGGAAAAATTCTAAATTTTGCGCTGCCCAGGGTTAAAAATATTTTTGTGTAAAGTGTAATCCAAAGCATATAATAAATACAATTTTTGAATACATTTTCGTATAAGTATGCTTACTAATTAGAGATAGATGTTTCACTACAGTGCTAATAAATGTTCTCACAAAAGCCTATATTAGATCTTAAAACAAATTTTATTTGTCTTATAATTCATTGTTATTCAAATAATATCAGAAAGTGAGTATTATCAAACCTGTATATGTGCTTTCTTCTGTTGACGTGATACATTATACAAATTTGTACATGTAGGAATTGTAATTGCAATTAACTGTTTAAACAGTTTTGTAGAATTTTAAACATTTATGTATGTAGATATTCAAGATAATTAAAATATTTCAGTAAATATTTCAGTAGCGACAAAATTATTTGCATAAGCCATTCATAGTTTGTTTTAGCATTAAATATAGTACTAAAAGCAGTTATCTATAGTAGCTTTTACATTACAGCCTTTCCTGTGTTTATAGAATCACTCATCGCAGCTCCAAGGGAAGTAAAAACCAGTTATTGAAAGTTATATATAAATTTTGGTTTGCGTATTACATCACGCTTCATCCTACTCATTTTTACAATTCGTACACGCAAGATTTTATAGAAACAGTAAACATTTTATCTGAACTCAACCAACAGCGTGATCTAGGAATACTAACTTAAGATATTCTTACATAACTCAAAATTATCCATACACAACTGCAAGCATTCCCTCAGTGGCATCCTTACGGGCTTTATAAACCGATTCTAAAAAAGCTTCCACTTTGCAACATTCTCCATTTCCATGCGGTCTTTCCCCATAACTCCGAATTATGTCAACTTTAACCACATGCTGCTTTAATGCTGTCACAGCGTTTTCTGTCAACTGAATAAAATGTTTATGCTGTTACGATGTTACAAAGCTTGTTTAAACTCCACAGAAATAATAAATATATAGATTCTTACATTCGGAGATGCATGAAATTGAACTTGTTCCAAATTTGACATTTCCAAAAAGCCTCGGAATACCGAGCAATCTCCAAGCCCTTCAGCTTCGTCATAACCAATGCCCATGGCAGCAGGGACATCGCGTATGAATGGAATGTACGGGTTTCCACAGATTTTCTTCAAAACAAACTTTTTCAAACCTAAATCGAAATTTGAAAGCTGTTATAAAACTTTGAATTCAGCTCCAGTAATATTCTATTTTAAAAATTAGCTCACCTTTCATGCTTGTCAAATTGTAAGGATTTCTAGTTCCCGAAGCATTGTCGTCTTTTAAACCAGAGATCTCACAGTCTCCGACATGACTTTCATATAAAACAACCAGTTCCTCCAAATCAGTGAAATTTTTGCAAACCTTGCGAAAAGCTTCTTTCCTTAGCGGTGCTTCTAGTATTTTTAGATTTGGCATCCACTGCGGAAGGACTTCCCATGAATGTGGATCAAAATTTACATCAATATGAAAACGCACTAAATTCTCCATTATGCGTTGGTCTGGAGCTCCCAAATTCATTAGCATACGTCTATTCCCTTTAGGAAAATAGGCGTCTTCAAGTTGCCACATGTAATCTGAGCCTTTAGTCAGCTTGAAAATTTTGTCTAGATTGTTATACAATTTAAACTCCAAATACAACACTTTCAAGTTTGGGGAATTATTTAAAAAGTTGAGGTCTACAAAAACGTTTCCGTAGCAGTGGATTTCTTCCAAGGTGTTTAATGTAGTAGGTAGGTTTTGTAAGGTTGTGGCATTTCGGACTGGTGGCTGAAACACCTCAAATGTTTTCAGAGTGTTTGCACAACTGGCTGTAGTTGTCGAAACAGCAGAGATGCGTGTTGTTCCTCGCTCTACTGGCATGGCTGCGTAAGAAATATGCTCCAGTGGTAAATTCATACTTGTCCAAAGGTCACCAGTGTCGCCTGCGGACGCCGTTTTAAGGTTTAGTTTAATTTGTCGTAAAGGATACGACTGATTTTCAAACATTCGTCTGGCGTTACAAATGTCGGCAAGCTGTTGGTAAAATCTGTACTCGTTTTTACTTTGACAGTCCAGGTCAATCGACTAATCAACGGAAAGAAAAAAAAATATATAAAATTTTTAAAATGTTGAAAAATGTTTAAAAAATTGGACAAAATTGTTAGGATATTTAAGTACCTCAATGTTTGGAGAATTGATAAGCAAAATAGAAAGATCCATTGGCAGACATTTAAACACCACAAGTTTCTTAAAATGTACATTTCTTCTTGGACTGGCTTGAAATACCGTCTGGGTTATTTCCCAGTTTTCAAACAGCTTCTCAGTTTCCCGAGGTGGGAATATTCTACACTCTGAGAACTCTAGGGTTTCCAAATTTTGCAAATTTTCTGTAAATATTTGGTTAAAGTTGTTTGTTTGCTTCTCCACTGGAAATGTGCAATCCTCAAATTTCAAATGTCGAATTTCAGGTCCAATAACATTCCAAAGTTTTTTGGTTCCATTTATAAACATGCCACTTGATCCAAAGTAAAGTCCTTTGAAAATGTACTTGGTGTACGGATAGGTCATCAGCTCATAGAAATCATTGGGGTCAAGGAAACGTTTGAAATAGTCCTCAAAATTCCAAGCACGGCACAAAAGCTCCGACCATTCCAATTCTCCCCATAAGTTCTTTCCAGTTGGTCCAAGCCTAATTGTGGCAATACTACGGTATTTATTTAAGGTGTACTTGTACCACGGTTTGCAAACAATTCTGAGTTTTTTGATGTCGTGAAGGGACCAGTCAAATTTTAGTATTTTGGAGAAAACCTGTTTCATTATAAAAAGTAAGAAGTTACATTATTCAATTTCATATATAAATTATAACACTTTTTAAAACTGTTGTTAAACATAATATTTACCACGTGTGTCAAGAGGGGATTTTTCTCAGGAAATTCTTCAGGGAGATCAGGATCACTTGCATTTGAAACTTGGTCCCTATTTGAATTCTCGGAATTAGAAGAGTTCACATTTGTTTTTGTCCTGTCTTTTTTGGATAACTTAGCCGGTTGTCCACCATTATTCTCACTACTGTTTTCTTCCACAGTTTTTGAATCACGTTTACTGGAATGTGCCACTGGAGGGGAAGAATTACTGGAAGATGGCTCACTTGCCGTTTTGCGCTTGGATCTCTTCATTTTTGAAATAGTTGAGTTTGTTTTTGTTTTAACAAAATGCTACTAATTATTCAAAGAATATAATTTCCCTGCAAATGTGTACACCGTGCTGTCTAAACGAATTCTGAAAAGAATTTGAGTTTGTTTATATTTTGTGTGTATTCCTGTAATGGTAAATTACTCAAGCATGTAACTATACGGGAGAAAGGGTTAAATGAAACTACGCCAAGCTGACCTTTTTTCAGCCGCTACCACACCAGTATACGGTGCAGAACACAGAATGTCAGAATAAAAAAATTGTCGTTTACATTTTTCAACAGCTTAGCAGATTTTACCCAAAAGAAACCTCAGCAAGCAGAGCATTGTGCTCGTAAGCCTTAAATGCATGCGTACGTCCGTATGTAAAAGGAAAGCAAGATCCAATTTGGGTCACCCAAATTGGGTGCATACATATTCATATGATAGAAACGTGAAGACATGCACGATAAATGTAGGCGTTTATATTGTGTGTGTATATTCAGTGGAATAAAGGAACGCCGTAGTGATTCAGTTTAAAAAACAGAATCCATGTATATTTTGGTTTATTTCTACATTCTGCATTTAGCTTTTATTTTTCACATGATATTTAGGCTTTTGTAAAATTGTCCCTTGAATGTTTTTCATAATCCAGTAGTAAATGGTGTTCTGTTTGTGATGATGGCAAGGCACTTTTGGGTAAGCACTACTCATGTACCTAGTAGGTACTACCTACTTACATTTTCGGGCTTTTACTAGCACATGTTGGCGTAATGTTGTACGCCTCGACTCATTTCTGAACTGTGTCTTGAAAACTGAGTATATTGTTAGGAATAATACTAAAAATTCTATCAATTTACCGTGACTTTTTATTAACTCTATTTTGCTATCATGACTTACAACGTGTGACATTTTACAGAAAAATTCTTGTCTGGTATCAATTACTTTTAAGCTGGCAATTTATTCAATTCCATTCGGGAATGATAATCTACATGATTCATAACACCGGTTCCCTGGCACTCGTTTTCATATTATTTCATAACTCGTGTTTCATTAAGAAAGCCTATTAGCTGTATTCTTCATCAAATTTATAATCGCAAACTACAGATATGATAAATATTACCAGTAGCTAAAGTAGCCTTGGCCCGGCCCGCGTGATATAGGTTTACAGATTTTTGGCACGTTTATAAATATATGTGTAAACTGGTATATCAATATTTAACTAACCCGTTGTATCGTATCGTGCCTTATAATCGTGCTTCAGCTATGAGGATTAATCAGTACTTTCTAAGATTTTCTTTGAAATAATTCATCAATTAAATAGGCTTCAAATTCTTTCTAAAATATCTTTATAATTTTGATAAGCCATAATAAACTTTTATTCGAGCCGTCATTTATATAACTCAAGTTATTCAGTAAGGTTTGTTACAATATACAAATTGGCTTAAAAGAAACTTAATTTTCATTCTTGTATATCATTGTAGGAGATTGAAACTATTAGATATTTCTAAATGAAGTGTATGGAATTGCCCATTTTATGACATCGCTGGTTATTTCTAAGGCTTAATTATTAACGTAAGGATGTATTGGTTAAGAATTGTTTCTACATATATCTTTACGGATACTACTGCATTATGGATACACCTAAAAAATGAAACTTCTTTGCGTATAACGAACCGCCATCCAAGTATCATGAATCATGAAACCATATTCAGTGTATCGGTTTTAGAAAGTAGCAATCTTAAAAAACGTAAGATGTTTTATGCAAGTAATAATTGTAAACATTTAAAAACCTAAGCCTATTTAATATTAAATTCGATTAAGTTGTAGCATAGTTTTGTATAATCAAAATAGTTATCAGAAAATGCTTGACTAGAAAAGACATTACCGGAAAAGGATCACTGGGAACGTGAGTTCGCACTAAAAGGTTTTAATGTGTGTTTAATTCTGCATTTGAGAATCAGCCATTACATACAACAGTGGAGTACAACAGTACAAGCTTTAAGCAAATAAATCTACGGATGTCCACTGGACCAGTTTTTTACTATACACTGGAGTGTTTTTGGCTTATTGCATTTTTATGTACCCTCTCGACTTTGTGGCCAAATTGCCGTATAGAATAGTTAACAGTTCCAAAAAATGATAGAAAATTGTCATTTTTGACTACGTTTTTAATCAAAGCCTTTTATAACTTTTATCTAATTCTCAGGCAAAATTTATTGCATTATTTGGCCATTTCAATTTGGCTGGTTTCACTTTTCTTTCTGATCAATAAATTAGTTTTCATAATCAATGCGAATATTTGTTTTTGGTTTCATTCAACCATTAGGGACGTAAAGCGAGATCTTCCCTTGCCGTCCTGCTTTCTAATTGAAAAAAGATTATCGTTTCAACGGTGATGTCTGAAACGTTGATGCTATTAATCATCTACGCGCTTATGAAACTTAGCTAGCTAAGGCTATGCGTGGAAAGCCAAAATTTGTGTTTCTGTACTTCAGGTGACAGTATTCAAGATATTTTGGTAAAAATATGAATCATGAATTAATGCACTCAATTTGCGGTTTAAAATTTTGAGCGACTCAAAAGTAAACTACAATGTCTGCTTTATAGAAACAGAACATTGAAAGTCGGGTTCCAGGAAAAATAATCAGAATATTCTGAAAAAGCCTAAGAACATGGCAATTTGGTTGAAACACACATACTCCATGTGGTTACGATTAAACACTCTGTTGGCTATAAATGAATGTTTCTGTCAATGCTAATGGACATGGCATTGAATTATGTCAACATCAAAGATCAACTTCCTTTCAAATTTTCCTCTTTGACAACTAGTTATATTTTCTTTTTCTTTAGCCCGGCCCTTGGGTACCTGGCCCGGCCCGCGTGGAAATCACGCTCAAAACGCGCCTATATTAGCCCCTGAATATTACATAAAATATACTGATAATATTATCTATTATGTTATAATATAATAGTGTATTTTATATTATTTTTATCGTTTAATTTAAATGTAGAATATTATAAGTAGTCGTTACTATAGAACCCACTGGTTCATTTATATTCATTTTCCCAACAGAATTAAGTTTACAGTTATACTATTGGCAAGATTAATACTTTCCAGAGCAGTCAACCGATCAACAAAATTAACAGAGCCAAATCGAATCTTGATTGTGTCAAAGCCTGTGCAAATTCTTTTTCGTAGTCGTCTCTCCTTCTTTGATTCCGACTCAAGAAGCGTCTTGTACAGATTAGCTTTGCTTTCTCCTGATGACTTATAAACCAAAGCCATGCCTCCAAGCAGAACAATCAGCACTACTGCAGTATGCTCCATTAACATGCCAAAAATTGCAGTCAGAGCTATATTTTCGTCTACCAGTTTCCCACTGATGATAACAGTCGTACTTATACACAGTGCAGTGATTACCAAGAACACATAAAGTGTTAGAATTACTTTCTGCTGCACTTGATTAAGTAGAATGCCAAGCACTTGAAGTGTACGATACTGGTGCACAATACGGTTAGTATTCCAATTACAGAGCAAGCAACCGCTAGCAAACCTAAAATAAATCATACTTTAGTAGTAATACACATTGAGTCAAGTTTCAGTGAAAATATGTGTATTGCTTACGTTCTAATGTAGTTTTGTAGCGTGTTTGATCCTAGTCCCATGAGTGCGCTGAAAGCAAAAACGAGTGTATGAATACCAATGCTCATTATACAGTAGTTTACTGAAATAACCCCGAATTTGATTAGATATCCTCCGGATTTCCAAAAAAAATTAGAACTGTTTTCAGTTATTCCACACTCGGGCAAAAGCCAATAGCCTGCTAAAGATGGCATACATGGCTCTACTAAATGAACTCCAAACGTGAACAAGAAGGCCCATGCGGAGCCACAAACTGCGTTTATGTATGCAAGCAGAATCATGAGAGTTTCTCGAATAGAGGTTGATGCTGGAACATCAGGGCAAGGATACAATCTGTGATAGGTAAACAGCCCGTTCACAAATTCACAGATTATGTGAGACTTTCTTCGTATTTCCCAAACAAATATATAGCCACCAGCATTGATAACCACTCCAAGTGTAAAAATAAATGACTTGGTTGAACGATTAATTGCATCTGCAGATTTGAACCAGGCCATGCCACCAGCTGCTTGAAAGAAAATAAGCAGTGCCAGTAATAGCAACTTTTGATTTACTTTTTTGTTTTTGGAGGAAATAGCTTTCATTTGTAGGTTTTTATTGTCCCACTCGAGTATAACGCTACCCCAAAATTTTGTAGTGGCTACAGTAAACGCAAGCATTTTAGGAAGTTTGTGAAGCATGATTACAAATGTTTGACGTTGAAATTGTTACACCTAAAATTTACTGGCGCAACGTAAGCTCCAAACACCTACTGACGCTTTTTTACACATTACCTTGCAAACGGTGAAAGATTTATAATATTATAATTCGCTTAATTGTTTTGTTTTGTAATGTAATGACGCACAAGCTTTTGATAACAATTTAGCAATTCAGCAGTATTTGTTGATTTATTCAGCCAAAAGCAAAATTATTACGGATTGTAAGCTTACAAAAGTTTTACTCTCACTTTATTAAACAAATCAACTAATTAAGTTGCGCTTTGCTGTGAATTTCTTACTTGTTAATCAATATTGTATCAAAATTTTATTAATTACTTCGTACATTCCTTTCCCATGTTTGAAAACTACCTGGCAATTAAATTTAAACTACAGGACGTAGAAAGGACTTATTGAAAGTCTAGATTGGAAAATATAAACCAAATTGCATGTGAAGTTACGTGTATTTAGTATTCAGCAGTATATCTGGATTTACACATCTCAAGACTGCTGCATGAATTATGAATTAATATTGCAGAAATAATTACAGAAGTTGGCTAGATAAGGTGCACGGGGAGAATTACAAATTTTAAATTACAAATGACACATATTACAAAAGAGAGAATTACAAAACCCAAAATTACAAATGAAAATGTACATAAATTACAAAAAATCTATTCGCCAATTTTTCTTTAATTTTACACCAAAAACTAGATAAATTTCGAACCAAAACATTCATTCAACTAGTTGTAATCATTTTTACTCACTCATCCATACATATAAGGTTTTAATGTAATATGGAATTTTACTGAATTCTATCATCTATTGCCACATACAGCATATAAGATGGACACTTGTTTTTATGGTTGCATTTTTTGGAAGTAATGCTTCTAGCAGGCAATATTTTTGATATTTTAAACATTTATTCGAATGATGAGTAAAATGCGGTCTGTGACAGACCGTCTGTCGGAACTCTATAATAATCATTCTATCTTCTTCTAGAATAAGTTTATAAGCAGTAGCCCTAGCAGCACACTGTGGACTTTACTTTTCTGAGTAGTACTCACTGAGTATGTTAAAAAACAAACAACTATTTGTACTGTTTAAAACATGCATGCAACAAGAATAAAATCTTATTTTTGTTTTCGTAACATTCATTGAAAAGATTCCTTACTGATTAATGCTGATTCTTTAGGATTCACGTTTTGCCTGTGGGCCCATTTAAGTTAAATTTGAAATTTATTGGAAAGGTTTCTCTAAAACCTAATCGGTTTTATTTAGTTGTGCTCGAAAATGTACTCGAAAATGTTGGTTTGAGTTTTTGTAATTTATGTATTTAGGAGAAAAAAAACATTTGTAATTTGAGACTTTGTAATAGAAAATTTGTAATTCATGTATTTTGTAATTTGTGTTTTTGTAAATCTCCCCTAAGACCGCTAGATAACTGGTAAGCATAACTACTTCATACATTTTTAAAGCATAAAGCCCCATTTATTAAGTCATGGTGTGTTTACTGAAACATGCTACATTGATGCAATCTTTCATTATACGAAAACTAACACTTACAACTTCAAAAGCGGGTAAGTTTTATTCTAAATATAATTAAATTGTTTGTTTACGTCTACTGTAGCAAAATTTGATATTACCAAAAAATAAATTTTATATTATGGCAACAAAAATATACATGCAGACACCGCAAAATATTTGTGTTTTTAAACGCAGAAATTATGAATGAGTGTTCATTTGAAAACATACAGAAATCATACAGAAAACAAAAAATGAAACAAAACTTGTTTACTTCAACAAAAAACTGTTTGCATGGTATAGTAATTACAGTGCACACCACATATTTAAATAGCTCTTCTGCTGACGCAGCAAGCTAATAATGAGCAACCTGCGTTTTTAGAGAAAGTAGAAATTGACTTCATGAAACTTCTGGAGTGTGATGATAGCAGTACATTGAAAAAATTATGTAGATTAACATGTTGTAGCAATTTAGTTTTCGCGTAGCACCAGTTCATTTACCTTTCTTCAAATTTGCATTCTTCAAAGAATTATATTCAACATTGCATTGTGCGGCTCCGTCACCCAATTATTTTAGTGAATCCATAGATGCGGTTTGTGTGATAAACTATGGATATTTTTGCACATATACGAAATTGAAATGTAAGCAGGGTTAAAGTCTGTGGGAGGGTAAGCTTCAAATGCCGGCTATTATTTGCATGTCTTAAAAAGCAATCATTATTATTGTTTTTATCTTTTACACAATTCAAATCATTCATCAAAGTAGACGTCGGTATTGACAGTCGGAGTACAAAATGTATGAAGATTGTGTGTACAATTCTAAGAAACAGAAACAATTGCGGTTTACGGATCTAATGCGGCTAGCACGATTAAGCATTTTTTGTGCACAATTGGTGCAAAATCTGAAAGCTTGCACGTATGAAACAAAATTGATGCACTGGATTTGTTATTTACGCTTGATTATAAACAAATGATTTATTTTTTGTGCACTTTGGGTGAGCAATATGTAACTTGCTACACCAATTTTATACAAAATGTATCTTTACGTCAATGTCAGAAATTTAAGCGATTATCAAATATAATTGATCAAAAATAATTCTCAATACGTCAATGTGGTTTAGACATTCTCATTCATATTTGATACATTGCCCAGACCAGTGAACAATGTCCAATGTTCCTCACTCATTACTAATAATGTGTTTTAGTACAAGTTTTGATGCGTCATGTAAACCACAAAAATGGAACTGTTTTCAATACACGAATGCCGAAAACCACTTATCTACAAATTTTATCGAATGTTATATGCTCTACAGTGCACATATTGTTTGGATATCACGCGTCTAACGATTTTTAAGTTTGGAAAGTTGTTTTTTGCTTTTTTGGCTACGCAACTTACAGAAGAGCAGTTGCCATTCCTTCATTGCGTACCGAGGAGACGGAACTACGGGGGTACTCGTTTTTAAATTTTCGTATCGTGCCTTATTACTTATGGGAAAATTGAATTAAGTCCTTACTTAAGTGTTTGCAAATATTTTTTCTAAAACCCAGTTTTCTAAATCTGGATTTTATCATATATAACATCCACCCAAAATAGTTTAGTTCGTCAGTATAAGAGTTGCCGCCACTAACCACAGTTTCGCCAAAATGGCTCCAAATTTGCAAGAGGAAACAACTGAATTTCCAAAAGACGAACCGAATTTTAAAGAAAACAAACGCAAAGAAATTTACTACGATGGATACTTTTACGACGTTACTAATTTCATTCGCCGGCATCCTGGAGGCAGCGTTATAAATTTTTACACTGAACCTGGAGAAGATGCCACGGATGCAATACGGCAGTTTCATTATCGTTCTGAAAAAAGGGTTGAAGCAATTATGCGGTCGTTACCAAGGCGTCCAGCAGAACCACACGAGCGTAAGAAAGTTTATTTTTTATTTTTGGATTACATTTTATTTTTGTTATATTGAAAATTTGTAAACAGGAGGACTACAATCAAATGCCTTAACACGCCATGAAGCTCTAACCGCCGATTTCAATAGACTATTTGAAGAACTGAAATCTGAAGGATATTTTCAGCCTTCAATACCACACGTCATTATTCGACTAATTGAGCCCATTGCTTTATGCTTAATTGCACTTTCAATTTTTCTTCACTGTGAAACATTCTACACAAAATTTTTGGCAACGTTTGTATTTGGATTTGCAATGAGCCGCTTTAGCTGGGTGGTGCATGAAGGAGGACATAATTCATTGACCGGAAGACCCAAAGTGGACAAAGCCATACAAGATTTTTGCATGTGTTTTGCTTTGGGAGTTTCATCCGTTTGGTGGAACTCTCAGCATAATAGACATCACGCAATGCCGCAGCGGCTTGAACATGATGTGGATCTTGCCACTTTGCCGTATGTGGCATTTAACAAGAAAACTGTAAAGGATAAAAAACAAATAAATACTTTCTTTGTAAAATATCAGGTAAGTTGAAACTAGATTTTAATGAATTTAAAATTGAATTCAGAAATTAAAGTAAAACAATTTGTTATTTATAGGCGATATTTTACTGGACACTGGATGTATTTGTTGCCTACGTTGCCTGGAAGTTTGTGCTTCATCCACGCTACCAACTCAAAAAACGTGCTTATCACGAAATGATTTTGAACCTGCCAAGTTATTTGTTTGCAATTTTTGTCACAGGATTTGGATGGTATTTCCTTATCATGTATTGGAGCAACTTTTTCCTAGCAATTAATTTTGCACTTAGCCACACTCACTTGGATGTGGCGGACAAGCCCACACATTGGGTAGAATATTCGCTGACGCATACAGCTAATATAAAGCCGTCATTGTTTGTGGATTATTTTATGGGCTACCTAAATTACCAAATTGAGGTAAACAGTGATATTCAAGCTAACCAATTTGAAATTCCATATTGTTTTCATCTGTTTGTAACAATATATTTTATATTGCAGCATCATTTGTTTCCAAACATGCCACAATTTCGCCAAAAGGAAATATGCCATCGCGTAAGGGCTCTAGCAGAAAAGCATGGCTTACCGTATAAGGTGTACTCTTACCCAGAAGCGTGTAAATTAGCGATTAAAAATTTGCATACAGTTGGAAAACAGCTTACAGATGGAGACTAATTAAAGTAAATAAAAAAGCGTGATTTGTGAAATTGGTGTGTAAAATAAAATAAAACAGAACTGGAACTGAACACAAAGTATTAGGTTAAAAACATCTTTGTGCATAAACATTCCAGTGCATATAAGACCAGCGAACATTTACCTATGAGTTCTGTGGCCTTTTGTCAAGCACTCTCTTTTACTTTTGCGTGTAAATTAGGGCGACATTGGAACTTTACTCATGTGTAGGCAAACCATAACTAGTTTTGAATAAAGTTATGAATGTTCTTTTAAAATAGAAACTAATTAAATACTACTAGTCGGAAGCACTTTAAAAGTCAATAAATAGCAATCTTTTAAATCACGAGTATATTTAATTTTAATTAGTAAGTAATTACAAATTCATGCATAAGGTTAAAAGATTTAATAATATCATTTTCCGCAAATTTTGATATCCTTTACTGTTACATTCAAGCACAAAACAAAAGCTTCCTGTCTGCATATAACATACAAACGTCGGAATTATATAAGGTTAAAACTATATAATATATATGTGTATTGCCATGAAATTCAAAAAAATCACTCTATTCTATTAATGGCGGGTGTAAAAATAAACTGTAAGTTTTCAAGGTTCAAGTGTTATTCTGAACTGCAACCACATTTGTTCGAGACAAATAATTTTTTAGTTCATTTCTAAAAGCAACGTAAACCTATACTAGTTTTGAAATTTCAAAATTCTTTAAACACCACGGTTAAATCTCTCTTTGGGTTTTACACTTGACAACACAAAATGTCTACTTACTTAATATTTTGTGGTGCTTATCTCAATCAAAAGTTAACATGCTTTATGTACCCGCACGTTATACAATTTGATTCAAAAATTTGTCGTTGGTATGTAGAACAAAATGTCAGGAATCTACTTCCAGGCATTCTTGTTCAAAAATATATTCTCTTTGCGATAATGTTTATAACTTCCCTCTATCAAACGTTTAGATACATTTTCAAACCAGAATCAGTCGGTGCATTTGTTTTTATTATTATGCTCACATTCTCAGTTTTAGTCCTCTATGAGTGGCTACTTTTCATGTCAGCTTTAATATACGGCCAAGAAATAGTTGGGTACATGAACGCGCTGGTTAATTTTGAGAGCAATACACCTGAAATTAGAAAACAGTGGCTAAACGTCGAACATGTGGTTGCGTCTACGAAATTTCTAAACGTATTAAGTGGTTGTAATTTGTGCTCAGAGATAACGTGGAGATCTTTCCTGTGCAATTATAAAAGAAATTTTGTTTTATTGTTACATAGGAAACCTTGCGATTTTTATGGGTTATTGTACTGCACGGGTTTAGTATACTTCTATGCGTTTGCCTGGATTATGCCTGTTTTTGCTGTGTATTTAGACCTTGATCCAGTTTATTATATCCTGGTGGAATTTAATGTTGCGCATCATACGAAATCATTCATATTAATTGTCGTCCGAGTTATATTGTCATTGATTGCATGGCTGGAAGGATGCAGAAATTTTGCAATATTTAGTCCAATTTGGCAAATATTTGTTATTTATGGAAATGCTTTGGAAAGGATTAAGAACTTGCCATTATCGCGAAAGACAATTAAATTGTACTTGCAAGTGTGTGTATTTTTCAAACATGGAGATCAAATGTTCCGATTTATAACAGCTGCAATTTTGTTTGTTGGATTTTATTTAATACTTTTATTCAACATTCTTACTCTGGTTGGTTGGAGGATGTTCCCTATGTCGATGTATATACTTTGCTTACCAATTACAGGATTCATATATTTTCTTTTATTAGTTATTATGCCTATAATAATAAATTCTCATTCAATTAGTTCCGCACTAATCCAACATACATGGCCTATGATTGCAGCAACGCGTGGGTGTACAGATATTTCATTTGGTCAATTAAAACGAGTTATACAAACATTACAACCAGTTAGGTTTCAAGCAATGAACTTTACAACATCTGAAAATGCCTTTAAGAGAAGATTTCTTGAACAAATATTGTACTATACTATGAGCCTTCTTTTGGTATTTGAAACAGCTCGGTGTAAAAGTTGAAGTGGCGTCTTCACTTAACTAAACACTAAAAGTTATGGTAAAGTAATTTTTGTCAAACTATAACAAAAAAGTGTCAAACAAGTTGTACTATAAATGTACCCAAAGCTTACAACATAAAACGTATACTCAATTTGTAAATCTTCTTGATACATTCTTCAAACTAGCTAATCTGTGTAAACTTAACTTAGCACTTGTGTACACATTGTGTATTCGACTCGTTTAGAAACTATCTTTGAAATGCATGGTTTACCGCATGACAACTATAATGCTAAACCTTTTTATAATAGTAGACTAGTTCAACAGTAATAGAACATAAATCTAATTCAAGCACGCATTTAATTAAGATATACAGTTCAATATGAAACCTTATATGAAATCAGATTTGGTGTTTGGGTATAATAGTTTTATAGAAAAAACGTGTTTGCAAATTGTAATTACAAAGTAGGTTTGGTAAATAAGATACTATTAAAAATAATTGCTTGTTTTACTTCCATTACTTCGAAAATAATATACAAAATCAAATATTTGCTAAACTTTTAATATGTGAATAACAACACAGTAGAAATGATTCATTTGTATTTGATCACCGTTATATGTTGTGTGTTGATCACATTACTGATAATTTGGTAAAAACATATATTACTTGTTACAATAAGAGTCTTACTTTATAATATTTTTGACACTACAAAAGTCTAAGAGTTTTTCAAATAAAAAATAAAGACTTAATTAAGTACAAAACACGTTAGCACAATTATTTAAGTACTTACTCATTAATTACTTTTTATTCTATGTAAGCACTTATATAAAAGCTTTTGAAGTATTTTATGAATTTGTTTCTAAACTACTGGCTTAGTTAGTTTCCTTTTGAGTAAACACAGAGACGCATTTGCTGCCTTTATTCTTATAATATTTACAAAAATGCTTTTGCTCAATTTCGTAAAGTTGAAATTAAGTTCCAAGATTTTGATATTTCTCACTTGTTTGTTACTAAGTCTGTTTTCACATACTAGCTGCAGTAGTATAGAACCGTCTGATCACGGTTTTATAACAAAGTTAGAACCCCTTTCAAACTGTCTTCTGTTTCTTTCCAACCACAATTTCAACGATATTCAATTCTCGTTTCCACTGATTCTACATGGCTTTTATTCAAAAACGAGAACAAAGCATTACGTGAACTTATACAAGGGTACTATGCCAAACAAACAGAGCAACTTTGTGTCCTTAATAACATAATTATATTGCAACATAACTATCCACACCAGGTATTTAACACTTGTAAATGTTGAACATCCAAGTGTTTTTGAATGCCCTTATTCACATTTATTGTTCGACGAAGTGATAATTATACAAGAGAATTCTAAATTGGAAATATTCAAAGGACTTTGTGCAAAAATTCGATTCCCCAGATTTGTACTAGCTTCAAAACCCTGGGAATGCGAAACATACGTTGACTTTAATCTAAACGATTCTCAGGTTAACAATGGTGTATATCAGCCACCACATTACTGGCAGTGGTACGATCAGCACGTTCAACGACCTTCGTTTGTACGAACAACAGGAATGATATCTTTTTCAATGATGCGTTTAGTTTCTGTGCAATTCTTCTTTCTAATTTCTAATAACTTTACTAAACTCACATATACTTGGATGATACGCATACTACGTAAAGCTGGAAACACTTTAACTTCTGAAGCGCTCTTTCTGGCGGGTAAACCTTCATATATGCTGGACCGTTACTTTTTTGTAGTAAATATAACCAGGCTTCCCGATATGCTCGAATCTATTTCGTTTTCGTTTCACCTTTTGAACTGGCCTCCTTCATTCAATGGCCCACACAGTTTAAATAATATTCGCATTTTGCACGGAACAAGCTTAGAGATTTCAGATATCTGTTATGTCTATAGCTACTTTTCAGAACAGGAGCTCTCTAAAGGAATTGTGTCGACTCTGCAACGTGTAAAGTATGTGAAGCTGCTTTATCCAATAATTCATGACATACTTTGGACCGGTTTGTACAAACCTGGTGAATTGGGGAATTTTACCACATGTGGTGCATATGTAACCTTCAAGGAATACACTGATTTGGAAATTTCATTATCATCACCCGGACTTCAACACAGTTTTAAAATTATAAGCTGTGGAACTCCGTATAGCTCAAATGCATCTTTTAAACCAATTTATTCTGCTTACCAATTTTCTGTCTGGTTTGCTATAATTGGCATGTTTTTAATAATTCTACCTGCCTGTTTGTATTTTCTGGATACAATGCTATATAATTTTGTAAGAATTAATTTAAAACGAAACGGGTGTTATTTGTTTGGAATTTACAAGCTTCTACTAGAACAGAGTGATCCATTTAAGTTATGTTACAACGAAACAACATCGTCTAAGAAATTCATCGTAACAGGATTAATGTTTGCATCGGTAGTTATAAGCAACGCATATAAAAATGTAAATGTTTACGAAATGATTCAACGAAAAGAGACAAGCTTCCCGGAATCAGTACAAGAACTTGTTAGACTTTCCTACAAGATATATGTGCTTACAGGGGCATCACCTATAGCGTGGATATGTTATCAGTGTAATTATTCCCAATTCGAAATAATGGCTAATCCTCACTACTACAGGACAGGGCCTAAACCCATCTTCGAAATTAGGTCGGATTTTCTTCAAAAGACGTACGCATCAAAAGAGAAGAATTTTCTTCACAATAATTCGAATCTTTTACCTGAACTAGTAACAGCATATATTGACTCTCTCAAGAAAGGCATAGACGCTGATAAGTTCATAAATGGAACAACCCAGCTGGCTAAAATTACACGTGATAAAATTTATCATCGATTAAGGAACTGTCAAAATATAGCTATTGTTGTTCCAGATTGGCTAGGAACTGAAATGTACAACTTGTTAGCAGACCATGAATATATGCTACAAAAACTTCATCTAGAAAAGAAACCAGTTTATAAAAAATACTTTTTCTATACTTAAAGTAGTCATTTCACAATGGATGTAGCTCCGTCCAAGAAATTAGCTAGGAAAATTATTGGCTTGTATAATTCAGGAGTTTGGCACTGGTGGAGCATATTTTTACTACATGTTTCAAAACTGAAGCAGAAAAACAATTTGTTTGTAGATCCAAGTGATGTTAATCCCCACACATTGTATGTTCCCAGCATGAAAGGAAATATTCAAGTTGTGTTTTTGTTGGTATTGGTAGGATGAATGTTTTCCTTTATTATATTGTGTGTTGAGCTTTTATGGAAGCAATGGTTAACAAATTATTCGTATTATTGTAAATTTAAGTGTTAAATTAACAGAAATATAAACTTTTTGCCCTAAGTATTCTATTTGAATTCGATTTCGATTCGATTATATTGAAAAAATATGATATAGGTTTATTCCATGAGAATTTACATGAGTCAAAACTAAGTATGGGTCGGATTCTACCAGTAATTAAAAGTTGTTGTAAGAATTATTGTACACTCTTTATTCATAGAATCTTTACTCAAATGACTGAACAGAATAAATAAACAAATAATCTGAAAGTTTTTGTAGACTTCGCAGTTATTTCAGAAACTGGTTTTTTGATTTCATGCAAAATCAATGCAGCTGCATGCATTAATTTTTGTACTTCACATGACTATGTGTAATAGAGCACATCAAAATTTCCATCATAAAGTCATTTTGAGAAAATTGCATGTATGAACCGGAGGTACTTCATTCCTATTCTTTTTTCGAGAAAGTTGAAGCAGTGGCCGAGTTTGCATTTTGGACTTCTAGTTCTATTGTTTATTTATTGTTTTTACAAATCTCGCAACTCTAATAAGCTTTACAACAGTACATATATGCAATATGCAGGTTCCTGAAACTTTTAGAACTCGGTTTTAGGTTGTATAATGGTCCTTTGTTTCCTATTCCGTTTTCTCAGAAACCATTAGGCATTGTTGCATCTTTGCATGCTTTGAAGAGGCTGGTTTGAATGTAGATTTTATAAGCTCTTTGGGAGTTGAATGCAAATTTAGTTAACGTTGAAAATACAACATTGCTTAAACTGATGTCTTACTGAATAAACCATGGAAAACCACTTTGTCATCTGGAAATTTATCCAAACGGCCGTCTTATTTTAAATATTAGGATAGTCCGAGAGGTACTACAATGGTTATTGTATCATGCAATTTATGGTGCAGTAGCCACTTGAACATATGGTGGGGTGACTACGCGACGCCAGGTGGAAGAAATAACAGACTGCGTTCTTAGTGTGTGTAAGTGTTTTTGTTTGCAAAAGTCTGTGTAAGTTGAATGAATTACTAAAACACTTTGATAAATAGCTAAACAAAGTAGTTAACGATTAGTTTGGATTTAATTTCAACTGATTATTATTAACACATCTTCTAGAGTGAGATTAAAAGCCAGACAAATTAGTGGAATTTAATTATTAAGACCCAAGACCAAGACCTTTAACCTCTTGCAAGTTAAGCTATTTTGTGAGTTTTAGACTAAATATTTTAGCTAACTAATAACTGATTACTTTGTTAAATCAAGATACGTGGTTTGTATTGTTAACTGAAGTTCAGTTACTAAAGTTGGGTAGTGCAAGCACCATGCCTGAAACTAAGAGGGTAACACGTGCGGAAGCAAGGTTAGAAGTGGAGCGTAAAGCTGGGGACGAGAGGAAGAAACGGGAGGCGAAACTCTTTCAACTTGAAAAGGTAATCGGCCCTAATGACCTAGCCGTTAATCCGATATTGGGAAAAGTTAAAATTGAGGAACCTGAGGATGAGGTGAAACCGATCTTGGGGAATGAATTACTTGCTAAGTCATTGAAAGTGGAGGAAGAAATTAAGGTGATAACTGTGACCGAGGAGATTGAGGTCGAGATGGACATTGATGAAACATTACCACCAGATGATAGCAATCAAGCAGGAAGTTTGTCGGGATTTAATGAAGTTAAGATGCTGGAGGATGATTACTCGTTGGAGAAAACTGTGGCGGACCAGCGTCAGGAAATAAAAAGTCTTCGAAAGCAATTAAATGAAGCATTAGCAATCTGTTCTTCAGAAGTAAAAGCATCTGAAAATGGAGTCTCAAATTTAGCTGCAGAAAACAAAGTTCTCCGACAGGAAATTAAGTCGCTAAAGGAAGTAATTGTGGATCAGAGTCTAGAGATTCAAAGACTTCGGAAGAAATGCAAGGAAGGACCAAAAGCGGCAATGTCTTTACACGATTTATCTGAAGATGAAGAAAGTGCTAAAGATTTGGTATGAGATTATCTAAAAAATTATTAACAAATTATATTCATATGGGTTGATTTTAGTTAATAACTAAACAACTATTTGTAATTTAAATTAGCCAAGACCTGGGAATGATGAGCTGGAAGTCACTGCAAAAACAGTGGAGAATCAAGAAAGTGCTAAATCAATGGTTCAAAAACCATCAACCAGCAGCAATGAAACATCCACCACTACCACCAGCATTATCATTCAGCAGAAGCCTCTGCGATCTTCCAAGACCTTTGCAGTCCAGCTTGTGGGGAAAAGGCAGGATTTTGAGGAAAAACTAAAAAAGGCAGACGATCCTCTAATTTGCGTTTTGTACCAGAAAACGTTTACCAGTAACAAGTGTTTGATTGTGCATCACCGGCTACATTTCGGCGAAACGGGTTCTTTCAAATGTGGTATCTGCCAAAAGGAGTATCGAAGCAAAGGGAATCTGAAGGAGCATCAGAATGCGGCACATGCTGGCGTGCGTTACAAATGTAAGAGCTGCGGAAAGGAATATGCCAGCGCCGGGAAAAGGAAAGAACATGAACGTAAGTTGAAGTTGAACCTTAAATCTAATTTATATTTAGGTTTAATTACACTCAGGTTAAAGAAAATTAATCGTTTGTGTAATTGCTAAACTAAAGCATTTGTTATGAATATATATTTTCTAGGTAAAGCGCATCCGGTTTCAGTAACCAACTGTAACTGATTTTAAAGCACATTGATGTCTTTTTAAAGCTTATCTACATTTTAATTTCTTGAGTACAATATACATTTGTTACTGAGTATGCTAATAAATTCCTTGTAAAAATCCTAAATTTGTTAATTAAACTTAATAAATTTAACTTTTCACATTGAACCTGTTATTTGAAACTTTGAACACACTTTGAAACAGCTAATTATGGAAATGTTCAAACTTGGTTTACACATGCGTTACCTTTTATACACACTTTACATTATGAATTGTACTATACTAATTGCTGGAACTTGTACGTTTCATGAAACAAGCATTTCTATTATGGTATATATTTGTAGAACCATTCGGCATTGAGTAAACGTTGCTAATAAGAAGTAAAATGTCTTATGTCAATGGCAATCGCTATGATCTCCCTGGTTTAAAAATTGTTGCTTCTAAATAAGATCAAATAACATAATTGGCAATAATTGTCCAAACAACGATAAATAGCATATAGCGGAATTTTAAAAACGATCTAGTATTGACTTCTCAAGTTCAGTAATAATTAAGTTAATTCCAAGTTTGTAGGTAGCTGTCTCCCTGACAAAAATTTCCATTTGCGTAACTAGATCGACCACCAAAATATCGGATGGAAAACAAGGTAAAACAGACTTGGTAAATGAAGTGTAGGCTTAGTTGAAAATATACCAACCAAACCCAATAATATCAATCATATTACAGGGAACGTAACTAGAAGTCAATATTAAAAGTAAATTAAATATTCATTGTTTTTACTTTTCAAATAGTCAATAGTCCTGATGGCAACATTGATTTTTAAATGTCAATGTGATATAAGCCCCTATACGTAAGCACTTTCTAATAATCAGTATGTGAATAATTGTAGTTCGTGCTATCTAGTAGATTATCAATTTGTTTCCACGTTAATAAAAGTTTGGCAGTTGGTAAAAAATATCTGATACGAAATTAAAAGTACTAGTAATTTTTTGTTCTCTGTTAAATACAATTCAACCCAAAATTAAATGAGAACGTATAATTCATAAAAACTGTGCAATTCAAGCTTGAAAAACAAACCAAATAATTGTTTACTGAACTTCTAGGTTTTTCTATTTATAAAGTCTGTATAATCAACTGTCCATCAATCAGTGATTTGAATGCATCAACGAAGAGTCCGGTCATTGATGAACAACAAACAAAACAAAATGAAAAACATAAAACTTAAAAGGAATAAAACTTACGAGAAATTTTATTGTGAAAAATCCCTAAAACTTTATAATTGCCTCTACAAATACATGACACCGTTTCTGGTGGAATGGAATGGAATTGTGGTACACACTTCAGGCTTGTGTTCACCCAGATATCGATGGTTCTTTTTTAACTTTTTCGTAATTCTTGGCCTTTTAAGTTCAGCGCCGTCGTTCTACATTCTATTCCACCTCAAATTCGTTCCAAGGGCATTAGTTTTTACTACACTGCAAACTCAAACTGTATCAATTCTGTGCACCTGCTTGCTACTGGCACTAATTCGGAATCTGGACGCTTTTGTATTTAAATTTAAGTGCATGAAAGTTCTAAGCATACAACTATCTTTATTTCAGAATGTAAAAAGTTCCAAATTTTCAAAACTGTCTTCATCTTCGTGGCATGTAGTGACACTTGTGTTAAATTTGTTTTCCATTGTACTATTGATGATACCAATTATTCTTACCACAGCAAGAACTACAAGTGCATCTGGTAACAAGGATCCATTAGGATGGGCCATAACACACTTATTCGGACAAATTGAAAATTTTGCTTGTCCCAATAACCCGGGCCATAATTGTCACAAAGCTTTTAGTTGGTTTACCTTTGTTTTTCAGTTTGTTTTAGTTTATATGCGAACTGCTGAAAATTGTCGTTTCATTGTTATATTTTTTGTATTGTTTTTGTATTGGTTAGAATTACAACAACGTTGTTTAAAAACCCTGCAAAATCTAAATGACTACAAAGTCTGTTACAATTTCAAATATTTTAATTGGTATTGTGCCTGGCGTCTTGCTAATCAGGAAGAATGCTTCTCTATTTTTATGCATATTTTAATGAGCATTGGATTCGTAATTTTCGTTGTGTGCAATATTGTAACTTTACAATGCTTTAAAATCATGCCATCGTGGAAGGTTTACATACACTTTCCTTTGGTTTCAATTATCACTGGGTTTTTTGTTAAGACGTTGTTGTCATTTATAACTGACATTCATCTAGACAGTGTCAAATTGATTGAATCAGAAAGAGTGTCTTTTATGGTAGCTCGTAAAGCTCCAACAAAGACATTACACCGGTGGTCAAATAACGTCGGATTTAGATTATGAAAATCTGCACAACCTGTAACGTATGCTTGTGGTCATTTTTTCAAACTGAGGCAAGGAAGTGAACTGATGTATTTTAATTTGGTTTTAATGAGAACAATGGAAGGACTTTTGCTATTTGATACTTGAAATGAAAGATGAATAGATGTACAACTCTATATACCTTAGTGCATTATAATAACCATAGAATGCTAAAACACTTACAGTAAATTTATATTTATAAACGTTAAACCCAACAATTTGATTACCTTTATGCCTTAATGCAAGAATACTTTCTTAATAAATAAAAATATTTTGGAAACTTCTTTACTTTTATTCGTTTTACTAATACGCTCTCCTTGATAACAAGTAATCTTACAAAAGCAATACTAGTAAAATAAAGAAATCAAAGTTTACGTATTTCTTAGAGAAAATCCATGAATGCTCTGGAGTTTTCATGTACTAGCATTCTGAATTTTCATACGCAAGTCTCTGACATTGTATGCAATGGTCTTTGTTCTTTCACATTCCACACGTTGTAATGCTATTACTCTACCCTTTGCCTTGAGCCCTTGGGTAATAGGGTATTTTTTCCATACAAACACTTAGCTATACATTTTAGTGCACCAAGTTACTTTTTTCAAATACATTAGGGCCATACGACAGCTGTAAGGGTTAGTGTGCGTGTGTTAATAGATGATTTTGTACATAAATAATAACTTTTAAATTCACTTTATATTTGTGAAAATCTTATTAAATAGCAATGAGTACCACAGATAAAGAAAGTGTAGCTGGTAGCTCTAACAACATGGTTACCAATGTTACTAGAATAACTGGGCTTCAGCTCCAAACCCAAGAAAATATTCAAAACGAGAACAAGAGAAAACTTGATACTGAAAATTATTCCGAGTCAAAAAAGAAAACTGGTGTAGTGAACATTTTGGTAAACAATAAACTGGGGAAAAATAAGCCAAAGCAAGTTAGTCAGGAATTGGTGAACGGAATACATTCTGGAGAAGGAGGAGAAGCATGTGGTGAAGGAGAAGAAATTATTGAGAAAACTGAAACTAATCCAAAGGAGGTGAACAGTTTAGTGGATGAGAAGTCTGAATTTGTTAATGGAAATACAAGCTTGCCATCGAGGTTATCTTCAAATATTAAAAGCAAGGAGGAACTGGAAGAAGAAAATAGATCTCTGAGAAAACTCGTCACAAGCCAAGCTTTGAGGATACGTAATCTTCGCAAGATGTTGAGGTTGGCGCAATTGCAACGGATTGCTAAGCCATTGGAGAATGTAATTAACCACACAACACCTTATAATTTTTTGACCTATTACTTAATTGCATAGCGTTGCTTATTAAATATTAGGCATGTAATATAATTCTTCTTCCTAGATAATTTCCATTTTCCATGCTTATTTTATGATATTATTCAAACCCATAAATATGAATATACATTTATTTCAATATATACATATATACATCAATCACTTTTATTTGTAGGCCACTAATGATGGAATCATGGAAATGACAGAGATTTCAAAATCCGATTCTGATATTGTCAAAGTTTTCATTGACATGAATTTTGAAACTGGGTTTCCTAAGGTAAGTAATCACAATAGATTTAGTCAGGACACGCAACTATTACAAAATATTAGGTTTGTTAATTCAAATTCTGGATTGTTTTTCCACCCAGTTTATTCCGTTCCTGTTCTGTTATCTGAGCTTGAGCGATGTTCTTAACTGTCGTTTGGTCAGCCATCAATGGAAGAACACAATTGATTCCAGACTGGATTATCATTTGCTGCAGTTTGTTTCTGAGAAGACGACTACAACCACAGTTTTGAAAACTGGAAAATCCAATAATGGCAAACATGACGAGACAAGTAACATAGCAGAAACTTGTCGTCCCTATGTATTTCCACTGGCGATACAACAACTTCAGAACAAGTATACTTTCACTACGAAGCGGGATCTTATCAAGTTTCATGAGTATGCCGCAAAACGTAAGGAAAATCCGTTTATGGGTCGCTGTGCTACATTCAAGGTGACGAAGGAAGCTCTTAAATTGACGGAGACATTCAAAAATAAGAGAATTGCCGTTGGAAATTGGAAATATGACGCCTCCTTAGATTACAAGCAAAACTTCAACAAATACCAGGCTGTAGAAATGGAATTTGAAAAATGTGCATTGGAGTTTTGGAAAGAAGTTGGGAGCTTTTTGGCTCTTTTTGGGAATCATCTTTGGCATGTTACCCTGATGCAGGATGACTGCGGCTTAGATGCACATGATTTGTACAAATTTCTGGGAATTTTGCTACCCCATTCAAAAACCTTAAAGACGCTTTCTCTAGATGTTAGCTTAATGAAAATATTGGTCGAATATTTTGAATGTACTTGCAAATTTACAAAGGCTACAGGTGAAATCTGTAGAATACATGGAAGTCAAGTAAGTGTATTTTCCACAAGTTATCGTCGAGAAAACAATGGAGGCTCCATTAAATGGTATTTGAAGGGTAGCATGGGATACCTGAACACCTACATATTAGACAACCCTATTCCATGTCCTTCGAGACTTAAAGTTCTGAAAATAAGTGTAAAGGAAGGGTGTTTTAAGGATCCTACGCCAAGTGAGAAGTTAGAGAAAGTTGAAGAGGTGTACCTTCACAACTTGCCTTACAGAATGCTCTGGAAACGTTGCGCAAAGTTGCAGTGTATTGCCATCAACTATTCCGTCACGGAAGAGACACCAGAAGGAAGTGAAATGATATATCAAAACTTTTTTGTGCTTACCAGAAAAAACAAGTTATGAGAAGTTTGATATGATGATGATTAATTTCTTATATACGAACAATATGTTTGAAAGTATGTAATTGCAATCCGACTGATCAAATATCAATTATGTAGATCAGTAAATTGGAAAATTGGAATTGTTTTTTTGAGACTGAGCTGCTGATTATATTTTGTTGAGCTACATCATAGAGACATCATGTGTATCGTTAATTGTATTAAAAAACAAATACCTGAAATTTATGATTATGATTATCAATGACAAAAACTTTGTAACAAAAACATATATTAAGGATTTGGCTTCATCTATGATCAGCAGTGCTGATTCAGCACGTCACATTTAAATGAGCAGTACGCTTGATTTATACAGTACTCTAAATATTAAAATTTCAGAAAAGTTGGTTAATTTGTTTCTTGTAATTTATTACCTTATTTTTGTGATTTTGTAATTCTCCGTTTTGTAGTTTTAGTAGTTTAAAATTTTTCGAACTGAGTCATGGAAGTGAATTATTTTAGTATAGTTTGGTTTTAATGAGAACAATGGAAACCCTTTTGCTCTTTGATACATGAAATGGAAGATGAATAGATGTACAGCTTACTAATTACAAAACTTAAACCAATAGTAGCCTAGTACCTTTTTGTCTCAGAATGTTGCTGATACTATATTTACTATATTCATATAAAATATGTGCATAATATTGCTTATTGTCTCAGAATATTGCTTATAAATAAAACTAAATGTTTTGTCAGCTCTTTCACTTCATAAATAATTTTAATACATCCGAACTTGATTAAACGTAATCAATCTCAATCAATCAAATCAAAGATATTTTGTTCTCTTGATCTCTTGTGTATTCGGAAATTTCATACGCATTCTAAAGTCTCTAAAATTGTATGGGGTGGTCTTTGTAAAGTCTTTGTTCGTTCACAGTTTACACCATGTATTGTCAACACTCCACCTTTTCTCTTGAGCCCTTTGGTCTTGGGGTACTTTTTCTCACAAAATCATGCAGCATGCACTTTTGTGCGCCAATTCACTTTCATCAAATACATTAGCGGCATACGACAGCTGCAAAAAGCTGAGTGTGAGTGTCTATATAAAAAACAAACCAAACCAAACAATAAGTTTTAAAACTAAATTTTAAATATTTTTTTTAAAATTGCACTTCAAAAATTTACTACCATTCAGCAATGAGTTCCACAAATAAGAAAAGTGTAGCTATTAGCTCAAGAATAACCCGGCGTCAACTCCAAAAGCAACAAGATATTGAAAACAAAAACAAAAGAAAACTGGAAACTGAAAATAATTTCAAGTCTAAAAAGAGAACCGGTCCAGCGGATATTTTGGTAAGCACTCAACTTGGAAAAATCAAAGTGGATGAGCAAGGGCAAGTAAAACTGGAAGCGGCAAATGGAGAAATCTGTGAACAAGTGGCACCCACACATCCAGTGTCACTGTCACAGGAGAATGAAGTTGAGATGAAATTGGTAACAGAGGAAGTGAACATTGATGCAGATAAAGGGCCTTCTGAATTAGGAGGGGCAACTGATGGTAAAAATGTTGCGTCGGGTTATGAAGGAAGAGAAACTATTGTGAAAACTGAACCGGAGGAGGCAAACAATCTGGTTGATGAGCCGGAAATGGTCTTACCCGCTAGTGAAAATAATAGCTTGCCAAAATTTAAAAACAAGGAAGAGCTGGAAGAAGAAATCAGGGCTTTAAGAGAAATCGTGGCAGACCAGGCTTTAGAAATACATAATATTAGTATAAAATTGAAAGCGGCGGAAACTGCACTTGCAGCAGAACGGGGTTTAAAATTTTCGGATAAGGTATCATTTTAATATTAAATTTTTAGTACTAAAATAATAAAGAAGGTTTCAGTTTAGCTTGAAATTACTCATCTCTTGAATTTAATGCAGGTGCGTGATGATGGAAACTTGGGAACGGCCAACATTTTAAATTCTGATTTGCATACGCCTGTTGACAATTATTTCGAAAGTGAATTCAGAAAGGTAAGTTAAGTAGTGTGGATTATTTTCAAATGCCAGAGCTTTAATTAGTTTTATTACATAGTATAATTCTGTACAATAATTTATTTAGTATGAATATAATTTTGCTCAGGTCAGTCCCATAGTGCTCAAATTTCTTGACTTGAACCATGTTCTTAAGTGTCGTTTGGTCAGTCACAAATGGAAAAATGGGGTTGATTCTGCTTTGGAAATCCATCTTCTTCAGTTTGCTACTGGAAAGACGACAACCACCAAGGTCTTGGGAACTGAGAACTTGAATAACGATGATTATGACGATAAAAGAGAAAAAGAAAGTAAAGAGCGCATTGCATCGCACCAGCCTCATGTGTTACCCCTTGCGGTGCAGCAACTTCAGGCAAAGTATACTTTCTTTGAGAAGCAGGATCTTGTCAAGTTTCAGGAGTATGCCGTAAATTTTAAAAGAAATCCGTTTGTTGGACGCTGTGCAACGTTTGTGCAGGCTGGGAAGCCTCTTAAAATAAACACGCTGTAATAACTTGTACTTGAGCTTGCTTTGGCCGTCTGTTTTTGGACGCGATGCTTTTAGTAGCTCACCCCGACAATATTAACATGGTGGCCGCGCGTACTTACTTACAAGAACTTTTCAAGTACATTCCAAATACACAACCAATAGGGCAAGCAAAAATTCATGGAAATATTTCCATAATATTTTTAGTGCTTTTTACGGGGGAATTTGTTGCGTTGTTACTGTATGCATTTGAGGCAAGACAATCAATTCAAGCCAAGCTTTCCCAGATCCTCTTGGTTTTAAAAGAATATGCTAGACATTTTACGAACGTCATACAAAAAGTTTTGTTAGATTTGCTTGGTTCTAAATTGCGTGGACGGATAGATAACTAAACTTAAAGAAACCTATTTATTAATGACGTAGGATGTTCCCTCACCAAGAGGTACTGTAGGTTTAAAAACGCTTGGGATACACTTCTTGGGGAGAACAGTGTTGGGTAGTTGCATCTGGTTGCGCTTGTTCCGATAAATATGGCAATTGTACCACCCATTGAGAATATGTGAGAATGTGGAGCTACGATGATTTTGAATGCTTATGTAATTCAAACTTATATTTGAAAAGCAAAGGAAGAATTCGAAAGTGTATCTTCGTAAGAAAAGCATCTTTCAAACGGAATCACATTTTGAATCCAAATTGTAATTTGTTATTTTTTCCAGAAAACAAATTCCACCAGTAACGAAATCTAATGAATATTAACCTGTGCGATGGAAATGACGAGGTATATATTTAGGAAATCACGAATTGCTAACAGTAGCAAATATTGAAATGGGAAATGATGGACACAAAATTTTTCATGGCGGGCAAGGCCTCAATCAATTCAGTTTTAGTAATTGCAAGGGCTCTTTAACTAGAAAAATAGTTGGAGGCAAGGGACGCAATGATATCAGTATTTGGTCATTCTGGTCCCCTATTTTAGAAACTTGTTCATATGGAAGGGAAATCAATGTAGTTACCATTAAAGGTAAATTGAAATACCTGTATATATGAAAGGCATGTAATTTTTTGTCTGCAAAAAATCTGGTTTTCGATTGATAAATATTTTGACACGATAGGATTGGGTAAAATAAAATGAGGATGAACAAATATTTTTTACGTCGACTGAAATATTTCCTTTTTACTTTTCATCATCTTTTAATATAATCAAACGAAAACGAAAAAATTTTGTACGTCGTAATGTATTCTGAAAAGTACCTGAACCCGCATCCCGCATATGTGAGCTGCTCACAGTGAGCCTGTGTTTAACTAGAATTATTTCTCAAACTTATGTTCAATGTTTCGAAAGGTTATTTTTACATGTTGAATTTGTAACTAAAGCATTAGTTCCTACAGAATTCCTAGCAGTCCTGTCCACTCATGTGTTTAGAATATTTAGTCGCAAATTTTACCACTGCGTTAGGTCACCAATTGCAATAGTATTTAGCTTTTTAACATATGTTTTATAACGCAGTGATAAATCCAATTATTTTAAGTCATAACATGACAAATTTTAACAAATTAAGTTTCTACCTGTGAGAGTTATAAAACCAACTTAGCAGCGCCACGTAAGTCTAACTAACACAAGCTCCCATTTTCTTTAAACTTTTTAACCATTCCAAGTGTAAATTCCAAGCTAATATTATTTTCAAATCAGCGTTGTCGATATAATACATTTCATAAAACGTTCAGCAGTTTAAAAATTTCCAAGGAAAATTTTCTTCCATTATTTGGCTTAAAACTGGTTGGTTATGGTTTGTTAGGATGAAGGTTACAACAACAAGATATCTACTTTTATCCATATTTCACACAGTATTATTTACTGAAGTTACTGCCAACTTCTTGCCGTTTGAAATTTCTCAGCCAATAACTGCGGGTATAGTAACTTCAGAGAATACAACAGAGGAACAAACCGAAATGCATCACAACTTCGTAAGCAACTTGCAGTCGCAACACTTGTTTTATATCGTTTCTCTGTTGTACCAACTACCTCAATTAAATCTTCAGTTTGATCTTAAGACTATTTCCGACCAATACTTCAAGTTTACATTAAAAACAAAATACTTTCGCTTTGTGACAAAGCTGATGAGCGCACAGAATATGGTATTCATTCTTTTAACAAACACGTTTGAAGACACTGTTGCTGCCATACAGCAATCAGGCTATGGAACATCCAGCTACACAATGTTTGCTATTCCAGTTGCCAGCTTAGAAAACCACCTTATACGGGATATGTCAACTAAATTGTTTTTGCTGGATTTGGAAACTGAGGCTTTTTTCGCCCCTCTTGTATTCTACAAAGTTACAAGGCGTGAAAAATTTGTAGAAGTAATATACTTCTGCTACTCCTGTCCCTTTCCCGTAGGAAATAAATATAAAGGCATGAGTCTAAACTTAAACAAAATCAGAAACACGTTCCATATAATTAATGGGATAGGACACGGAATGAGAATTACCATACGCACAATGTTTCGCTTTTTCACTCAAGAGAACGACAATTTTTGTATGGACAAATGGAGCCACCCACAAAAGTTCAGCAACTATATCATTGGCCATTTACAAGAAATCTGCAACGCTGAGGTAATGTCAGATGCAATCTTTGCTTTACATCAAAATTTCACGTCAACAGTAGGCACACAAGACACAAATATTGCAGAGCAGCAGAAGGCTCGCTGGTATCTAAATGTAGTATATGGTGAACAATACTCAAAAGCGTCAACGGAAACTATCGCTCTTCGGGACACGGTCATGAAATCGCACTCCGAAGAATTAAAAGGATTTGCGTGCTTAAATATTGACCAGTTGAATACATCAGTCTTGCGTCTTTTTGACATAATTCCGGGACACATTATTATTGGTACATTTGCTATTGCAACATGCATTTCAGTTTTGTATCAAAACATTTGGAAAGGGTATGATATACTATGGATATTAGTTTGCTTGCCCCCAACGAGAGTACATAGAGGGAAAATCGTAGGGGTTTTGCTTCTTTTAGTTTTTATCTCATTGTCTTTATTATGGCAAGCTTGGATATCCACCGACGCTTTACGAGTCAACAGTTTTCCGAGCATGGAAAATCTAGTCAGGTCAGGATATCAAGTATGGATATCAAAAACATTTGGGAACGCTTTTATAAAGTTTGGAAACGTGATAAGTCCACAACTTGTAAAATCTGTCTTATTTGATAAGCAAAAAGATGATTATATACATGACGCGGACAAGGACCCATACGAGACTTCCAACGCTTCACAAGTTGGCAAATAAAAAACTTTTTATGTTCTCTTGGCAACGTTTTACTTTAAAGAATCCAATCTGGAGCAAGGATGTTTTAGTGGATGGATCACTGGTATGCAAGAGTCAATTGTACTATCCAAGTTTGAATCTACAAAAAAGCGCCAGCGCACGCTTTTGGGGAGCATTTCTATTAAGTCGTAATTCCCAAAAGTGGTTAGAGGCAGGCATTTATAAGAAACTGCAAAATTTAAAAGTGACAACAGCAACGTTTAAAGACCTTACCTGGCGGCTTCTAGAAGGACTACCTGAACCCAAACCATTAAAAATGAATAGTGCACTAGGAAATGCATGCATTATCATGGTTATTGTAAGTTCTGCGGTTTTTATAATAACATGGATTTACAATAAAGTCAGTGGCTTGAATGCTGATGGTTTGTGTTTTAAGACTACACTTTGTAAGTCGAAAGTTGTAGAAATAACAAAGTTAGGAAATACCAAAATTTTAAGATACCCTGCTTGCATGCACATTAAAATAAAATTACTTATATTTAAAACAGTATTATTCAACACTCGATTATTTAAACGACTACAAACTACTCAAAACTAGAGTTCGATTTTTTTGCCATAGTCTATTCTTGTTGCTAAATAAAACGCCGTATTGGCAGAGTTACTTATTAAGTTTGGAAAATTATATCAAACTCATGCCATGTAAAATTATTTAGAATCTTATAATGGTAACTTATTGCAAGCTTTGAGGATTCATATAAACAATTATTAAAAATGAAACATGCGATTATAAGTACCCTGTGGTAACTATGTACACCAATTCTAAGGTTAAGCTAAACAATATATAAAATTTTTGCTAGCAAAATATAAATGCTATATTATTGTACACTCCGTAAACCAAATAAACTATATAAACGAGAAGAAACATACTGATATAGTTTGTCTGCATATCATACTGAAGCACGTTGCTTCTAGAAGAACATAATTTCGCTTGTGCCTTATCGTTGAAACAAACACAGCAGAACCTAAATAAAAAAATAACATAATGCAGATGAATTTAAAGCAACAGGACCAAATCATAAAAAAGTAATGGAGGAAACAGTAAATACATAGATTCATCAATTCCATAAAGGATGCAAAATAGAATCACGTAATTACCCAAACTCTCTTGATTTTAATTAAGTTTAGTCATTGAGTCGAGTAACATATCAACATCAGTATATGGCTAACAGCATAATTAAGTAGTCCCATAAAGATTCTGTGCCTTAAAAATTTCTGAAAAATAATTGCAGCATGTGAAAAAAACAGAAAATGATAATGTTGTATTCATGCAATTTCTTATGTAAATAGCATGATTCACGATTAAAAACCTTCATAAATTGGTTCTGTTTTTTTCTTCTGCATACGATTTTGATTTGCAAAATTCATCCAAAATCCAGATAGTTATGAAAATAGTTGGTTATGTTATGTGGTATTTTCGATGTCCATTAGGTATAGAGTGCAGTATCAGTCAAAGTCGTGACGAAATTTGCATTATTGAGGTGAATCAAGGTAAACCCTCCAATATCAGTTTTGGGCTTCTGGCTGGGCACGTTAGACTTTGTCGTTTACGAAATACCAACTCCAAATTACAAAATCTGCCTACCCGGGCTGAAGCAATTAGTGCGCCTTCAGCATTATCGCTTTCATTCTTCATTCTGATGCGAGCGCTGGCAGAGTTCCATTTAAATCCTAATCCAACACTGGAAACACTGGAAATCTCAATTGTTAATGAAATTCGGGAATCTAGTAATTCGGTGGAAATTTTTAGTGACCAAAAAGTATCTGGTGAAATCAAAACTTATTCTTGACTAATTTCATGTAAAAGGGGACGTGGAATTGGGTAATTCGGTTAAAGGACACGGGACAGAGGAGTCACTGACGGTAACGAATCGTTAGAAGTGCAGTTGGTCAACTTACAAACAGACAGGAAAAAGGGATGGAGGCTGCCGACCAGCTCAACTTATCCCTGGAACCTTCCCTGGGGGACCCTGACAATCCAACTCGTCAGCAAGGGAGTATGAACAACTTGGAACGTGACATGGAGGGAAGCCAAAGCCCTAACCTATTCATAGCGGAAGAGGATGACGATGTAGCCATGCTTCAGGGTAAGATTGATCATTTTAACTTTTAATTAATCGTTCAGTTAAACTAAGTACATTTTTAAGTTCTGTTAAAATATTAATCTTCTGTATAGCTTCTGGTGTCGCTGGAAATGACGCAATGTTAGGAACTGGGAACTTGGAGGAAAACGAGTTATTTGTTAATCCTCCTGAAATTGATATTCACTTTGAGCAATTGATGATGGAGAACTCGAAACCAGAGTTCAGGATGGAGATCGATATCGCGTCACTTGGTCCTCCTGAGTATCCTGCTCCGGAGAGCCAGAAAGTTGTACCATCAGCATCTTCAAACCCGGAACTTGATTTGGGTGACAAAACAAGTGACTTGGAAGAAGTACTGTCGGCAGCGGAGGAAATGGAACCGGAAGGAGAAGAGGTGACCAAGACAATGAAGCCAAAAGTGGAGGAGGAGGCGAATCAAGATGGAACAGTTAACCAGACCTTCCTGGAAGGTGTTCGGTGCCAACGACAAAAGCGAAGGAATGTAGCGGTGGAACAAGCCATTATGGAGTTGGTGCCAAAAACTAAGAAGCCAAGGAAGGGTGTCTGCCCAGGAACCAGTGGGGGCCGAGCTGGTAAACCGAAATCCGGTCGTGGAAAGAGTCAGAAGAATGAAGCCTTAGTGCCCCAGGAAGTAGCCGATGTTTTTGAACCGAAGCTGTTGCAAGTGAGAGCACCTCGAAAGTGGAGTGCTCCACGGGTAAGAATTTCAAGGAAGCATTTCTAAGTTTTAAATTAAGTTTTTAGAAACGACTGGGTAAATTTTTATGAATTTTATTCCCGTAGCCAATTCCAGAAGAAGAGAAGGATGACACGTACAAGATAAAGCGACAGATAAACACGGAAGCAGCTCGGAAATGTCGTGAAAACAAGCGTAAGATTGACCAACAACGTGTGGAACTTATCCGGTTGCAAGTGAACAGAATTCAGAAACTGGAACAGGAGGTAGAGCAATTGAAAACTGCTCACGAAGTGCTACGCAGCGTGATTCAGGGAGGAATGGTAGGGAACCAGCAGGAGATTCAGCAACCGTTGGCACTTCCGGCGCCACCACAACAATCCAAGGGAAAGAAGCGTGGAGGCCACAGGAATAAGTGAACAGATTAAACTGATAAATGAAAAGAGTAGCATTGCGGGGAATAGGTTTGAAATTGAAAATTGATTAATTTGATATCAAAATATAAATTGAGTTAAAGCTGTTTGCATGAATAATGAATGAACAAAATAGGTACTTGTGTTGATTTTTTGTGCGAATTGAATATTATGTTATATATTTCTACTTCTTATTTCTGAGATTTGCCTGTAATCAATATAGCAATGAAATTATAAAATTTGTATTTTAAAATTGTCTGGATGTACTTAATTGTAATGTTGAGTGTGCTGATCTGTGTAGTTAACTGGTTAGACAACGCTTCTATTTCTTGTATTCTCAATCTTCAATTTCAATGCAATGAAACTGTATTCATCATAATTGGTAAAAAATAAATTATGTTCTTGTAAAAACAAACTGTTTTCATTTTATGCCAATTTGTATTATCATGTATATTTCAACAATTACGCAAAATATTGTTATTTGTCAAGCTTTTGAAAGTACCTGTACCCTTATCCAGCAATATGTGAGCATGTGTTTACGTAAAATTATTTGACAAACATGTTTTTACAGAAAAGTTATTTTTTCATTTAATTTAGCATTAATTTTTAATGCATACCTAACAGTCTTGTCTGCATGTGTTTAGAATATCTAGCCAGCTAAGTTTTACCACTGGGTAGGGTTCGTTACCACTGGCAAATGGGTGTGGCCATATAATATAGCTTTTATAGCACAGTGATAAACCCCATTATTTTAGGTCATCATGTAAGATAAGCATTAGCAGATTAAATTTCCACCAGCAGACTAAAAAACAAACTTAGCAGCGCCACGTAAGTCTAGCTAACACAAGCTCCCATTTTCAGTCAATTCTTTAGAATATTTCTCGTGTGTATGCCAATAATATTTGTTACCAGCATTGTCAACATTTAAAAGTTCCAAAGCTAAACTTCCTTCCATTATTGGGCTTAACTGCGATTTGTCAGTGTTAGTTCAAAATGAAGGTTTCAACAACAACATATCTACTTTTATACACGGTTTACGTCGTTTTATTTGATAAAGTTACTGCCAACTTCTTACCATTTCAAACTTCTCAGCCAATAACTGCGGGCATAGTAACTTCAGGAAATTCAACAAGTGAACAAATCGAAGCATATCAGAAATTGCTAAGCGACATCCATTCGCATTATTTGTTTGAAAATGTTTTTCTATTGTACCAACTTCCCCAATTAGATTTGCGATTTGATTTGGAGACTGTTTCCGATGATGACTTTAAATTAACCCTTAATTCAAAATACTTTAGATTTTCGACAAAGCTGATGAGCTCACAGGATATGGTATTCATTCTTTTAACAAATTCATTTGAAGGAACAGTTGCTGCCATACAGCAATCAGGCTATGCAACGTCGGGTTACACACTGTTTGCTATTCCAGTTGCCAGCTTAGAAAACCAACTTATACGGGATATGTCCACTAAATTGTTTTCGCTGGATTTGGAAATTGAGGCTATTTTCGCCCCACTTGTATTCTACAAAGTTACAAGGCGTGAACAATTTGTAGAAATGATATACTTCTGCTATTCTTGTCCCTTTCCAATAGGAAATAAGTATAAGGGAATGAGTCTAAACTTGAACAGAATTAGAAACACGTTCCATAAAATTAATGGGAACGGACACAGGATGAAAATTCCAATACGCTCATATCGCCCCTTGCTCTTTCCAGAGACAACCAATTTTTGTATGGAAAAATGGAGCCACCCGCAGAAGCTGAGCAGCTATATTAATGGCCATTTACAAGATGTTTGCGACGCTGAGGTAATGGTAGCAGCAATCTTTGCCTTACATCACAATTATACGGCTATAATAGAAGGCACACAAAACACAAGTACGGCAGATCAACTGAAAGCTCGATGGTTTCATAATGCAGTAGTTGGCGAGAAAGATTTGATGGCAGTTTCAATGGAAACAATCGCTCTTCGGGACACGGTTAAGGAATCGTACTCCGAAGAATTAAAAGGATTTGCATGCTTAAATATTGACCAGCTGCGTACATCAATCTTTCCTCTTTTTGACATAATTCCAGGACAAATTCTTATTGGTTCATTTGCAATTGCAACCTGCTTTGCAGTTCTTTATCAAAACATTTGGAAAGGGTATGATATACTATGGATATTAGTGTGCTTGCCTACAACGAGAATACATAGCGGGATAATGGTAGGGATTTTGCTTCTTTTCATCTTTATCTCATTGTCACTATTATGGCAAGCGTGGATATCTACAGACTCCGTACGAGTTAACAGTTTTCCGAGCATAGAAATTCTAGTCAGATCAGGATATCAAGTATGGGTGTCAAAAGCATTTGCAGTCGCTTCCTTAAAGTTTTTAAACACGACAGATCATAAGAGTTTGGAAGTGTTGTTGTTAGGTAGACAGGTTGATAATTTTATTTATGACGCCGATAAGGACCAATACGACACTCAGATGAGACTTCCAACGCTTCACAAGTTGGCAAACGGAAAACTGATATTGCTTTCAATTTTGCAACTTTTTCCTTTAGAAAATCCAATTTGGAACAATGATATTTTAGTGGATGGATCACTGGTATGCAAAAATCAATTGTATCATCCAAATTTTAGTCCACAGAAACACATAAGCAGTCGTTTTTGGGGAGTATTTCTAATAAGTCAAAACGCTCAAAGGTGGTTAGAAGCAGGCATATATAAGAAACTGCGAAAATTAAAAATGAAAACAGCAATGCTAAAAGGCATTGCCTGGCGGCTATTAGAAGGACTGCCAGAACCAAAACCATTGAAAATGAATAGTGCATTAGGAAATGCATGCATTATCTTGGCAATTGTAAGTTCTGTTGTTTTTATTATAACGTGGTGTTACAACAAAATCAATGGCTTGAATGATAGTGTCTTGTGTTTTAAGACTATGCTTTGTAAGTCTAAAGTTACTACTATTGTAGAAATAACAAAGTTGGGAAATAGCAAAGTTTTAAGATACCCTGCGTACATGCAAATTAAGTTAAAAGTACTGAAATTTAAAGCAAAATTTCTCAACACTATTTTACTTAGGCGACTACAAACTACCCAAAGCTAGACTTAGATTTTTTGTCAGTCTATTTTTGCTAAATAAAGTAAATTTGCAATTTACTGTAAATACAGTATATACAATTATCAATAGAAATACCAAATTTTGTATAAAATAGATCACCGTGCTTATAATTGTTCCGTGTCGGAAAACGAGTGTTTACTCGTTTTTTTTAGCGTTGATTGTAAGCGTGTCGTGTCCCAGGTTATTTGAAATTGTGAATTTGTTGGTTGCTACCAAACAAAATGTAAAAGCGTTTATGATTTTGATTGTAATGGTGACGGTCAGTCGACCGTTCACTTCGCATTTTGCGACTTTGTGAGAATTTGAAAGTAGATTTTTAACTGTAACTTTTAGAGTATTTTGATGGGGCTAAATAGCCATGAATAAAGTTAATTAATCAGTTAAAATTAATTGAAGTTAATGGGGTTTACTAACTTTAGCCAGCAAAGTAGTTAGTCACACAGCCAGATTGCAACATGTCACGGTCTACGATACGAATTTGTAGATAGGGCTACATCAGAGTTACCAACCCCTATCATCAGCTAGTTAGAAGCTGCAATTCTGACAATAATCGATATATGAAAAAAAGTGAGAGATCAATATTTTATGTAAATTCAACTTTAGAAATATATTGGCTATTTACAATTTTGTAAATCTTGATTAGAATATGCTTACATTTACATTTTGTTTTAAATTTTAATCTAAGCACAGTGGTACAATTATGCTTTTAATTACACAAAGCTGCTACCAAAATCCTGCATTTTTGGAGACAAAAGATTTATTTTAAAGCATACAAAGACTGCTAATGACTATTTGTTTTAAAAAAAGGAACGAAGTTCAACAATATGTGTATTTTGAAATGTTAATATGCGTTATATGCTAAACTTTGTTTACATTTTGATGCATGAAAAATAAGCAAACATTTGTAAAAAACATTGTGGTTACAGTATTTTGTATTTAATTCACTTCTGCGATCGTTTTAACCAACTGGGTGTTAAAACATTGGTTTTATTTAATTATATACCATAATTTACAAATGTTTGTGTAACTTCGTTTAATCATTTCTACAAATAGTGCTTCTAAGCATTTCATTAGACTATGCAAAATCACATTAATGTGAATTCGCACAACAATTTCAATAAAGAATACAAACAAACTAAACATCAATCCGGCTGCTAACAGCGCAAAAATTACTTAAAATTTTTCCTCCCATTGCAGGTTTCTCCAAAGGCGGAATTCGGCTTTTGCGCTAGTCCCGGTCAAACACTTTGCCAATTCAGCCCGCAATAGTTTTGAATCCAGAGCACACGCTTTACAATATAAGGCGGTGTAAGGCCACCAATATTCAAAAATATGTTGCTAACACTAAACGTGTCTTTGCTTATATCTACTCTTGTTTCGGTTTCAGAATAGAGTTTAGATTTTTACCCAAACTGTTGCAGGCATAACTGGACAGTACAATAGCCACGTTTTAGCAGGTCTTAAGACCCGTCTCAAAATTATTTAGTTCAAGATTTTCATAAAATTTGAAAAAACCGTCACTAGTGTCAAAGTGCTGGATTCAAGACTTTATGTCTTGCATGACTTTTTCATAAGTCTTTAGGGTCAACGGGTGTAACGAGCTTGCACTATAAATGCTATCCAATTTAGTTCCTTGACTGGCACTTGTTAGTATCCTACGTGTTCCAATCAAACTTTTTACTTCTGAAACAATTATAGTATATTTTTCATATGTAACCATGTGATATTTTGCACGGTGGTCTCTTTCTAAAAACCCGGCGTATATAGCCTGCGTCCTATCGTATGCGTATCCAAAGCGAGTAAATATTTTAAAATTATTTTCTAACAGTTTCTTCAAATATTTGAAAGGCACTACGTTCCTGTTTGAGATAAGCTTGTACACATTTTCATTTTTGTAAGCATTACTCAGTACCAAACCAGAAAGCATAAATGATGCCGCGAGAATTCTAAACTGTGTTAAATTCAAATTTACACCAATAAATGGATCTCCTTGCTCCAAGAACACTTTTAAAGTTGGTACCACATTGGAAAATCTGAATGCTTTGTGTTTTAATTCTTGCAAGTTTTCATTAAAAAGTGTAAGAGCTATAAAAAAAGGTCAAACCACTGGCTATGATTGCACACCAGACTAGTAAACTGTATGCACGGAACAACTCTTGAATAGGAAACGGACTAATAAACCTTTTGCCGCAACTAATAAATTGCAGGTTGCTTAGTTTGTTTGGAAAATGCAGAAGATATTTTGCCCGTGAGTCCACATTAGAGTTTCCTGTGCCAGTTCGAAAAACCGAGAATATGTATGGTCTATTTTTACTAGTAGCAGTACTTATTCCACAAACCCGTGTTTCTTAAAGTTATTCCCACGTACGTACGTATAACCTTAAGTATAGTTATTCATAACTAAGGTAAGCAAGTACGCATAACTTCGGATTAATATAGCCTGCCTTATTTGCAATGCATTTTAGCAGATATTAAGTACTTTGAATAGCTTCTATCGCAGTTTTCTAGTTCAACCCGTAAAGCTTGTAGATTTCTGTCGAGGGATGACAACGAGTTTGCCTGGTCTTCAGGGTTTCCATAATAGTCATCATAGTTTAAAATATCCCAGCTTGAAAGTGAATTTGGTTGGTATGCTTGTGTAATCAAATCCTGCAAATTATTTAGCGTTGCCTAAGTTTCTAATAGAAATATTTCGTATCCAATCAGTACAGCTAGCGCAGTAACTTATCAAAGAAACAGAATTTGTCTGTCTTATAGGTTGTTGTCTCAAGCAAAATATGGTTGAACTTGTTGAGCTGTACCATTAAAAACAAATCGTATGTTCTTATCCTTGGCAGCACTGATTTTAATTTCATCAGCCATTCGTATGAATTTTTTACAAACGTTTCTTGTGGTTGGTTAAGAATTAAGAAGTTAAATGTAGTTGGACGCCAATTAAATTCGGGCCGTTTAGCAATTAGACGTCTGTCAAAATCCAAAGGCGAATTGAGATTGCCGGTGTTATAAGCGTACACAGGTGGAAACATTTCAATATAAGTCATGCATTTCCACGGTTTTGTGAAAAGTGCAAACTTGACATAGTTGATATCTTTACAAAAGCTTGCGGGATAGTCGCCAGGTGTATAATATGCATAAAAATATGCAGAGCTTTTACAGCGATATGTGGAATTTATTCGGATGGTTGTAATAAATACTGGTAGTTGTGTGGGTATCCAGATTAGTAAATAGCTTCTATACTTGTTTTTTTGTCGTTTGATGAGCTTTGCAGAACTGCTGGGACGAGATTTGTTACAATTATGGGGAAATTGCTAGCTTGAATATTAATATTCAAGTAATTATATAGCATAGCAATACATCTGGAAGCGCAAAGTGGCTCAAAAAATGCTTCCGAATTACGAATCATTAGATCTTGCTTGCTCTTATGTAACTCGGGAATGTTGAATTTAATATACCGTGCTGCCAAGATAGTGCTAGAGTTGCCAATACGAATCAAACATAAGTGGATGGAAACACTGTTCTCATGTGAACTAATGCAAGAAGCCATGCATTATAAACAATAAGTGTTAAGTGTTAAGATTGTGAGATCAAGTAATGCATGTTATGTTGTTCATTGATTGTATTACCTGAAATTTTTTAACACTCAAATAAAACCGAATACTGAATACAAGGACAAATTTACAAACTCCATTGTTTGCTAGCAAGTGTATTGAATTCAAACACAAATATTATATATTTTTACTCAATCTTGGTTTTTTAAAAACTTAGTTGTATTAAAAAAATTAAAGACACTGTTTGCTTGACTTATCTAAACATTGACTAAATAATTGAATAGATTGCTTGGGATGCAAAGATCAATAATTACAGACCGATTTGCCATTGCCTGAAAATTTTAATTATTTTCTCCGCAAGTTCAAAATTATTATAAGCCCACATACGTTTTAATGTATTTCTACTACTTATGTATAGGGTGTTTTCAATTTAACTTCGCATTCCACGTGCACATTAAAAAGCTTTTATTTCGCTTTCCTGTAAAAGACTATCAAGTGTTTGACTGCACTGCATACAGTCTTTCAGCAAATTACTTGTATTATCAAAGTATTAATCAGCATTTTTAATTACACGATTCTGAAAGTCTTTACGTATAGTTTAAATATGCCTAGTAGCCTCTTGTGATTTCCGGAAACTTGGAAAAATTTGAGACAATGTATGCTAACCGAATGTTAGAATTCCATGACTGTATCCATATCTAACACATTATTAAAATCATCAGCTCATACAATACTAGAATTTTAGGTTAACACAATATTGGAATCCACTGCCAACACAATATGAAAATTGCATTCTAGCATATGATCAAATTTTAACACTTTTTCTTAAAATATTTTCCAATGTCAGCACTTTTGCAAATTTCTCTAATGGTAACACTGAATAGCTAATGTACGTTTGTACGTACTGTATAATAAAGTATATAAATATCTTTTGCTAACTAGTTTTGTTTCATACTAGTATTTATTTTCCGACTAGTTTATGTTTAAGTTTGTGAGTTTGCATATAATGCATCTATCAACTAAAAGTTTTGTTTTTCAAGCATACAATAAACTGTTAGTATTGCTACAACCCATATATAGTTTATTTAACATTATCACAAGTTAAAATATACATTACAATAATACCTACATTACAAGGAATTAGATGCATACTTATAAATAATCTTTCTACTGCTTAAAACTTAATATTTTTAAATAAACATCACGGCGGACACTTAAGTACGTTTCTACCATCAATTCACAGATACTTATAGATCTTCTGTTTGCAGAAACCTCTATCCAAAACACAATACTACCCATTAAAACAAAACACATATTTAAAGCTATAATTGCCAGAAACGCTCGGCGACCAACTTTATCCTCAGCCGGAATCACAGTACTTTGAAAAGGACTGTATAACCCATCCTTAGTATAGTTTTTATACCCATAAGTTGCCTCTGATGCCCATAGACTCCACACAGTTGGCAGTCCAATTTCCTGAATTCTTAAGTACGTTTCAAGCATCCACCTTCTGTTTAGAGTGTAGATTTCTACAAAATGAAACCAAGAAGCGGCTCTTCCAGGAAGCAAGTTACATTTCACGTCCGTATATCTGTATTTCTTTAATACATTCTGCCTGGTTTCTAGCAGTTTCCTTGGACACGCGTTATTGCAAAACTGAACAAACTTTCGTAGCATAAGTTTGCTCTCTTCCTTTTGAAACTCATTCCAGCTAATGTATGAAAGTATTTGGCGTAAGTCATGTAAACCATTTATTTGAAAGTCATATCCCAAGTACTTTAAAGGATCATCTACATTAGCCCATAATATTTTATATCCGCTGTTAATCATTTGCTTTAGAGACGTAAAAACATTTATGTCAGTGGGCGGAACAGTTAGAACACTTACTATCCCATTGCTGTGAAAATTACAAATCAGCATTCCTAAAAGCTGGAGTAGAAACAGTGCTTTGAGTTTAGTAAAGCGACGCGACATAGTGTTTCCAATAAATACACTAAACAGGTCGAGTAGGTCGGAATAACGTTTTCCTTTTCGTTTACGCAGTATGGCGAAATAAACTAATAAAACCATGACAAAAGTAACTGCCCAAATGCTTAAAGGCAAAGCCGTAATCCAAACAGCAAAATCTATAATAATTTCTTGTTTTTCACTCTGGAAACTATGGCAGTATAAAAAGTATCCTGTGCTTGATTCGGCAAACTGTAGCCCGGTTTTCTTCTTGTAACCAAATAACACTGTTGAACCATAATCCATGTACCTTACATGGTTTATCATGTACTGCGCAGTATCGTCCCTGTTTTTGTCGTGTAAGCTGGCAGGATCGTTTTTCCAAAGCAGTCTAGCAGTCATGTTGTGTACTTTTAACAGTTCAATTGTAGTCATCAGTTCCATTGTACAAAATCTTCGGTCTGCTGATATACTAAGCAGCAAGCGAGTACAGGCAAACCTATCATTTCCGTATAAATTTTTCGAGAAGTACTCACCATTATCCAGGCTTACTAATGCATCTATTGCTCGTCCGGCGGTTAGTCTAAACCAGGTTCGGTGAAGTAACACAGGATGTTTTAATAATTTTGGAAATCCAATGCATGTAAGTTTGGACGGATCTGGCGGAATACAGTAGTTATTGCAAAATACGTATGGAATGCACTCAAGTCCACGTGAACTTTGAGTCAAAAGGTATATAATTCTTAATGCAGGAATGTTATTATTTGTAACTGAAATTCTAGTAGCAGCAACTTCATTATTGCTGCAAGTCAAAAACATGATGAGAGTGGTTGTGTGCATTCCTAGTTGCCAGAAAGTTTCCATGATAACCTCGTGTTTAAATGATGAAGCAAAAAGTGGTCCAAATATTATATGATATGGTTGTGTGTGCTTAAACGGGTGTATAACTTCCATTTTCTTACTGTAGTTTCTAAATACCATGGAACGAACAAACGACTGTCGATAAGTGGGGAAATCAGGAAACGTATGATATATTATTTCATAGTTTTTCTCTGCTCCTTTTATGCCTCTATAAAACGGGACAAGAAAATATCTGTACAAATTTCCACTACAGCGGTAATCTTGAGCAAACGTCTTTGCGATCCCACATGTCACAAATATCAGCTTTAATAACTTTGCTGACAACATTGTTCTAAATAGTTGACTTCGTAATAAATAATCGTAATATTTAAACAATGGTCGTAGAATGACAAAAGCTATATACTACACTGCTAGACTTGTGTTCAAGTATGTATATTTGTATATTCAGGCGTTGTTTTATGTAAAAGTTTAAAAAGACACTGCTTTACTTGGCTTATATAGAGCTTGGCCAAGCAAGTGAAAAGATTGCTTGGTGTGCAAAGATCAATAAAGTAATTAGGTATAGACTTTTCTTGCTATTCAGTAATTTAGTAATGCCAGAATGTTTTATCTATTTCCTGTCGCGTGTTGCAAGCACGCCAAAATTTATATTTTAATGCTACTAAAGCCTGGGTGTTTGCGTTTTAATTCAAGTTCCACGTGTGCCCTAAAACTCTTTCATTGTAAAGGATCCTTAAATGTATAATTGCAATACAGGCAAGCAATTCTGAAGGACTGCGAATCAAGTTTGATTTGTACTGATTGATTATTCTAGTTTAAAAGTGATATCACAAAATGCGTGCAGAGAAGGATGACGAAACAAACTACTTTAAGTTACCAACATTCATGTTTAAATATTGATTTCAAATAACACTTAAAATAATAGATATATTGATACATTTATTTGTCACAATCAGTTTTATATAGAAACCAGGCAAACTTCTTAAATTCCAATGGTTATGTCAATAATAGTTGTAAGCCTCAGCTCGTGGAAACCCAATTATGGGGTTTCCACGACGACCTAATGGTTTTATTCCCTTCAAGATGAAACATGCATCCAATTTGTAAAATAAATTTTCAATACGCAAAAATGGAAATATCTCTTGCTACCAGTGGTATCAAGGTAAAAAGCTCAAAGTTTTCCCAATACCGTATTACAATCAAATTTAAGGAAACAAGTTCACTAACAAACAAGGTATTAAGCATCAGAGCCTAAGTGACAAGGGTCGTAGAGGGAAGACTCTGCCCGGGCCGGGACCTTGTGTGGTGGGACAGGGGCCGGGATTTACTTATCGAAACTTCTGCTCAATAATTAAGCATAGGGCTAAATTGATGTTATAAAGCACTTTTGACTGTGAGCAACAGCTTTTCCCCATTATGTGTATTTACAAAGTAATGCGACTTTAGACGAATTGGACATTTTGACTACTAAAGCTAAAACTTCCTTTCAAGTCAGCAATTCAAACAACTGAGAAACATGAATCTGGCCATTTCCATAGGCATTTTATGGCTTATTGACTAAACAGTTAGGTTACTTTCGGCACGAGGTGCGATTGTTCCAAATACCTTCACGATAGAGAAGCAGTTTGTCCTCTGGTTTGTTTTACTGAAATAAGCATTAAAAATTAGAATGGCTCTTCAAGCAATTTGCCTGCTATAGTTGTGTTCAACAGTTTTGCTCAAAAAATTAATAAATACCAGGGGAAGGATCAGAAGAATTAAATATACGCCAAATTATGACAAAAAGCGCAATGAACTCGAAACTCCTGTTCCGTCGTCAACGTTTTTTGCATGTCTGCACAATTGAATGGGACAATTTCAGCATTCTAGAGTGATAAAGGTTTAGATTAACACACAAGTTATTGTCAGGCTTACTTTCCATAAGGTGTTTAAACATTCGTTTTAGCAATTGCGACTTAATGTATTTAGGAAACTAAAATTATAAACTGCGACAGAATTTCCAACCTAAATCATCCGACATTATTGTTCGGCATCATTTGCAATATTAGACACTTCGGCAACTCACGTCAGTTAACTTAAAAATTCTAATCACAACCCTTGGTAAAAAGCAAATAAGTTTTCTAGACTAATAGACGGTGTTTTCAAAAAGGTGGTTCTAATTCGCTTCCAGTTTTATATATTGAACAATAAAAACTGCAGCACATTAAATTTGAACAGTTAAGTTTTAAATAATAATTCACTGATTTTGTAAAATTTTAAATTAAGAGCGATGAGTACTTATTATAATCATTTTCTGTATTCAAATTCACTTGTATGGATATCTTTAAAACTTATTATTGCAAACATGCAATACCAAACCTAATCCTAGTGAAGTCATTGTTGGTCTTGACGCAGTAAAAGTTAGTAAAGAAACACACGAGAGATTTTGGAGAGAAGGGAAAATTTTTTCTGGCCTATTTTAAATCTAATGGCTTAAGCACATTTACTATTTGTTTTAATATTTGTTACTTTTATGTCTCATGTTGTATACTTGTGCGCTTTATTTTCTAAACAGAAATCTAAGAAACGTTTTGAATCAGGAACAAATGTTTTGAAGAGAAAAATATATATAATTGACATGTTTAATTAATTTGTGCATTCAGTGCATTGAAAGCACGTTGTTTAACAAGACGCACGTAAATGCGTATAATCACCGTAATAATCAGGATTTGCACAGCGCTCATTCATTTATTCAACTTGTATCTGCGTATCTAAATTTTGTTTAAATTTAAAAGTTTTTTTTCTTGGAAATTTCAGTGATCCTAATGGAAAATTCTGCTTTCGAATTTTCCACTGAACATCTGAATTTCCCACGGTAGAACATATACTAAAAAGTGAACAGCCCGTTTTTGTGGGAGCCCACCAATATTTTCCATTTTCTAGTTAAAGAATTGGTAGCGACAATTTGGAATAAATCTAGAAAACTGTGTGAATGTCTTGCGTCTGAGAATATGATCGTAAATTTTATCGCTAAATTCCATTCTGCAAAGCAAGGCAAATAAATTCCTGTAGTTTCTCGGTTGACTAATTTAAGTAATGGGCAGTTCTAATGCATTTTTGGACAAACATTCATTGGAAATTCTCACAATCTAAGAATGCACTATTATGATGTAATCGTAATAATTGTAATTGCATGAATTAAGTTTTTGAAAATGACCTTTTCTGCATAATCATGAAATGATTTTATCTGGATAAACTCACTTCTCTTAATTTTTGACAAATATACTCATAAATCTAAAATTGCTTTTCAATTTTCATTCGGATTGGCTCCTAAAAATTTCGGTTAGATTTGCATTAAACCCTACACAAATGTTTAGTAAAAATGAATCCTATTTTTTCAATTATTTGAGGTTTCTGAATTTAATTATTTTTGCCCGGGCCGGGACTTTTTTCACTTAGGTACTGGGCAAGTAGAAGCAATTGAGTTATTTTGCTCACCTTAGGGTTTCTAGGGCTGTCCATGTATTTATCTAAGAGACGAGCAAAAAGAAATATAAAACAACATACCATACATTAAATTACAATATTGCATTCGAATATATATATTTTTAACAACTGTAACTTACCTTTGAAGTAACACAACAAAAATGCTACGTTTTTAGGCACACAACAAAGCTGCGTGTCAACAGATTTAGAAATCGAGTACACAAGTAACAATAACATATCCAGACCACCAGATGAGGGCTAGTTTAAAAGTAACTGCATCGTTAGTAACAGATAATGTGCCCCTGGGATGATGAAGCAATGGAACATATTAAGTGTTTAGGAGGCTTAATCACGTCAATATCCGATGAACCCAGATCTCGCAGTTTCCTAATCCAAAGAGTTAGCTTTGCCATCCAAAGAGGGAACGCTATTTCTGTGATGGGGACTTTCCCTGTCACGGATTCGTTTTCGGAAACTTTTTGTTTGTTAGATTAGCATTTTAGCACGATATAAGATACCCCTGGTAGTCCAAATAAAAGCATATGCATGCAATCCCAGCTGTTCCATTCAAATGACCAAACATGAATCAGATGGTCAGAGAGGGCACTGCATTCTATCGCATATGGCTATACAGTCACAATACTGGAGTTAGCAGTTCAATTCATTTAATCTAGCATTTTATTTAATTAAACATGTTAATTTTGGGCAAGTAAGTAGAGAACTTTACCACTTATAAATTCTACTAAAACTCAATAATTTTCGTGAAGAAGTGGTACTTCTTAAATTAAAAAACTTGATCTTGCACCACCACAAACACAGGAGTCCCCATCCCCTGAAAACGAACAAATTGCGATTGTCAGCTTAACGGAAAACGAAGTACACACTCAACCGGCGGAGGATCCGGTGGACAGGAGACAAGTTACTGATATTCGACTTCCAAATAACTGGATTATGGAGAATGAAAATGGGAATGTTAAGTGTACAAAGTTTATATAGCCATTTGGAGATGCATTTGAGTCATGGGCTAATGCGAGAGGAGAAGAAGCAGGGGACCTTTGACAAGTTGAAAGGTGAAGAAAAGTGGCGTTTGGGGAAATGGAGGGGATGAGGTGACGAAAAAAAGTCATGGAGGTGATCTTGCTGGAGGAGGAGGGGGATTAAGGAAGATGGCTGAGGTGAACAATGAGGAATTAAACCCGGATTACTGGAAGCTAAGGATAGCTAAGGGACCTTAAGGACAAAATGAAAACTGGACTGCAGTTGGAACTAAATCAGGTGCTGCTTAGGGAGCTGGCTAAACTGGAGGAGATTGAGAAACTGAGGAACCTCCTGTTGTGGCATATTGATGACACGAGTGATACGGAGGATGAAAACGAAGATGACGGGGATCCTGAGGAAATTTGGCAAATGATTTTTGAGAATTTGAAGGACGCACCGGCCCTAGCTGCTTGTACCGACACGTCACTTGTTTTATATGAATCTTTGAAGCCCACTAAAAGCCAGTAGCAATTTGCCAAGGTGCTGCCAATAATATTTAATCATTTAAGTCGTTCGGAACTGCTTCGGTGTCGGGAGGTGTGTAGCCTTTGGCGTTCCGCAGTGGATTGGGTTTTTGACAATCCCTCCTCCGTTCCCTAACTAACGCCAGTGTCTTGTGATGACCCATTATTCGTTACAGACTTCCATTACTCCAATCTTGACCAACATTTTGAAGCCGACGATCTGAAACCCTTCACCAGAAACTTTATTTTTGGAAGAAAAGTCACCTTTTCCCTTCGACCGGGGACAACTTTTGGGGACAATTCAGATCTTTTCTGGAAGTTACATTGCGACCTTGTGTCTAGACACCTACAATGGCAATAATCCGAAGCCCCGCGAGGACGATCTCTGCTGTGAGTAATTTACTGGCTTGGCATTTTACCTTCCAGAAGAATCTGTATTAACCACTCCTAAAGATTTGGGAGGCTTAACTTATCCAAGTTTCCGCTTCCACCATTTACTTGCCAAAAACATAGAGCCGTTGAGCCGTACCTCAGTAACTTGCACATTTCGGTAATAGCATCTTCCACTTTTATGCAAGATTTTTTGGAAAAATTAGAGCACATTAACTGTGAAAATCTTGGATGCAGCAAAGAGCATTCTGAATCCCTAGCTGTAAAAATAATTGTTTACTACGTAACAATAAGAATGTATTTTTATACCAAAATTCACCATCTGAAAAGCTGTGCAGTGCTTTAAAATCCCAACAAAAGATCAAAGAGGGAAAGGTACAATAGTTAATATTTATTCTTACTGTTTTACTTTGAACTTCCTATGTAAGTTTAATTGTTGGTATAAAATATTGTTTGTTGATATTTTCTAAATTGTGCATACAAATCAACGCATAAACTTCGTTGTCTATCTGCGATAGAACGTGGCGCCATCTATATCGTGCACTATGGATTTCGTCCATATATCACACCCAATAACAAAACCCTAATCTGAATACCTGGGGGATCTTATATCGTGATTTTAGTCAACCCATATTGTTATTTTCCTTGAGTGTGAAATGTTAGTCAAATAAATTTTACTATCCAACTTTGTTGAATAAACGAGATTTAATTCTATTACTCAAGTAAAAATCTTCAAGTTCTGATAAACGATAGATCAAAATTCATCTCATCAAAAAATCACCCAGAATTCGAATTCGTCAAGTCAAAATTTCCCAGCACCCCAAATAAAAGAAACCCAACTAAAACTCGTTGTATTTTCTAAAAGGTCGAAAGTCAAAATTGAAACTCATTTAACATCGTTAAACTTCAATAACACCTTAATAACTATTTTCATATTTTCCTCATATTGTGTAGTTGCTGGCAATTTTTTTCGTTGTGATGTTGTGTTGCAGTGACGTAGCATTGTACCGGAGTGACGCACTACGTTGTGACGTAGTTGTTGTGCTGTAGTGACGAAGTCGTGGTGATGAGATGAAATCGTTGTGCTGCAGTTATGGTCGGTGTTGTGCTGGGAAGATTATGCCCACAGTAGCGGTATTCCAATTCACCACAGCTCACAGCTGTTATTCAACCTTCTTCTTCTTCAATCCAATCTGTGTAGCAAGTCTCAAGACAACACGGCTTTTTAATGCACTTCTGCATTTAATTACTTGCAATTATTGATTAAAGTAATTAAAAGTTTAGTTTAATGTTTAATTTGTGCACTATTTGCACTCTGAATTGTTTTATCAATCTAGTTTGCTAATTAAAGCTACGCTGAATAAACCTATCCTCAATTTTTATTCTGCCACCCGTCCAGGATTTTAATCTTTGTCAACTTGTCAACCAAATTGATAACCGTTTGTGATTAATCTAAAATCTACGGTTGGTAATAATTACTTAATCATTACTTGAACACTGGCAATTGTACGAGTTTAACTGATTTAAAGTGATTTAATTTATTTAACAGTTCGTGTTGCTCAGAATGAACTCCAAGAAGAAGGAAGGCGCTTCCTCCTCCGGTGGACAACCAGGTGCTAGTGGAGCTCCCTCCGGAAGTGGAAAGGATGAGCCCAGAACACGCCTACAGAAGCGGAAAAGGATGGAATCTGATAACTTCAAGAAGAGGAAGGTACCTGACGGGAAAACCCTTTTCAGGTCCAGGAAAATTATCGGGCGGAATGACGTTTTGGTGGATACTAGTTGTGGCAAAGTGAAGGTGGAGGTACCGGAGGAGGAGGATGTGAAACCGGAAGTGAAAGTATTTACTGAGGAGGTGGATATTGTAGAGGGACCTTCTGGATTAGGAGAAATTTCTGGTACTGGGCTGGGTGGAGTAGAAGGAGGAGAAATTGTTGTGAAAGTTGAACCCATGGACAAGGAGGATGGCGTGAACAGTTCAGTGAATGAAGAGTCTGAAATGAACTTAACTATTTGTGGAACTAGAAGCCTTTCAGTTGGATTATGTGAAGAAGGCAAAAGGCAGGTGGAACTGGAAAAGGAAAACAGGTCCCTGAGGGAAATTGTAGCTGACCAGGCTTTGGAAATACAAAGTCTTCGCTGGAAATTGGAGGTGGCGGAGGCAGCACTTGTAGCAGAACGGGGTTTCAGGGCTTCGGATGAGGTGATGACAAAATCATTCTTATTAAATACTATAATACCCACACAATAATCATGTAAACGATCTAAGATTAATAATCATTTATATATTTAGGTGCTCGTTGATAATGGAAACTTGGAGGTGGAAGTGGCAGAGATTTCAGATTCTGATTTGCAAATGCCTGTTGAAAATAATTTTGGAACTGAATTTGGAAAGGTATGTAAAGATAGTCATGGAAAATAAATTTGTTCAAACAACTTTATTAAATTGCTAACTTGTTTTTGCTCAGGTCGCTCCATTTCTACTTGATTATCTGGACTTGACACAAGTTCTGGACTGTCGTTTGGTAAGCCACAAATGGAAAAACGCAGTTGAATCCTGGTTAGAAGCCCATCTTTTGAAGTTTGTAACTGGGAAGACGACAACTATGACTGATTTGGAGACTGATGATGTTGAAAACGAATATTATTATGATTCTGACGAGGAGGGGAATGAGGAAAAAAGTGAGGAGGGTGAGAAAGAAAGTGAGGAGGATGACTTATCCGACGAGGAGGACAGGAAAAATAAACAACGCGTAGTATCCCATCAGTCCCATGTTTTGCCACTTGCAGTACAACAACTTCAGGCAAAGTATACTTTCTCCGAGAAGCAGGATCTTGTCAAGTTTCAGGAGTATGCCGTCAACGTGAAAGGAAATCCGTTCATTGGCCGCTGTGCAACCTTCAAGGTAACCAAGGAAACTCTACAAATGGAAGAAAGTCTTGAGGGCAGAAATGTTACAGTGGGAATCTGGCACTACGATGACTCCTTACAATTCCACAAGAACTACGACAATTATGAGAATGTGGAAAGCGAACTAAAAGACTGTGCGCTCGATTTTTGGCAAGAAATTGGAAGCATTTTAAGCCTTTACGGGGAACATCTTTGGCATCTTACCTTGATCCAAGATGAATGCGGCTTGACTCCAGAAGGGATGTACGATGTTTTAAAAATTGTGCTACGACACCTTAGAAACTTGAAGACGCTTTCCTTTGATGTTAATTTCATGAAGATGTTGGCCTATGACCATCCTTGGAACTGCCACCCTCTCTATACGACACCTATTCCATGCCGTAGGGGCTGTAAACCAAGTCAGATTACGGCTAGAAAAAGCACAGGTGGGATCGGTCCACGTCCACCTTGTAAATGCAATGCAGGCTCGGTTAATAGGCTGTTAAAATATCGAGTAAATGAGCTGTTGGAAAGTAAGAAGTTTTCAAAGAGACTCGTTCTTTTGAACCTTGAAGCTGTGAAGATTCGTGTGAGGGACGCGTACTTTAAAGAACCCGGCTACCAAATGGAAGGAAGGTTGGATCAATTTGAGCATCACTACTATAGATGCTTATGTCGCAAGAAGCTCTGGAATTTCTATTTAAATCTCAAGTGCGTCGTGCTGGATTATTCAATCCAAGAAGAAAAATTCGATCCTGAGGGAGCGGAGGTGGAATCTTCAGCGTATCAAAAAACAAGTGTGCTTACTTGTGCCAGAATCAAGAAAGAAAGGGTTGATGGGAAAGTAAAAATTGTTGCTTTGTAATCATTTCTGTTTCATGCTTTAGTACAGAAATTGTCTACGTGTTTAATAAGAAGTAATAAAACAAGTTACAACTATGTATTTTGTTTGTAAAAGTGGAAATAAGTTGCAAAGGTTACTTGAATTACTGTATTATTATCATTTTACAGTTTACATAATAATGTTTAGAAAGTCTAAATGTAAAACTTACAATTGCTATGAAATGTTGTTTAATATTAATATTGAAAAGCTGAAATACTACCTTAGCTCAATTGAATTATCAAAAAGCAATTTACATTTTTCTATTATCTTGAAAGTGGTGCTGACTGCCGTTGTGTTCAAAATTTTCAGATGTTTGGGCCTGTACCTATAAAATTAGAATATTATTAAATTCAACTGTTGTGTATTCAATAAACTGTTGGTGTGATTTAAAGCTATATCATGCGTTCATTGGTTGTTGTTTGTCTGTCTTTTCATTCGCTTGCATGATAATGTGTTTCTCATCAGTAAGTTTGCATTCTGTTCAAAAACTTTTGCTAAAATCATAAGTGCAAACACACATTTTGTTTTCAACGTTCAGTTTAGCTACAAACAGTTCATTGTTTACTCGTGGTAGCCCAAATTGTATTTTAACATTAAAACTTATATAATTTGAATTTATTCTTCAATTTAAAGTTTGTCAAGGCAAATTGAATGTAACAAACTGAATTAATTTTTTTACCAACTAATGGTTATGCTAACTTAAGTATTCATAATGGTGTACACAGCACAAACTGCAATACGCTAAATTTTATGGACAATGTAGACAATTCCATCACTCTTCATTTTTATCTTATTCCATTTTCAAAGCTGACGAGAAATACCGTCAGTGAAGCAATTAACAGCTGGAATAAATAAAGAAGAGTCAACACAAAATCAACGAAGAATTGCATTGTAAGTATTCAAAATTCATTTATTACCTGCGCTATAAAGCCATAATTAATGATGTACACGCCAGTTGAGCCAATGCCTACTGAGTGAGAATCCAAATCTTCTAGAATATGCATCAACGTAAGTTCGTCTGCTTTATAAAAGTTTTTGTAATTGTTTTTTCTCACAAGTTGACCTTTAAAACATTCCATCTACAGACAGAATAAAAACGGAGTTGGTGAAATGTACAATACTGAATTTTGAAGATTGTATTGTTGCCAAACGAACCTGTTTATATGCATCAGCAGCAAGAATCAAGAACGCTACGATAACTACAACCCACATAAGTGACAAGTGACATAATCACCGGGTAGATATCCCTAGAGCTTAATAAAACGTTCAGCATCAAAACAGCACGACTTATTGTGTCCAGTATCCAAAAAAGTACCGCCGTTGCCCAAATGCTATTTAGGGATTCGCTGAAATTTCGTATTTCTTCAAACCTTTCCTCAATTCTCCACAGTTTATGTCCATAACTAATTATTTGATTGGAAAGAAGTTGATCTACACAAGTTCTAAAGTTTTTCACACAAAGCCACATGCATACCGGCAAAATGCTTCCTAAAAGTGTATCATACGTCAAACGGACTAAACCGTTGCACATTCTACTTGACAATTCAAATAAACCTATTAAAACGTTTTCTACCGAATACAAGTCAAATTCTGAAGTCATAAAAAACCTTTCACGGACAGCTTTTACATAAAAATAGAATGCATCGCTTGGGTGTGTTAATTTATTCCATACTTTGGTCTTCAGAAATGGCACTACATACCAAAATGTACATTGCAAAATTATAAAGTTGCAAAAAATATATGTAAAGCTTTGCACATTTAATAATACCAGGTTTCACATGAGACGTAAGCTGTGGTAAGAATTTGTTCAAACAATTTTCTACTTTTTGTTTCTTGCTGAAAACAATATATAAAAAGTACCCTGCTAACAAATTATTGCTGATAAAATTCAAAACTAGAAAATAAGGCTGAGCTGTGAAAAAAGGGTTGCCGTTGTATAAAGTAACTAATGCTTTTATAATGTCTGACATAACAATATACCAACGAAGAGTCCAAATTAGTAGGCACAATATCTAAGAAAGGTAAAAATATGCTGTAGTTTTGGTTTTGGTTAAAGAACTTATTTTGGTTGTATTTTTACAACATTACCCGTTGAAAATTTCTGGTTTGAATTTCCCATTGAAATTTTTCCTTGTTATAGATAAGTCTGAATGGAATTACTCCTGCGTAGTATCCTAGACGAAAATAGTTTTTAAATAAAACGTGTAAAGTCCTGTCTCTCGGAATATCTGTTTGAATAAAAATATCTGAAGCTTTTGGGTTAGAGCTTTCGAAATGAGGTATGTTTTTGGAAAACATTATGCTACTTGTTTTAACCTTGGTTTGACTACGACTAGACATTGAAGGATTGAAAGTTAATATGTGTCTCTAGTTTAATTAAACAAGTAAAGTAGTTTCAATTGCGTAAGTCGTGTAAGTTTTTTGTTGGGTTGTGTAAATATATAACTACTTACTAAAGTTTTCGTCTAAGTTCTTTGTAAACAGCTCATTGGTTATGCTGTCTAGTTCATTTTCAAGTGTATTATTTAGGTTGTATTACAAATAAATTGTCTGTATTTAGCAGATATTACTAAGAATTTTAGAACTGAAAATTTTTATTTCGGTTAACGCCTATATCTTCTTCCTTTTAGTTTTTGAATATGAATAGTTTCTTTAACTACAATTATAATATCAAAGGTGTTGTGTACTATTGTATTGATTTTATTGTAATAATTTTAAAAGATTTTTTTCTTTTTGTTCAGTTGTTGGTGTATGTTACGAACAAATTATAGCTAAGTTTGGTGCTTTTTAATTCAGAATTTTTTAATTTTCTATTGTCGATTTGCTGTACATTGCTGTGTCGGTTTCTATTGTATAAATGGGGTTTATTGTTAAAAGTATAGTATAATCATAATGTTAATAGTTACACACGTGCATGTTATCCAAGTTTGTTTTTATGACTATAAGATATTCAGGGTTCACAAACTAATCCCTATAATATTAATCATGTATGATGTGTTAGTATTGCTACTCAAGGAGGTTTCATAATTTTAGTTACGCACGCTTAGGTGTTAGGTGACAAACAATTTCGTGCTACCAACCTGTGGACCAACTAAACGAACTTGTGTAAAACTTGGAAATCTACAATAAAATGTTTTACAACTACCCTAAAATGGTCATTCCATACCAAACATGGAATACAAAATTATCAACAGGGAGTTTCATATAATTTTTGTATATAAGATTCATTACTAAAGTTCATAAAACTTGAAAACATCATTATATTGCGAAGAGAATAAACATGTTTGTTTGACCATAAAACGTTAAAACCTAGTTTGAGTGTACACCAAGCATATTACAGCTTCAGTAAAAATATTTGCATCTTTCGATTTTTTCGATTTAAAATTCAAGAACATGTTTTGGTGTTCCTATTCATACCTGATAATTCATAATATTATGCTTACAATTTATTTGTGCAGTATAATACATGAAATAATAAATTTGCAGCTTACATAAGAAACTAACAAAGATTAAATGTAGTTCCTCTATTTGTTGTCAAAACTGACGAGAAATAATGTCAATGAAGCAATCAGCAGCTAGAGTTACAAGAGAAAAAGTCGTCTCAATAGAAAGTTGTAAAGTTCTAAGAGTCAAAATTGTCAACATACCTGTGCTATAAACGGGTAATCAACGTTATAAATACCGGTTAAGCCGATGCCAACAGAGTGAGAATCCAACTGTTTCAGTATATGCATCAGCGTAAGTTGGTCCGCTTTGCAAAAGCTTTTGTAATTTTCCTTCTTTAACAGTTGCATTTTAAAGCATTCCATCTATTATCAAAATAAAAAGCCTGAAGCGAATATATTTTCATTAATTCATCTTTACTTGGAGTACCTCCTTATAGACATCAGCCGAAAGAATGAAAAACGTTGAGATTATGACTACCCACATAAGCGCCAAAGTCGTTGGGTAAATATCCCTGGAGCTAAACCAAAGGTTTAGCATCATAACAGCCCGGCTTATAGTATCCAGTATCCAGAAAAGGGCTGGCGTTGACCAGATGCTATTTAGCGAATCGCTAAAACGCTGTACTTCCTCAAACTTTTCCTCAACTCTCCACAGTCTATGTCCAGCGTTAAGTAGTTGATTTGAAAGTAGCTGATCAACGCAAATTCTAAAGTTTTTAACTCCAATCCAAAAGCATATTGGAAAAATGCTTGCTAAAAATGTATCAAAAGCCCAACGGACTAATCCGTTGGCAATTCTACTTGCTAGTTCAAATAAACCCAGCAACACGTTGTCAACAGAATAAGAGTCAAAATCTGAAACCATATTTAACCTTTCCCTTGCAGCTTTTACATAAAAATAAAATGCATTATCTGGGCTTGTTGTTCTGTACCATCTTTCCGTTTTTAGAAATGGTAGTACAAAAACGTACATTACAAGATTATAAAGGCACAGAAAATATATATAGATTTTTGCACGCTTAAGAGTTCCAGATTTAAGGTAGGACGTAAGTTGGGGTAAATTTTTATTAAACAAATTTTCTATTTCTCGCCTTTTCTCTATTTTAAATACAACGCATAAATAGGACCATGCTAACAAACTATTACTGATAAAATTTAAAACTAGGAAATATGGCTGAGAAGTGAAAACACTCGTGCGCTGGAATAGCGAAATCAACGTTTTTAGTATGTTTGACGAAATGATATACCAACGAAGAGTCCAGATCAGCAGACATATTATCTAGGAGAGTGAAAATAGTTTACGTATTTATTTGATTATTATTTGTTTTTGTTGTCTTAGTACTTGGTTTACCGTTTGAAATATTCCTGTTTTAATTTCCCACTTAAATTTTTCATTGTTGTATTTAAGCTTGAATGGAATCACTCCTACGTAGTATCCTAAAGAAAAATAGTTTCTAAACAAAACATGTAAAGTTTCGTCTGCAGAAATTTCTGTTTGGATAAAAATATTTGTGGTTTTTAAGTTGGAGCTTTTTGAAAATACCATCTTACTCATTTTAACCTTGGTTAGTGGCTGGTTGGTGGTGTAATAAATGTAAAGTGGCGAAGCAAGAAGTACTAAAATTAAGTAAGGCAAGTACAATGGTTGTTACAAAAGTTTTAAACTTGAACTAGTAGTTATACATTAAACTGCGACTTTAAAGTTTGGTATGCAATAAGCAAGAAAGATATTTTGGTTGCTTTTGCATATTGAAACGTACTCAACTGTTGTTTTTATTTTTTTGTTTGAGAAAACTTTATTGTGTTCTATTGTTAGGTTGTTTTTAGTTTTGCTGCTTTTGTTTAAAAGGCGTTTTTATTATGGTTAAAAATTCTAAAACTCTTTAAATTTTAGAACGTAAACAAGAATATAGTGTATATAAATATAGTATTCTAAATGCAAATATAGTTTATAGATTTAAACCAGTAGTCAATAAAAACCTTTTAAACCAGACAAATAGCTTGCTTCTGCCCTGTACATGCATTTGTCGTCTTTAGCAGCGAGCATTATTTGATGGGTTACCATGAATGTTTATTTATTTCTTGAGACTTGATATGATTGTATGTTGCCAAATTGCTCGATCGTATTGATTGTATTAAATAGTTTAAGAAAAAGAGAGTTTGTAAATGCCTATTTGTAAACGTTTAATTCCCAAATTTATACGCAGCTTTAATGTGCACGAATGATATTTGTTGAATGTACTTACTAAATTGCATACCTAAATAACACGCATAGAATTATTTACTTTGGTGATTCTGCTAATTATAGAGTTCACGTGTTAAAAATGAATGCATACAAGCTGAGCTTAATTGTTGGTAACTTTTGTTGGTCTGTCATAACAGTATACTATTGTTAGAACTGAAGCGTACTGTTTTGCGCATTATTTTTTGTTGTTTTTCAGATTATCTAGAGTACCAAAAAGGGACCACAAACTTGTATAGTGGTTGTGCTGTTGTACTGCTTTGCTTTTCCTAGTTTTCCAACTTTAGTTGATAATAATATGTTTGCAGATGACGTCAATATTAATGCAACATGTGAACATTTATTCCTCACGCTAAGAACTTATTTATTGTTAAGTAATGATGCTATAAGTGATATTTACAAAAACATGCTTAATACAAAATTGCAGCAAGAACAAGTGCTGCCATTTCTGATATTTTGAATTTTTTGATTTTATAAAAAATTATATTCTTCCACACAAAAATAAGCAACATGACTTGTGTTTTAAGTCTTAAATATTTGCAAGAAATAATTTGCATCCGTTTTAGCGATAATCTAATTTCTATTGTTTTGAATGAAGGTTCTTAGTTTTGGCTCAGCCATATCTTCATATTTTCAATTCCTTTATTTGTTCTCAAAGCTAACGAGAAATAATGTTAGTGAACCAATTAGAAGCTGGAATTTATAAAAAAAAGTTTAAATATAAAATTCACAATGCTGCTGTTAATTTTTTCGATTACCTGTGCTACAAACGCATAAGTACCGTTGTATACGCCAGTGGACCCTATGCCCACTGAAGAAGAATTTAATTCTTTCAGCATAATATGCTTCAATGTGAGTTTAACCGCTTTGTAAAAGCTTTTATAATCTTCTTTCCTTGACAATCGTGCTTTGAAGCGTTCCATCTGGTAAAATAAGTATTTCTAAATTAAGTTTTTCTGAATAAATTCATAAAAATGTAGTTCTTCTTTGTGTACCTGCTTATAAGAATCGGTTGAAAGAACTAAAAATGTTGAGATTACAAATATCCACATAAATGCCAAGATAATGGGGCAGACTAAGAGGTCAGTCTCTAGAGCTTAACAAAGTGTTTTGCATTAAAACAGCCCGACTTATTGTATCCAGTATCCAGAAGAGTGCTGCCGTTGACCAGATGCCATTTAGCCATTCACTAAATCGCTGTACTTCCTCAAACTAACCAATTTGCAACCGTTAAACCGGTTTTTGATATTTGCGTAGTTTAAGCAATTGTCTGTTGGATGTACTTGGAGATATTTAGCTCCCTGCTTCTTGTTCCTAAAAATTGTATATGTTTTAAATCATGCCACCGTAAAAATACATGTGTAATTTCAAATATTGAGCTGGAATCTGATCCTACCTTCGTTATTTGAAGATTTTGAGCACTATTCTCCAAATGCATGTTTTCAAAGGTGCACTCGCTGGAAGTTCTTAATAATCTTTTAACTTCCAGTTGCGCGTGAAATAAAGCCTTTCTGTATATCTCAGCTGTACGTTTTGCATTTACTATGTCAGTTTTTTGAGATATCGAGTTCAACCCGCTGCTGCTTACACTTGAGTTTGGATGTTGCATGGTTTCAAATATGTTTGCCACCCAAAACAAATTTGAATTTGAAACTTATGGTGTCTGAATTATTAATTGAAGTGAGTTTTCAGATAATATGTTTAAACTCTACTTAAACTGTTCTAAGAATACGAATGCGACTTCTACAATTAGTTGCAAGCGTTACTGTTACTGCAAAGACCACCCTTACACTGAACTAACCTTATCAAGCAACCTACTGCTGGAGACTAATACAATAATCTGATTACAAAAATATGAATTTGATATTTGCGTGCGTATGTTTTATGTTTGTTGGTTTACCTGAAGAATAACACAAGCACTTTGCCCAGTTTTACATGAACACAATTTATAAATAAATGTTAATCAGTCAGATGCATAATATGTAAATACGTATTTGCTTTAGGTACTACGCAGCAATATTACTGATACACGTATACACATAACAAATAAAAAGGGTGGCAGCCGCTATTGTTTTATTTGTTTTTTTGCTACGTGACTTCAAGATTCGTTTCATGTACTTCTTAAAATGCTATAAGTTGGTCCGTTTCTAAAAACAGGGAAATACATTCAACACATTGGGACAGTAGTTATACTAATAGAAGCTCTTACAATTTGTTTGGAAGCTTAAACCGTAAGGGAATCAGCATTTAACGTGAACATAATTCTTAAAAGGTAAGTCATTCAGTGTGACTCACTCAGACAGAAGATGCATACACTATTTTTGGTTGAGATACACTTAATTTAAGTTTAAAAACCAGTATAAACACGCAATATATAACGTACCTTATTTTAACGGGCTTATTCAACAAGATTATATTTTTTACCTAATACATAATACTATTCGCACATATTATTTCCAACATTACACATCATACAGTAGGGAACTTAAATTACACATTTAAACATAAAAAACATAGTAACATTCACACCAAACTATCTACTTAGTCATCAACAATGCACGACCTGTTCCTCTACTCACGCTTTTATAGAACGAGTACATAGTGCTTTTCCTAATTACAAACTGTGTTCCATATGCCAACAAAAACGGTTTGCAGGACAATCCAAATTTTTTCATTTCCCTATTCTCCAACCTAGAATTCCATTTATTTCCTTTCCAGCTATTTAATACCTTGATGCTTCTGTTAGATAAAATTATACCTAGCTGTATTATTGATGTCCAACTAATCAGACAGAGAAAATTACCACCTATAAAAAGTGTTTTTGCTATCCCGTCTAAACTTCCCCAATAACGTACTAAAACTAAAATCATAAAAACTATTGACAGAATCATTACACCATGACCTCCTAAAAGATATGGACCAAACATTTGTAAAAAGCTGACATGTAGTATTTGAAATGCCCTGTAAGTATTTCTGAGATTTTCAGGTTGGTCTCTTAGAATATTTCTAGTTCGGTAACGTCTAAAGTCTAACCCTAACTTTAACTCTACCGTACAAAATAAAGCAACGTTAAATCCGTAAAATAACATACACATTATAAATAATATGCCTATAGTAATGACTATGAAGCTAGCGTAGATGTGTGCAAATAAAAGTAAAAGTTTTACTGGAGTAAGAAAAAGACCAGACGGAATCTTTGCACCAATAAAGAAAATTCCAGTTGAATCCAGACAAATGAAACCAATCGCAATGATGTTGAAGAAGTACAGGTAAGCAACAAGTGAGGTCAACAAAATATCGTGAATTAAGTTTAATGTATTTATCTGTGGATCCCAGTGATGCATGTAAAGTTCTGAAATAAAATCCGGAATACATAAACTTGTTTTCAATTATACTTTAAGATATACTAAGAATAAGGAAAATATGCATTTTACCATGTAGTCGCCGAAACAATGTGAGCACTCCATTGAAGATTTGGCATACTTCCAAAGATTTTATTAAAATTCCTCTTACCATAGATAATGCAATAAGAGCACCAAGCAAAACTGTCAAGGCAAGATTCATGATGCTGTATTCTTTCTGTTTGTAGCAATTTACAATTTGATGAACAACTGAAATGATCCAAATACCCATGAGACTTATGTACAGGCATAATCTTTTATCGAAGCGACTACCATAAGTATAAGTTAGCAGTTTTGTTTCCTTGTTGTATCGAATTGGGACAACATTTGTAAATGATAATATGTCCATAAAAGTGGAAAGAAGCCAGTAAAATCGTTTTGAGAACATCCTGATAAAATAACTTAATGTTTCGAAATTACTGCTAAGAGTTGTAACGTTGGTGAAATGGACTTTGTAAGTATACGCTTGTAGCTAAGTCAATGTTTGAAAGCGGTTTCTCTATATTGCTTCTTCGGAATAATGTGGATACTAAGTATTTGTTCTTCCTGTAATAGTTTTGCTAAACTGCGCGTGCTATGCTATTTTAAGTAACAATTTAGAAGGCAACATTATACGTAGAGACACAGATATCCATACAATAGTTTTTTCCTTTGCCAATTGGATGTTTATCTCTCATTAATGCTTTAATTTTGTTTATCAATGTTGTTTGGCATGGTTGGAAAGGGCATACATATTTGCAAAAACTATTTTTAGAAACCCATTTTCAAGCGTGTGTTGCTGTGACTAACGACTAGAATAAATCGTTTGGTTGTTTTTTAGTATGGGAACTTTTTATCTATTTCCATATCGTCTTGTAATTGAATAGCTTCTTTAATAACCTATTAAATTTCAAAAAATTATCATTGCTTGGAATTGTTTCAAACGCGAAGACTTCTGTTACTTCTACTAAACTAATGATTTAAAAAACCTACTGTAGAAACATATTTTCCTACAATTATTATTAAATGGTTATCCTTTCTTACACTTGTGATTTTGTTCCTAAATTATAGAGAAATCATTGTTCTTGAAAACCATAATTTGAAGAATTGGTGTAGATTTGACACAAATTTGCAGCAAATTTCACGACAATTCTTTATTTGCATTCGCAAAATCTGCTCAAATGGTTTAGTAGCAAGTCGTGGTGTCAAACAAAGGGCTTGCTTGCTAGGAATACACACTAAGCCACTGTTAGGTTACGTTTGCAACTGATTACATCGGACCAGATCAAAAATATTTCAGTGGAAAGTTTAATTCAAGAATTTAGGCGAAGTGAAAAAGTCAGCATCTTTAAACTCAAGTACAAAGAGGTTTCACCAGACTAGGTTTGCAGTTCCTCCTTTGGAGAAATTATGAAAAATATGGCTTTAATGTACTATGTACTTTTACGAAATATTTTTTTGCTAAGCAAAGTATATAATTCGTTATCAGTCTCATCAAATGAATACTAATACTTTATTTGAACCGAAATTTTGTTGAAATATTGACAATTATTCTTATCTTGAATTCGAAATCTAACATGCGAACGCATAGCTTCTTATTGGGACCGTTCAAACAATGGTTTTATTTTAACTGACTGTTGCAGTAATTAAATGAGTTTTAAATAATGTTAGTTTTGACAAGTATAAAGTAACGGTCAGGTCTTTTTTAATTGAAACACGTGCATTCAATGATCATTATTGCTACTGTTGATTTTGTAGTAGACATAAAGTTTAACTTTAGAAATTGCTACTTTCAAAGACTACGTCACACATTCAATTCATCGTTGTTTATAAAAACTTCATGGACTCCAAACAAACATAATTAATGGTTTGTAAATGTACCATATAGGTTTGAATACAAATAGAATTGCTCACTCACTCTTTATAGCAGCATCAAGAAAAATACATTTAATTTTTCGAAACGTCCTCGTGTGCAAACGAACAGAAAAAGTTAATGTTAAGCCCCTACGTTGAACTCTTCGAAGGTTATCCCAACAAATTGCTAAACACAAAAAATAAGTCTAGGGAGTGGCAACTACAAAACAGTGGACAATATATTATTGTAAACTTTACACTTGAAAAAAATATTTTGTGCTCCTCTTTGTCTTATATTCAATAAACGAGCAGTAATTGTGTTGAATTTATTCTATCTATTGCGACATTATTTTGTAACTTGACAAACACAAAAACATTTTGTTACATGCATTTTAATATTATGTACACTTTAAGCGTTGCGTAAACAAAAACCTGTATGTTTGAAAAATTACCTTGAACTCACTCAAGTTCATCCTCAGTTCCAAATACATTCCGAAAATGACAACTTGTAAAGTAAAAACCGTAAATACTGATTATATTACCAAATAAGTTTTAAGTTTGATTAATTAGAAGCCATGGCTTCACATAACATACTTTATTATGATGAACCCTTCCAGCCACAAGAACATATTGACCTTTCACTCCAAAAGTATCGTCAACTCCGAGATCTTCACTGGGAAATCACATATTCTAAAACATCCGTTGACACCTTGGCTTGCTTTCTTCTACTTATTAAAACTATATCATCAGTCACCAATTCTACAATTCGTGCACCAGGTCAGCTTACACCTAAACAGCGTCAATTTCCCAGTGTCTTACCACAAATCCATACAAACGAGCTTACCACTCGTAAGATTAACCTCTTGTGGAATTTATATTACAAAAGTAAGCCGCGTAGTAACGAACTTCCAATATATTTTCAAGTTGCTTCGTCAGACCTAAATTTTGTATATTGTCAAGATAGGATTCAAGAAAGCGTAAATCCTTTATACTTTAACGAACTTTTCAGTGATATTGATAAAATCTCATGGATACTATTTTATTCAAGTGTGATAAGTGTAACATTTGTACTTGGAACACGGAATTGGTATATCGCTTTGTCAGCTTTGCTAACTGATGGGGTATATCAAAACAGAGAACTTAGGCACTCCGGCCTTCTGCTTTTGTGGACTTTGTGTGCCATATTTTTACGAAATTTATATTTAGGTGGTCTTACAAGCATGATAATTAAGCCTCCAGAAGATGAAACACTTGGCAATATTTTTCAAATAAAAGAAAACAACTACACTTTGCTGTTTATATATGAATGGCAAATGTTGTCAGCTAACAAAACATACGGAAATCTTCCACATGTAAAATTAAATTCGTATCTGAAAGTGCTTCAAGATTTAGCTGCAAAGGCAATTAATAACAGCGGAAATATCTACGAACATTTCATATCACTACGCGCACAAGGCAAAAAATTTATGACAATTTTAGAATGGAATTACGTTATACAGCTAGCTGAAGTTTTAAACATGGATGATAGGTACAATCCCGAAAAAAATAAGAAACGGTGTTACGTTGGCAAAGAGTTGATGCCCGTGGGACATTACTATTTTGCCTTTTTGCCACCAAATAATCAACGTGTGGCAGAATTATTTCAGAGGTTAATTCAAACTGGGATATTTCATATGTGGAATAGGGAATGGATCGAAGGTTCTCATTCAAAACGAGTGCAAAATCGGGTCAGAGTGAAAAGTCCAACAAAGATTGTGGATGATGCTAACACTGTTTTGAGTCTTAAGTTGAATGGAAAATTATTGAAGATTTTTGTTATGTGGGGTTTATATTTAACTGGGTGTTGTTTAGTATTTAGCATTGAGATGTGGTATATCAAAATGTTTCATGTTGCAAGGATGTTTTTTACTCTAATGACAGGTTTGTTAGCTAAAAAATAAGAACAAAAACATAATACTGGGTCCTACCTAACCTAATCATAAAACTGGGTTATACATTCACAACTACTGTTACTATCCATATATATAGATAATCATAAATACATAATATTCCATTTTTAAAAGCAGAACCGTTATTAGTACTATCCACTTTGATTAAAATACAAATAGCTTGCAGTAGGTTGTCATTTAAATTCGTAATAATTTTACAGATCATGAGTTTGATATTCTTAACTTGTCTGGATAAATAAATCGTAGATTTACCTGGCAACAAAAACAGATATAAACATTACCTAAGCCTTGCATAGCTCGAGCTAGCTTGTAGTTGCCTAAATAAACGCGAGTTTACTAGTATTGCAAAATTGGCTACTTTCGGGTGTTGGAACGGTGGTGTTCATTTTGCCTCAGCATTTGCGGAGGGATTCAGTTTTTAAAATTTGGGAGACATGTGCTGAGCACATCCAGCAGCAGCAGCAGAATTCACACCCCAAAAATCATCATCGTCAATCGCCATCCTCGTCCGCAAGAGCAGCAGAGCTCCACCACCACTACCAAACCCACTTACTACTACTCTCCTTTCTACCTTGCCAAGAGCAAGTTTGTCTATTTGTCGTTGTGCCATTTGGCTATTAAATTCTGTAAAATAATAAATTATCCTTTAAATAAAGTTGACGAATAACTGCTAAAAAACTGCCTACAAGTTACTGAATTATTTTCTGCTTCCACTGATCCTGAGATCCGAACCTTTCTGAAAAAATAGTGTGATGCGACTGATTTTTGGTGCATAAAAGTTTAGGCACGCCCATACTCATCAAAATTAATTGTTGAGCGCCCGAAAACGCCCCAATTATCAACAAATAGCATTACTTAAATTTAAGTACTACTTGATATCTTGATGAAGATATCTTAAAATTCTGCCATTTTCTGATTTTTTAACGCTTACAACTGTTACAACTTTGACTTGCAACGTAAAGTCGTAAAACACAAAACGTCAGCATTCAAGCCATTGACTTTATTGTAAATCCATGTTATTACAAAAACAAACGAACTTGCAATTGCCAAGATAATACATGCGTTTCCTAGTGCACTGTTCATTTTCAGTGGTTTCGGTTCCTGCACTGCCTCCAATAGCCTCCATGATATACCTTGCAAAATTGCTGTTTTCATTTTTAAATTTAGCAGTTTCAGATAAATGCCTGCTTCTAACCATATTTGAGCTTTTTGACTTATTAGAAATGCTCCCCAAAAACGACCGCTGATGTGTTTCTGTAGATTTAAATTCGGATGGTACACTTGATTTTTGCAAACCAGTGAACCATCCACTAAAATATCCTTGTTCCAAATGGGATTTTCTAAAGGAAAAAGTCTCAAAATTGAAAACAATAACAGTTTTCCGTTTGCCAACTTGTAGAGCGTTGAAAGACTCATTTGAGTGTCGAATGGGTCCTTATCGGCGTCATAAATAAAAGTATTAACCTGTCTACCAAGCAACAACACTTTCAAACTCTTATGATCTGTCATGTTTAAAAACTTAAAGGAAGCATCCGCAAATGATTTCGATATCCATACTTGATATCCTGACTTGACTAGATTTTTAATGCTTGGAAAAGTGTTGACTAGTAAAGCGTCTGTAGATATCCATATCCATGCTTGCCATAACGATTACAAACAGATAAAGATTAAAAGAAAGGAAACCCCTACAATTTTCCCGCTATGTATTCTCGTTGGGGGCAAGCACAATAATATCCATAGTATATTATACCCTATCCACATATTTTAGTATAAAACTGAAAAGCAAGTTGCAATTACAAATGAACCAATAAGAATTTGTCCTGGAATAATGTCAAATATACGGAAGATTGATGTATGCAACTGGTCAATATTTAAACAAGCAAATCCTTTTATTTCCTCGGAGTACCATTCCATAACAGTATCCCGAAGGGCGATAGTTTCCGTTGAAACTCTCAATAAATCTTGTTCACCAATCACTGAATTTAAATACCAACGAGCTTTTTGTTGGTCTGCATTGATTATATTTTTTCTTCCTACGATTGACGTATAATTTAGATGCAAAGCTAAGATTGCTCCTGACATTACCTCAGCGTTGCAAATTTCTTGTAAATGGACAGCAATATAGCTGCTCAGCTTCTGCGGGTGGCTCCATTTTTCCATACACAAATTTGTTTCCCCCGGAAAAAACATGTGAGTTATTGGGCGTACTGGAATTTTCATTCCGTGTCCGTTCCCGTTAATTTTATGAAATATGTTCCTCATTTTGCTTAAGCTTATACTCACACCTTTGTAACTATTTCCTATGGGAATCGGACAAGAGTAGCAAAAGTATATCACTTCTATAAATTGTTCACATCTTGTAACTTTGTAAAATACAAGAGGGGCGTAGAAAGCCTCACCATCAAGCGAAAAAAATTTAGTGGACATATCATGGATGTGATGGTCTTCTAAGGTTAAGCTATTAACTGGAACACAAAACATTGTATATCTCGATGTTCCGTAACCAGACTGGCGAATGGCAGCAACAGTTTCTTCAAACGTGCTCGTTAAAAGAATGAATACCATATCCTGTGAGCTCATCAGCTTGGTTGAAAAACGAAAATATTTTGATTTTAGTGTAAAATTGAAGTCATCATCGGAAACAGTGTCCACGTCAAACTGCAAATCTAATTGGGGAAGTTGGTACAAGAGAAAAACATTCTGAAATGAATAGTGCGAATGTATGTGGCTTAATACATTTTGAAATAATTCGATTTGTTCATCTGTTGTGTTTTCTGAAGTAACTAAGCCCGCAGTTATTGGCTGAGTAATTTGAAACGGTAAGAAATTGGCAGTGACTTTGTCGAATAAAAAGGTGTGAACTGTGTAAAAAAGTAGATATGTTGATTTAGCCTTCATTTTAACGAACACTGACAAACCAGTGTTTTACCAAAGAATAGGAGGATTTTGCTTTGGAACTTTTAATTTGCTGAACGTCTTATGAAATGCATATTGACAATGCTGATTCGGGGATACTATTTGGGATGCACACTAGAAATATTCTAAAGAATTTAAAGAAAATGGCAGCCTGTGTTAGCTAGACTTACGTGGCGCCGCTTAGTTTGTTTTTTCGTCTACTGGTAAAAATTTAATTTGTTAATGTATACGTACTAATATATCTTATATCCCTTAAAATAATTGGATTTATCGCAGCATTTCAAAAACTACATTGCTGCATACATTTGTCATGTTGGATACCCGACCCAATGGTGAAACCCAGAGGGTACAATATTCTCAACACGTGCAGCCAATACTGTTAGGTGTGCATTCAATGCTAAATGAAAAAATATCCTTTCTGTGAAACCATGCTGGTCAAAATATCTTTGCAAACACGTGTTCACACAATGTGGCTTACGGGTTAAGGTACTTTTTAATGCTTGGCAAATAAAAATATTTTGCGCATTTATTAAAATATAGAAGAAGATGCTTACCTGAAAATAAAATAAATCATCTACTAATTCTTCTTTCATGTTGCATTTTTCTTATCAGCATGGCAGTTCAAGTTTTATGACGTTTGTTTTTACAGTAATATATTAAATATCTCAATGTCTGCTTTTTGAGATATCATGGGAAAACTGGTATCCACAAGTTTTTTGAGACGTAAACAATAGAAGGGCAAAGTACATAACACGAACTTGAGAAAAAGTGCAAAAATATATCTATCCTGTGGTACGAGAAAAAGGTTTATGAAAAAGTGTATGCATACGTGTGTTCCAGTGTAACTCCGAAGCGAGGTCTTTTCTGGAAGTAGTTTAATTTCATACATGCAAGTTTTAAAACATGATGATGATGATGCATGCATATTATTAATTATTCATGATTTTGTACATGATCTCATACAACAGTTACTTGCTTCTTAAAATTTGAATAGAGATGCAAATAGCGCTTAAACCCAAAGACCGCCAATTTCCCATTGTCTTACAACAAATTCAAACTAACGAGCTAACCACATGTAAGATTAACTTCTTATGAAATCCATACTACAAAATTAAACCACAAACCAACGAGTTGCCAAACCGTTTTGCTCATTCAAATTTATTCATAGTCCTAAACACATTCCGAAAAGTAACAACTTTAAGCCATTTCCCATTCAAAACAAGTACAAATCCAAATTAGGGAACCGAAGTCCAACACAAATACATGAAGAAAGTTGCTTATACAGTGTCCAATCTTACGTTGAATGGAAACTTGTTAAAGATTTTTTGTGGCCTTTATGTTTGGTAGTGTGGTATAGTCTTTTGTATTATATGGCGGTATTCAATATGTTTTGTTTTGCAAGAGTGTTTCGAATTAATTATTCAAGAGTGCAAGACGTTCATTAACTAAAGAGTAGGAATTCCTTCCACCAATTATGTCTCTGATTTTATTAACAATGTGTTCTACCAAAATCGAAAAATCGATTATCTACCAAATTATAGTTCAAGTACATTTGACTGTGAAATATGTGAATATAAAGCTAAATGCAAGTTTGTATGCTTTTTACAATAGTGTGCTGAGGATTGCACAAAATAGGCTTTGAGTGGAACAGAGATGTTTTTAGTTAGATAAATCATATTTTAACTTCACAAACAAGTCTTGTCATCTGTTCTGCATCATTCCGTTCATGTATGCACGATCTCAAGAGCAAAAAGCCAAGCAGTTGCTCAACAAGCATAAGCTTTAATAACTATTGGTATTAAAATAATACATATCTATCATATGATTATCAATATGTTTTTGCACGGCAACCCAGTTACATGACCAAAAACTACATATTCCATTTAAAATTAATTCTGCAGTGTGGGTAATCATGGGCTTAGCCGTTAATTTACTGTTGTGGCACCACTTCGATTTTGAGGATTATAGTGCTACTAATCGAAGTCTGAACGTTCCAATGGCATTTAGAAAATCTAGGATTGTTGTTGATACGCTCCTCAGAAAGGAAATTTTAGCCCAGATTGGGACTTCTAGGGAAAAAATTGTTTCCCAACTGGAAAACTCCTTATCAAAACATACACTTGAGGTGCAACAGCAGACCAGAAAACCGGTGTAAGTTGTTTAATATTTAACTACTAGTTCATAAACCATAAGCTCGACAACACTTTTAATTTTATAAATATTCAGGAGTCGGAGTATTGATGTCACAATCTATTATGCTGATTCAGTCAAATCAAAGGCAGCCAAGTCAGGATTTATACGAATCATTGACATCTGCACAAATGCCAATGAAGTTGGGATTTTGGGACAGATTGTCGCTGTTTGTGGAGGAAACGACAACGTTAAAGCAGATTTGGCAATGGAGTTTGGCACTAACAAAGACAAATTAAAGCTGGATTTCAAAGGTATACGAATTAACTACAAAAATAATTATACGGTGGAAAATTTTATACAAAATAATCAACCTATTTTCATTTATTAAACTTTAGATAAGAAAATACAAGATAAAAAGAACAGTAGTGGTTACGAACTGGTCGAATGGTTTGATTTTCCTGAGTTCCTAGCACAGAGCTGGACTGGCACTGAGAAATTCACCGGAACACTGACCCTCAGTTTGCAAATAAATGACCAGGCGCTTCAGTTGATTCGCATCGATAACCAGAAGGGCTTACAATTACGTGTGCTTAGAAAAATGTTGGATGACTCTGCATTCACAGGAGACGGACTAATCGTGGTTGAAAATGGATATATGATTCCGTGTCACAAAGCCGTTTTGATTGGTAAAAAAATAATCTGATGATTAATTACCTAAAAGTTTGGAAATCAAAGTAAGCCAACTATTAGGTAATTTGTTCTAAATTCTAAGCACAAAGTGACGTGTTTAAAGCCATGTTTACCACTGGAATGAAGGAAGAAACTACTAGTACCGTTAAACTGGAAGATATGAGCGAGACTGGAATTCGAGCTTTACTTGCTTATCTATACTGTTCGGATATTACGGAAGCGTTGAGAAATTGCGGAATTGCATTAGAACTATTTAAGGCTTCTGATATGTATGGTCTCTATAGTTTGCACGACGCCATGACAGACCTGTTTTTAAACAAGGAAGCTAATTGGTATACTGTGTCTACTGCAGTTAAGTTGTGGTCATTTGCTAAAAAGAAAGAAGCTATTGAAGAAGGTGATGACGCGGCGGAGTACAAAAAGATTGAAAATAAAGCCATTAGCGTGCTCAAATCGTAAGAGCATTAATCATTTTTGAAACTCAAAATATCTTGTAATAAACATAAACAATATATTTATAAAGTAGTGAGATTGTGGTATTGTTTTGTTTGTCTTGTAGAAAAACGCATGAGGAATTGGACCAATGTGTTGAATTTGAAGAAATGCTGAGCTCTTTACCATTTGCCAAAGAGTTGTGCTTTTCTTTGTTACTGGAAGGTAACATGTATACGCAGTCGGTAATAAACTGAACTGGATTAACGATTAATTGTAAAATAGAAAGCCTTGATCATATTTTTTATTTCAATAATACACCATAAGGTGATGAACTTTAAGGTTTCTACATTTAGTATTTATATATATAGTAATATAAGTAAATGGCCTTGAAAGGTATGCACGTCCCACTAAAATAATTTTATAGCAGAAGATAGCAACCTACGATAGTTACGGGGATGATTCTTTTACTTTGGTGTAAATTAAATGTACAGGATAATTGCTTTCTTTATTGTAATGATAATGTACAGCAGAAGCGTTTCTAAATATGAAGTGTAGATAAACAACATAAATATGTTTAATCGTTTTAATAATTTACTTTTTGAATTGTTTTACAGAATTTGTATTTATTTATCTAGTAGGATGGTTTTGCTAACAAGTATTTTATATACTGTTGAACTTACAAATGGGTTACATAGGTACTACGAGGCATTTAAAATTGCATATTATACATTCGATTTGTTAAATAAACTTCATTTGAATAGCACTAAACATTTAGAGTAAATTGTTACTTAAAATTCCAACTAATTCTACATATTGCGAGTTTGATACAGAGACTGAATAAGTAATTCGGCATTCTTAGCAGCAATAATAGACTATATGACAAAAAAGTCTAACTCTAGTTTTGGGTAGATTGTAGTCGCTTAAATAAACGAGTGATGAATAATATTGCTTTAAATGTAAATAGTTTTAATTTAATTTGCATACACACAAGGTATCCCAAAATTTTGCAACGTCTTAACTTTGTTTCTTCTGCAACTACAATAACTTTCGTTTTACAAAGTTTAGTCTTAAAACACAAAACTTTAGCATTCAAACCATTTATTTTGTAATAAATCCACGTTATAATACAAACCACAGAACCTACGCATACCATAAAAATACACGCATTTCCTAGTGCGCTATTCATTTTCAATGGTTTTGGTTCCGCCAGTCCATTTAATAGCCGCCAGGGAATACCTTTCAGTGATGATGCTGTTGCTTTTAAATTTCGCATTTTTTTAGAAACGCCTGCTTGAAACCAATTTTGATAATTACGACGTAATAGAAATGTACCCCACCAACGTGCGTTGTCACTTTTTGGCAAATTTAAGCTTGGATTGTACAACTGACTCTTGCATACCAGTGATCCATTTACTAAAATATCGTTGTTCCAGATGCGGTTTTCGAACGAATAAAGTTGCCAAGTGACCATAAGCAAGTTTCGGCTTGCCAACTTGTAAAGCATTGAAAGTTTCATCCGTATGTCGTATGGGTCTTTGTCCGCGTCATATACAACTTTATCATCATATTGTTTGTAAAAGAGGAACTCTTTAACAAAATGCGGATTTGTAGCGTTTGCAAACTTTAAGGAAGCGTCCGCAAATGTTTTTGATACCCAAAATCGATATCCTGACATGACTAGTTTTTCAATGCTCGGGAAACTGTTGACTCGCAAAGCGTCGGTAGATATCCATGCTTGCCATAATAATGACAAAGAGATAAAAATTAAAACGAAGGAAACCCCTACAATTTTCCCGCTATGCCTTCTCGTTGGGGGCAAGCATACTAGTATCCATAGTATATCATACCCTTTCCAAATGTTTTGATAAAGAACTGAAAAGCATGTTGCAATTGCAAATGAACCAATAAGAATTTGTCCCGGAATTATGTCAAAAATTCGCAAGACTGATGTATGCAGCTGGTCAATACTTGCACATGAAAATCCTTTTGTTTGCTCGGAGTACGATTCTACAATAGTATCCCGAAGAGCGATAGTTTCCGTTGGCACAAAAGCATTCCTTTCACAGTATACTCCATTTAAATACCAGCGAGCCTTCTGTTGAACAGTAATACTTATGTTTTGTGTGCCTATGACTGGCGTATAATTTTGATATGAAGCAAAGATTGCTATTGACATTACCTCAGCATCACAAAGTTCTAGTAAATGACCAATGATATAGTTGCTGAACGTTTGTGGGTGGCTCCATTTGTCCATACACATATTGGTGATTTGTGGATTAAGATCGCGAGAAATTTGGCGAAATGGAATTTTCATTCCGTGTCCGTTTCCATTAATTTTATGAAATGTGTTTCTGATTTTGTTTAAGTTAAGACTCATGCCTTTATATTTATTTCCAACGGGAAGCGGACAAGAGTAGCAAAAGTATACCACTTCCAAGAATTGTGCACGGCTTCTAACTTTGTAGAAGACAAGAGGGGCGTAGAAAGTCTCATCCTCAAGCGAAAACAATTTAGTGGACATATCATGGATGAGTTGGTCTTCTAATGATAAGCCAGTAACTGGAATACAAAACATTGTGTAACCCGATGTTCCATAACCAGACTGGTGAATGGCAGCAACAGTCTCTTCGAACGTGTTCGTTAAAAGAATGAATATCATATCCTGTGAACTCATCAGCTTGGTTGAAAAACGAAAGTATTTTGATTTTAGTGTGAAACTGAAGTCAGGCTCTGAAACATTCTCGACGTCAAATTGAAAATCTAATTGGGGTAGATGGTACAACAGAGAAACGATATGGAATAAATAACGCGAATGAATGTTGCTAAGTAAATTGTGATATGTTTCTGCTTGTTCATCTGTTGTGTTTTCTGAAGTAACTATGCCCGCGGTTATTGGCTGAGAAATTTGAAACGGTAAGAAATTGGCAGTGACTTTATCAAATATAAAGTTGTAAACTGTGTATATAAGTAGATATGTTGACGTTGTAGCCTTCATTTTAACTGACACTGACAACTCAGTTTTGAACCGAATAATGCGAGGGAGTTTTCCTCTGGAACTTTTGAATCCCTGAAGTTTTTATGAAATGTATATAGACAATGCTGATTCGAAAATATTATGTGGCATTCACGCGATAAATGTTCTAAAGAATTGAAAGAAAATGGCAGCTTGTGTAAGCTAGACTTACGTGGCGCTGCTGAATTTGTTTTTAAGTCTGTTGGTAGAAATTTAATCTGCTAATGCGTATCTTACATGACGACCTGAAGACCTAAAATAATTGTGTTTATAACTGTGTTATAAAAGCTTTATTATATGGCTATATACCTTTGCCAGTGGAAACCCGACTCAGTGGTAAAACTTAGGTGGCTAAATATTCCAACACATGCCAACAAGACTGTTAGGTGTTTGTTAGAAACTAATGCCCCAGTTGCAAATTAAATTTTCTGTAAAAACATGTTTTTCAAATAACTTTACGTAAGCACATGCTCACATAATGCGGGATTCGAGTACAGGTACTTTCTAAAGCCTGACAAACAACAATATTTTGCGCAATTGTTGAAATAAACATGACAATAATAACTTGAAAATATAAAAATTGACAAAATAGAAAACATACTATCTGTTAAACGTTGTTTCATATAGTTATTCTTATCAGCATTATTTCACCGCCGCGTTCCGTTGCTTTTGTCGTTCGCACCGTGCACTCTCTACCGAGACCTAGTTGACCGCCTTATCTTGAATAGCCTCCTCCTCCACCCTTGGTACCAATGTCTTTGTCACCTCTTCTGCATCCACTTCCATTTCCTTTGCTGACACTGACACCACTGCTTACAAGTCGCATGTCATGACTCCCAAATCCAGTTCCGGGTTTGAAGATGGTTTAACATCATCAACCTGGCTCCCTGGTACGTTCCTAGGCGGACCAAGTGACTCGATATCAATCTCCATCAACTTTCCAAGGTAATCCTCCTCTATCAGCTTGTCCAGCATTCGCTCAAAGCGAATATCAATTCCAGGAGGAATGACAAATAGCTCGTTTTCCTCCATGCTCCCAGTTCCTAACATTGCACCATTTCAGGCGACTCCGGGAGCTAAGCAGGAAATAACTATTTGAACTAAACTTGAGCGTCTATTTTAACTACACGGTTAATTGAATTTAAAATGAAAATTTAAAACTAACCTTGAAGCATGGCTACATCCTCATCCTCTTCCGCAATAAATATTCTAGGGTTTTGGTCCCCCTCCGTGTCAGATTCCAAATTGCCCATGTTCCTTAGCTCTAGATGACAAGTTAGATCGTCATGTTGCCCCAGGGAAGGCTCCGTAGATAAGCTCAGCCTGTGTCTCCTTTATTCTTCAACTGAAACACTCAATTCCACTTCGCTTTTTACATGAATCAAGTTTGATTTTGCCAGATAATTTTTTTTCTGGATACTAATAATTTCCACAGAATACCTGAATTCTCAAATTTTACTCAAATCAATTGAGATTTCCAGTGAAAATTTTGGGATGCAGCATTTAAATAAATAAAACTCTGACAGCACTCGCATCAAAATGAAGAATGAAAAGAGATGATGCCGCAGACGTACAAAAGTGTTTGATGCCGTGAAGCCAGATTTTGTAATTGGGTGTTTGGTAAATTGAAATCGCAACTTTTGAACCTTATTAATTGTTTTATTCATGCTATGTATAAGAAATTGCATGAATGCAACATTTTCATTAATTTTTAAGTTTGTTCTTTTACATGCTGCCATGATTTTTCATACCCTTATAATTCACAGAATATTTATAAGGCTACCGGCTACTTGTGGCATTCATGTTGCGTAATTTATTTAAATCAACGTTAAACCGTCGACTTGGGTGTAAGCGTATTTTACTCAGACAGCTAAAAAGAAAATATTTGGATTGCAAATAAATAAGCGAATTCATAATAGTTTTAATTTAAATCAGATGGAAGAAAATAAAAAGTAACTTAGAAAAACAAAGGAAAGCAAAGAGTAATACACATACTTATATCGACATATCATCATGCGACACAAGAAGTTTTGTATAACTCGTTTTTGTACCTCTAACAACATTCAAATTTGTAAAGTTTATCTAATGAAGTAACAGTTTTGCACAGATTCGTACGACAATATCAGTGTGGTTTCAATCTTATTAATTTTTTTATTGTTCTAATAATTTACGTGGAGTTTTCCAAAAGTAATGCAGATAACTTCAACGTATACGAATTTTTTATCTATAGCTTGACAGGTCTAAAATGTTGCATGGTGTTAGGGCAGTAGTTACCAATTACCTATGCAAAATATCACAAATCTAGCTCCTATTATTATTATTGAGTTACGAAATGTTAAAAATCTGGTATGAATATTTCGTCGCTTTTCTAAAGGCCAAATTTTGTGTTCTATAATTTCGAATAGCACGGTGACGCAAACCTACTCAGTTCGATATTAAAGATTATGCATTACTTAATCCTTGAGTTTAGCAGAATCTGCTACTAGTGCATTTGGCTGCTTCCTTCTACGGAAATCACTAGAAGTATTCAACTTCGAAGACAATCCGAAGCTGAAATTTTAATAAGGATGCAGACAAATCTGAGCTTATTTTTGGGAACCACAAAAGAATAATGACAAACAAAATGGTTTAAAATGAAAAGCAATACATGGGCCTAATGAGACATATTGTCATTTATATTCCAAAAGTTACACGTAGTTTTAATTAAAGCATAAACAAAAGTAACTGAAAGAATTGCAAAAAATCGGGTGCACGAGTTGCACGTCAAACTGGTTTTTGCTTTGGTAAGTAGATTCTTTCTGCGAATCAAATGGTCATTATAGTAGATACGTTGGACGATCACAAAACAAACTGATGCCATGTTTTAGCTTTCGGACAATTCTCAAGGAAAATACCGAAGCCGAAAGAAATCATCACTTAAGAATCGTGAAAATCATATCAATTGTGTTTGACTCTGCTGCTCTCGTATTATTGTACACATGCCCATAATTGAAAGTGGAAAATGTACATCAGCACCTAGGCCATGTATGTAACTAATCAGGTTTACAGTTCTCGTTAACGTTTGTGAAACATAGCTCGAGAAAGTTTTTTTGCATTACTTTTGGAAAACTCCACGTAAGTTTTGTACTGCTTCATAGAATTTGCATTCATTCAGCAAGATTGTTTGCTAGTATTTCATTAATAGCTTAACTTAACCTTAAAAGTTGGTCATACAGATATCACCTGGTATTTTTATTGCATATATTCCGTATCTTAACAACAGTTGAATTGAAAACTTATATTTTGCAGTAAATTAATGCTCAAACATTCTGATTAATTTTACATGGCACGAGTTTCATACATTATACTAGACCAGATAAATAGTGTGTATTTAATATATTTACCAACAAAATCATGTTAAAAATTCTAGTTTTGGACAGTTCAAACTTGCTTATATAAACACATGTTTAATAGCATTGCTTTTATTTTAAATACTGGCTGCATGAACATAGGGTATCTTAAATTTTTCCCATTCTTAAACTCTTTAACGTTTACAACGGTAACAACATTCGATTTGCGTAGTTTGGTCGTGAAACACAAAACGTCAACATTGAAGCCATTGATTTTATTGTAAATCCATGTTATTAGAAAAACAACAGAACATACAATTGCCAATAAAATACAAGCATTTCCTAGTGCACTATTCATTTTTAAAGGTTTTGGTTCCGGCAGTCCTTCCAGTAGCCTCCATGATATACCTTGTAACATTGCTGTTTTCATTTTCAAATGTCGCAGTTTCTGATAAATGCCTGCTTCAAACCACGTTTGAACTTTTCGACTTACTAGAAATGCTCCCCAAAAACGACTGCTGTGGTGTGTCTGTAGATTTAAATTCGGATGGTACAATTGATTTTTGCATACCAGTGATCCATCTACTAGAATATTATTGTTCCAAATTGGATTTTTTAAAGCAAAAAGTTTAAAAACTGCAACCAATAACAGTTTTCCGTTTGCCAACCTGTGAAGCGTTGGAAGTCTCATCTGAATGTCGTATGGGTCCTTTTCCCCATCATATATAAATTTATCATATTGTCGGTCAAACAAAAGCTTTGGTCTAAGTGAGGGATCTCTAGTGTTTAAAAAATTAAAGAGAGCGTCGGCAAATTTTTTTGACACCCACACTTGATATCCTGACCTTACTAGATTCTCAATACTCGGAAATTTGTTAACTCTTAGAGAATCTGTAGATATCCAGGCTTGCCATAATAATGACAATGAGATAAAGACTAAAAGAAGCAAGACCCCTACAATTTTCCGCCGATGCACTCTCGTTGGGGACAAGCACACTAATATCCATAGGATATCATACCCTTTCCAAATGTTTTGATACAAAACTGAAAAGCAGGCTGCAATTGCAAACGAACCAAAAAGAATTTGTCTCGGAATTATGTCAAAAAGAGGCAAGATTGATGTACGGAGCTGTTCAATACGTAGACACGCAAATCCTTTTATATTCTCAGAATGTGACTCCAGTACCGTGTCCCGAAGAGCGATAGTTTCCGATGAAACTCTCATTAAATCTTGCTCACCGTATACTATATTATGGTACCACCGAGCCTTCTGCTGATCTACAATACTTGTGTTTTGTGTGCCTTCTAATATTTCTGTATAATTGTGATGTAAAGCAAAGATTGCTCCTACCATTACCTCAGCGTTGCAAACTTCTTGTAAATGGCCAATAATATAGCTGCTTAGCTTCTGCGGGTGGCTCCATTTTTCCATACACATACTGACTGTCTCAGTAGTGGAAATTATGGGACGAACTGTGCGTACTGGAATTTTTATTCCGTGTCCGTTCTCATTAATTTTATGAAATGTGTTTCTGATTTTGCTTAAGTTAAGAGTCATGCTTTTATATTTGTTTCCTATGGGAAAAGGACAAGAGTAGCAAAAGTAAATTATTTCTACAAATTGTTCACGCTTTCTAACTTTATAGAATATAAGAGGAGCGAAAAAGATCTCACTTTCCAAATCAAGCAAAAACAATTTAGTGGACATATCATGGATGAGTTTGTCTTCTAAGGATAAGCTAGTAACTGGAACACAAAACAATGTATAACTTGATGTTCCATAACCTGACTGGCGAATGGCCGCAACAGTTTCTTCAAATGTGTTTGTTAAAAGAATGAATACCCTATCCTGAGAGCTCATCAGTTTGGTCGAAAACCGAAAATATTTTGATTTTAGTGTAAAATTGAATTCAGAATCGGTAACAGTCTTCATGTCAAACTGCAAATCTAATTGGGGTAGGTGGTACAACAGAAAAACATTCTGATACAAATGTTGCGAATGCAAGTTGCTTAGTGAATTTTGATACATTTTGGCCTGTTCATCTGTTGTGTTTTCTGAAGTTACTATACCCGCAGTTATTGGCTGAGAAATGTGAAACGGTAGGAAATTGGCAGTGACTTTATCCAATAAGAAGGTATGAACTGTGTATAAAATTAGATATGTTGTTGTTGTAAACTTCATTTTAACTAACAGTGACAGTAACAAACCATTTTTCAACCAAAGAATGGGAGGAAGTTTTGATTTGGAACTTTTAAATCGCTGAACGTTTTACAAAATGTATATTGACAATGCTGATTTGAAAATAAGTATTGGGCATACACACGAGAAATATTCTAAAGAATTGGCAGCTTTTGTTAGCTAGACTTACTGCTGTGGTGATGCTAAGGTTGTTTTTAGTCTCCTGATAGAAATTTAATCTGCTAATGTGTATCTTACATGATGACCTAAAGTAATTGGGTTTATTACTGTTATAAAAGCTATATATGGCTATATCTTTTTGCCAGTGGTAACCCGACCTACTGGTAAAACTTGAGGTGGTAAAGGTGGCTAAATATTCTAAATACGTACAGACAAGACTGTTAGGTGTTTATTAAGAATTAATGCTCCAGTTTCAAATTAAATGAAAAAATAACCCTTCTGTAAAAACATGTTTGTCAAATAATTTTACGTAAACACATGCTCACATACTGCAGGATATTGGTACAGGTACTTTCTAAAGCTTGGTAAATGACAGTATTTTGCGTATTTGCTTAAGGAAACATAAAAATAAAAATTGGCATAATATAGAAGACATAAACCATTAATGGTTGTTTCCTTAATTGATTTTTGTCACCATCACATTTCAATCTACATGACGCTTATTTTGTAACGCTGCAAGGGCTAACCTAGTCGAAACAGACATTAAATAACTGGACAATGATGTTTCAATCTGTAAAGATGAACAATCTGCTGATAAGTTTTTCCTTCTCTTTCCCCTTTGATGTACGCAATTACAATTTGAATAAGCATAAATGAGTCGTGTCGGAAGTTGTGGTTTAAATAAACAGTTAGTTTTTCAAGGAACAAAATTTATTTACCGATTGTAATAATGACAGTAACCTTGCATTCAAGATTAAACATACAAAAAGTGCAAGTTATGTCGATTATTGTCGAATGTTTCGACTCGAAACAGTTAACTGCACAGATCAACTGGGCATTACAAATAAAGACATCCAGACAGTTTTCAAATACAAATTTTATAATTTCATAGCTTTTGATTACAAGCAATTCTAGAAATTTCTAATTTTAGAAGTAGAAGTGCATAACATAATATCTAATTCTCACAGAAACTCAACACAAGTACAATCCAATTCAACTTTCAATTTTAAACTTATTAATCCACAATACTACTCTTTTTCTTTCACCACTTTACTCACTTGTTCCTGCAACATCCACGCTTTTTTCCCTTGAGCTGTTGTGGTGTCGGCGGAAGTGCCAACGGCTGCTGAATCTCCTGCTGGTTCACAACCATTCCTCCCTGAATCACGCTGCGTAGCACTTCGTGAGCAGTTTTCAATTGTTCCACCTCCTGTTCCAGTTCCTGAATTCGGTTCACTTGCCACCGGATAAGTTCCACACGTTGATGGTCAATCTTACGCTTGTTTTCACGACATTTCCGAGCAGCCTCCGTGTTTATCTGTTGTTTGATCTTGTACGTGTCATCCTTCTCCTCTTCTGGAATTGGCTACAATAAAAGTCACAAAAGTTTATCCAGTCATTTCCAAAAATCCGAATAAAATGTTTAAAATGCTTCCTTGAAATTCCTACGCGAGGAGCACTCCACTTTCGAGGTGGCCTGAATTGCACAACTTCGTTTCGAAAGCATTGGCTGCTTCCTGGGGCACTAAGGCTTCATTATTTTGGCTCTTTCCACGACCGGATTTTGGTTTACCAGCTTGGCCCGCACTGGTTTCAGATCGGACACCCTTCCTTGGCTTCTGAGTCTTGGGCACCATCTCCATAATGGCTTGTTCCACCGCTACATTCCTTCGCCTTTGTCGTTGGCACCGAGCACCATCCAGCATGAACTGGCTAACTGTTCCATCTTGATTCGTCTCCTCCTCCATCATTGGGCATCATTGTCTTCTTGGCCACCTCTCCGGATCCATTTCCTCCGCTGCCGAAAATACTACTTCCAAGTCACCCAAATCAGGTTCCAAGTTTGAAGCTGCAGGTAGTACAACTTCCTGGCTCTCCGGAGCAGGATACTCAGGAGGACCAAGTGACGCGATATCGATCTCCATCATGAAGTCTGGTTTGGAGTTCTCCATCAGATTGTCCATCAATTGCCCAAAGCGAATATCAATTTCAGGAGGATTAACAAATAACTCGTTTTCCTCCAAGTTCCCAGTTCCTAACATTACATCATTTCCCGTGACACCTGAAGAAGCTACACACAGTAAAATATAAAGATATTAGAACGAGAACATGTATATGAACTTTGAACTTAACGGTAAATTAAAAGTTAAAATGATAACTTCAATCTTACCATGAAGCATGGCTACATCGTCATCCTATAATAGGATTCCTATTCCGCCATGTATAGTCCAGGGCTTTGGTCCCCCTCCATGTCAGGTTCCAGCTTGTCCACACCCCCTTGCTGACGAGTTGGATTGTCAGGTTCCCACAGGGAAGGCTCCACATATAAGTTATAAGTTTAGCTGGTCGGCAGCCTCCATCGCTTCTTCCTGTCTGTTTAATAAGTTGACCACAGCTGCACTTATAACGATTTGTCATCAATGCTAGTGCCTCCTTCGTCTCCTTCCCTTCACCGAAATACCGAATTCCACGTCGCTTTTTACATGAAATTAATCAAGTTCTGATTTCACTAAATATTCTTTTGTGGAGGCTGGTACTGGATAATAATTTCCACCGAATTTCCGAGTTTAACTATCAATTGAGATTTTCAGTGTAACTTTTGGACTTCTGGATTTTTGGACCAGAGCATTTAAATGAAACTCTGACTGACAGGGCTCGCATCAAAATGAAGAATGAAAAGAGATGCTGCCGAAGACGCACTAATGCCTTGATACCGGGTAGCCAGATTTTGTAATTGGGTATTGGTATTTCGTAAACGACAATGTCTAACGTGCCGCACGTTACGTGCGCCAGGTACAAGCCCAAAAATTTGATGTTGGAGGTATGACGCTAATAATGCACATTTGGTCATTACTGTGACTTATAGTATAAGAAAATCATCGAGCAACAGCGCTTTATAATAACATTGCAAATTATAATGGAGGATCACCACCAACAGTATCCAACGAATTTGACGGTTGTTTTATTTTGTCATCAGCAAAGCTCGACAAGTTCCTCGAATCAATCCTTTATAGAACAAGAATAAACTACTTTTCTTAACCACAAACTGAGTTCCATAAGCTAACAATAAAGGTTTGCAAGACAATCTAAACTTTTGCATGATCTTATTCTCAAAACTACTATTCCGTTTGTTTCCTTTCCAACTATTTATTACTTTAGTGGTTTTGCTGGACAATATTTTTCCCAGTTCCAACACAGCGGTCCAAATAATTAGAGCCATAATATTGCCAGCTAATACAGGAGCTTTAGCAAATAATTTTAAAATTTGTAAATATCTAATAGAAACTAAAGTTGCATAAATTATAAGCAAGTACATCATTCCATGGCCACCTAATAGATAAGAACCGAACACTTCAAGAAAACAAGCATGCAGTATTTGAAAGGCTCGATAAACTGTTGTAAGATTATTAGGTTCGGATCTCAATTTGTTTTTGGCTCGGTACTTTTCTGGTTTCAAACCAAGTCGTAATTCTACTGTACAAAACAATGCCACATTAAATCCGTAGAAGAACAGGAAACAGTTAAATAAAATGCAACCTGTCATTACAAGGAAACTATTGTACACGTGAATAAGCAACATTAGATATTTGATTGTTAGGAAGAAATATCCTGACGGTAATTTTTCACCAACAAATATCAGTCCAGTTGGATCTAAAACAATCATTCCAACCGCAAGGATATTAAAACAATACATACTAACTACAAGGTATGCTAATATTACGTCGTGCGCCAACGAGATTTTGTTCTTCTGTGGATTCCAGTTTTCCAAATAGGTGCCTGTGAAAAGTTTTATTTCAAAAGATTTTACAACAAATTTTAATAAAATATATTTGAATATATCTTACGGTGCAACATTCTAAACAATATGAGCACGCCGTTAATCGTTTGGCAGACTTCCAAAGAGTTAACCACAAATCCAGCCAGTATGCTTATTCCAATTATTGCACTAAACCAAATTGTTAGACCTAGATTCATTAAGCTAAAGTCGTGTTGTTTGTATCGGTCTACAATTCGACAAGCGACGCAAATAATCCACACAAGAGAATTGAACAAAAATAAATTCATATTTTGTTTAGAAATTTTACTCTCGTAGTACACAAGCAGTTTAGTGCGTTCATTGTATTGCAATTTAGCAACACCGTGCCAGGTTACAATGCTAATAAACTTTGAAAAGTATTTGTAGAATCGTGCTGAGAACATGTTACTTAAAAATTTAATTTGAAATGCAATGAATTCCAAAATGGAAGTATATTCGCAGTAGTAGATAAATTTATCTTTGTCGGACAAAGTCGTTGTTAGTTGATAATGCTAATACAAATATCTTTAAAACTGATAAATGTTTTTGACAAATATGCTTGCTAAAATTAGGAAAAATCCCCGGGCATAAATATTGATTTTCAAACAGCTTATACAACATCAATTGACGTAGTGCACCTATAGCTATAAGGAAGTAAAAATGACCTTTCAGTTTGACTACAGCTTTTACAAAACAAAAAATAAATTCTCATCACTTCAGTCAATACATACTAGGTAGCTTATACCTCTCTAACTTTCACTTACATATGCATATATATCCAATGCAATCCTTTATTTCTTCATTTGTTTTTATGCTTACAGTTTGTATACCACTGCATGTTCAATAATAAATGAATATAAAATCAACTTAAAATTAAAATTACAATATTCATCTGGACACCTCAACCTTGATATACAAAGCCTAAAAATATTTTATTATATTCATATATTAGGTTACAATTACAGTACAGGAAAAGCAAGGGTATTCTTTCTCTCAGAAAAAAGCTACAGAATGTTAGTATGCCTGATGTTCCTAATTTTAACCTTTTTAACGAATGCAGTTTTTAGACTGAAAGCATCACGGAACAAAAATCTGAAGGGATAAGTTTTTATCTTGATAACAGCAAAAACGTCTGTCATTTTTAGATAAATCTTCTGTTTTGTCTCAATTATACAAACCACCGTTGCAAATATATATCCTGACAAAAGCACAATAAATATTAAGGCAACATTTCCATTCATTGTTGCTCTTGTTGGAGGTATATTGTTTGGCTCGCTCGAGGTGTTTCGTATCCATATTATTTCTGACCACCAGTTTGCAATACCACACTGCTCAAACATTCTTTTACGATGATGCAAGGCTGGCGGAACATTGCCCACTACAATAAAAGACAAGTCACTACTTACAAGAGTCTTACTGCCCATAGAAGTATGAAGTTTATTTCTTATTTGTCAGGATGCCAGTTCATGACACATGTATTCTGGTAGTAATATTGCAGTTCTTTGGCAGACATTAAGTTCATTGCTAAACCAATTCATTTGTAGTCTGTGAATTTCCGATAGCATAAAATTAAAGACGCCTTGTCGGCTTAGAGCAAGAAAATTTGGGAAATATCTCACTCTTATTAGTGGAGCAAATATGTCGGTCCAGTTTCTTAGAAGTTTTATAATGCTTGAATGTAGCTTTGATATAACACGCAATCTACGTAGTTCTTGTTTTGTACTGTTATCAAGTTTTTGGAATTTCTGCAAAAACTCTATTTCTGACAAGGCTTCAATAAAGTTTGCGTCATATGAATGGTTTGTCACGCGTTCATGAAGGACTATGTAGGGCTCTCTTGTCTGCATATAAAAAAATCTGAAAAAGTTTACAAACGCGGCCCTTGTATAAATTGTGAAGTTATCTAGGGACAACTCTTCTATGTTGTTATAAAGCAACGGCAATCTTGGCGTGATCATATTGTAAACGTTATTATTTTTGTATGCATTACTTAGCACCAAGACACTAAGCATAAATGCTGATAAGACCCATCTTAGAGATGGCAGGTTGGCAACAAAACTGGTAAATGGATCCCCTTGCTCTAAACATACTTTGATCAAAGACAAGGGAATATGCGCGAATTTGATTTGGTGGTGTTTTGAAGATACGTTATCATACGTTAATGTAAATAAAAGGCTTAGCAGTGATATTGTAACGCCAATGAACAACCACACGTATGTATCATATATATTAAATAGCTCTTCAAATACAAATGACGAAGTTCCTTTCTTGCCACAGGCAACAAATTGCAGACTGGCAAATTTGTTTTTAACCGCTAAGAAATTAGTAATATGAGAATTAGATACAGATATATCTTTTATGTAAACGATTACGTCGAAAGAATAATTGTACAATTGAGGTTGCTTCAGAGCTTTAATTTGTGGTACTATCTTGCCATTTGTGCACATACTAGAAAGTTCGGTGTTTTGTATACCTCCATAATATGTGTAATTCATCACAAGATCCTGCAGCATTATTGCCATGCCAATTGAAAAACTTTCCAGTTTATCAACATGGTTTAAAATTGCACTGGTACGCCTTTTTGTTTCTGTAAAGAGAATACAGCGTTGCAATTTTGTTAGCACGTCGTAGTGTTTTTTGTAAAATAATGCTGTGGTATCAAATTGCACGAATATTTGTTCAGGAAATGAAATAGATTCCACTGAACCTATGGACAACTCTTTAGTGTGTAGCAGACGAACTTTGCAATATCGTCTTTCGCAACGCCTAATTACAGCTTGTCTATATATTTTATTGGAAACGCGTGACACTGTAAGCAACAAGTATGTAAAATGGGCAATTCGTCTTTCTTTACTTCTGGTTACAAATGTTCCAGTCAATTTGTCCAGATCAACCGTATGCAACGGCTCAAGTACATCATGTGTAACTAGTATAGTTAGCCATGATGCATATGCACTTGTTGTAATGGGGTAGTATGTTAAATCACTATTACTAAAAGGCTTTGGATGCCATAGCCTACCATGTGTGGTATAATTTCTAAGTATGCTCCTTGTTAAGTAAAACTGTATGTAAATTTGGTTTATCCACGGTTTGCTTTGCGTTGAAAATTTTAGCAGACTGACTTCTAAACACAATACATCAGTACTGCTACTAACAAAATTAATGATATATTTTGAGGTAGAATTAAGACAACAGGATTGATCGTTTCCAGAAGAGCTAGTTGTCCAATATTTTTTCCGGTGCAAAGGATTCGCACCATTAGCATACAGTCCTATCCCAGGAACTGGTTTGCGAATAACAACTGTTGCAATTGATTCCAAAAAGTTTGCATTTAGAAAATTATCTACTATTACTAATGATTTCTTATGCACTAAAGCTTTCATGATGCTGTTGTAGTTTTTAACAGGATCTAAGTTTATCCTGTGAAGATCAAGATTTACTTTATCACGTTGTGTCATAAAGCTGCAACTTGGCTTGTAAAAGGCAGAAAACATCAGGAAAGCTAAAAAGAGTGTACTGACCATGTTTAAACGATTTTTATTCAGGGTTTAGGTGGTAAACAATGTTTAAAAAAATTTTAATTGAACTGTAACGCATTAAAATACTACTGGAAAGGGATTCGAATTTAAACTTTTTTACATTACACCAATGGATAATTTTTTTTATTGTTTTTGGAAAACCAGTAATTTTGATGTCAAGGCAAACTATACCAAAAATTGCTATAAGTGTAGAATATAAAATTCAAGAGCTTATGGTGAATTTTTAAAGTATTGCTGTTAGAAGGCTACAATACAGTACTGAAGTTTAAGATACGAGCATACATGTATTAGTATAATATGGGATTTAATTCCTTCGTATGTTCGTCGTGGATACGTACAAATTCTTCCCACTTCCTTTTCTACACGATCAATATTTGTAATTTTGTTTCCAATTACGAACAGTTTTTAGTAACAAGCGATAATATCTTAGCTCTCTAAATTGTTAGCTACATCTTACATTAAAATCTTGATTACTAGTTCATCCCCGTTGGGTATGTATACTGACACGATACAGTCACTTAATCAATATTGCCTCCATCTATTTATAGAGTTACTTATGTTAGTAGTTTCTCGCTTGCAAAAATCCATATACAAAAAACCACAGTGAATGTTGGAACACCTTTGAATCTGAACATATATTTAATTTGGTATTTTGAATATAACCTTAGTACTTCAAATTGATGCTACGGAAAGCACGTTAAAATAGCATTAAAATTATTTTGTCATCATCAAAGCTCGACCAATTCCTCGACTTACTCCTTTATAAAACTCAAATAAAGTCCTGCTTCTAATTACAAATTGAGTTCTATACGCAACTACCAAAGGTTTACATGATAATGTAAATTTTCTCATTACTTTATTCTCAAATCTAGAACCCCATTTATTTCCTTTCCAGCTTGCCAGGACTTTTGAAGTTTTACATGACAAAATTCTTCCTAGCTCTAGAACTGCTGTCCAAATAATAATTAACAAAAATTCGCAAACTAAAAACAAAACTCTAGCAAATGTTTCAAGACTACGCCAATAGCGTACCAGAACAACAGTTTGAAAAATCATTGACAGCATTAAAATTCCATGGGAAACTAAGAGATATGGACCATACACACTGAACATGGTAGTATTCAATACTTGAAACGCTCGATAAACAAGCCTAAGACTTTCAGGTTGAGCTCTTAATCTAAAGCTAGCACGGTAAAATTTTAAACCTAGTCGGAGTTCTACTGTAGAAAATATGGCAACATTGAACCCGTAAAATAACGCACAGCATATAAATAATATGATAGCAGTAAGTATCACAAAACTGCAGTAAATGTGTATAAAAAGCAGAAATAGCTTAATTGGAGATAGAAACGGGGTCCATGGAATATGTGAACCCAAAAAAATTATCCCCGTTGGATCCATGCAAATGAGTCCTACTACTAGTAAATTTACTAGGTACGCATTAGTAACTACAGACGTTAGCAACATGTCGTGAATCAAAGCTAGTTTACTTTTTTCAGGATCCAAGTCCTTTAGGTAAGATTCTGTTAATCAAAACATCAAAACTATATTCAAGATATAACAAAACGTGGAATGAATTTGTAACTACAACAAGAAAGCTAGGTATCTTACGATGAAGATAACGAAACAATGTAATCACCCCATTCACAATTTGACATATTTCCAACGAGTGACAAAATAATCCAACCAAGACGGATAATGCGAGAAGTCCACCGAGAAAAAAAGTCAACGCAAGATTCATTGTACCGTAGTCCTTATGCATGTATCGATCTCTGATATTGTAAAGTACAGAAAAAAGCCAGAAACTTAAAACAGCTAAATGAAGCTTCATTCTATGACTTTTTATATTGCAGTTATTGTAAGAAAGCATGTTTGTGTTTTTATTGTATTGCAATTTTGCAACCTGTGTGTAGCTAACAATATTAATAAAACCAGCAAGTAAATAATAAAATCGCTGAGAGAACATGTTATTGAAGTAAAAACGTGTGCACTGGTAATGTATATGCCTTACGTGATTTCAAAGTAGTAGTTGCTGTTGAACTAGAACTTGAAGAAGGCATGTTTTTTAAAAATTCCATATTATAGTAGCTGCTTACATTAAATTTAAATTAAATTTAAATTAGACTTCTTGAAATCGTGACATTTTTAATTCAAAAACATAGTTGTGTTGTTTTTTACAGAAGTAAAATGAACTAAAACCAAACAGACAATTGCTAATTATATATTTCTAATATTCTAAACGAGATAATCAGATTACCATGTTTGGTTACATGAAGTAAAAAACCTTAACGTTATTACTTTTATATACTTATTAGTTTTGTTATCTTGTTATTGCTACTATGCTAAACTGCCCATAGAAAATAAAGGACCTTATGCAAAGAACGAGGGGTCTGGGCCCATGTCTTATTTTCATGGTAACACATTGGATGCTTACAATTCATAGCTCATTTGAAAGAGCATCTTATGCTTACTAAATGACATTTGTGCAAGCAGTTGCTGGCTATATTGACACATCGTTTTACTCTCTGTAAAATGCTTAATCGAATGAGCTATAAACCGTAACCATCCGAGCTGTAATGACAGAGTTGCTACAATATGCACCTTGGTGCAGACGATAAGTAGTGCTTTTTTGAAAAATGTTTCATGTTTTGAATGTTTTGAAATGAAAAAGTGTGCAGCAAGTCATAGTCACACGTAATATGCTGTTTTAGTAAGCATAAGATGCTCTTTCAAATGAGCTATGAATTGTAACTATCCAATGTGTTACCATGAAAATAAGACATGGGCCCAGACCCCTCGTTCTTTGCATATGATCCTTTTGCATAAACTTAATTTAATTCTAATACTAAAACGTAAATTTAAAAAGTTAAAAATAGATTCATGATTAAATAGAGAGGGGTTCCCTTTGATACACGCATAGCGCGTGCAGGATATGAACTGCTGACAGCCAATCCTGGCAGTCATGTGATTCAGCCGTCCAGCCGTGTTTTGGTTGTGAATCACATGACTGCCAGGATTGGCTGTCAGCAGTTCATATCCTGCACGCGCTATGCGTGTATCAAAGGGAACCCCTCTCTACTTATGATTAATATTTTGTGCTTACAATTGTTAAGTCTTTCATGACCGGTTTAACGTATTTTCTTTGAAGGCCTTTCTGCTCTTGCTGCAAAAATGCGAGAGGAAATAGTGAGCTTTGTTTATATCGAACTATAACTGAATCTGGTCTCATAGTTTCAGTGTGCTATTTGCAATGATGATCATCACTTTAATCGCGCTCAGGCGCCCATTTCATATAACTTTGTAAATTACAATTGTCAAGGAAACTTTACATTGTTAACATAATTTGGTTTCATAAAATTCACCTTACATTGTTAACGTTACAATCCCGAAAACATGTGATCACAATTTGTAAATTACAACCATCTCGTACAAGACGTTGCATAGAAGTTTTAACTCTGTAACATTGTTAAAATTGTAACTACAATCGCTACTGTGCTTAGACCCAGGGTAACGCGGTGTACAAAATGTACGATTCCTCCAGTGACTGTGACGAGGACGGAGTTTACTTCCGGAAACCGAGGACCTTCAAGGAAAGGATCAATTTCGTTGGAATAACTGACCCTACACAGTTTCGGGAAAAGTTTCGAATGTCCAAGAGTGCGGTGGAGGAGGTCCATTTGCAAATCGCTGATAAAATCCGCCATGCTACTAAGCAAAATTTTGCTTTGAACCCCATGGATCAAATTCTCCTTTGCCTACACTGGATGGGAACTGGGTGTCAATACCACGGAGTCGCGGACATGCATGGGGTATACAAATCGACGGTTCAGCGCGCAGCTACAAGAGTAGTTGATGCCGTGTTGGAAATTATGTTTCCACAGAAGTGAAATGGCCCAGTGGATCTGAAGCCTTAGATGTCTGCAGGGAATTTTTTACATATGCGGAATTTCCAAGGGTAGCAGGTTGTGTTGATGGCTCATTGTTTCTTATCGACGCGCCTAGAGAACATGAAGCTGCTTACGTGGACAGGACAATAATGCTTACATCATAGCATTAACGCAACGTTCGTCTGTGGTCCAAAATTGCAATTTTATTATGCCTCTGCTCGCTGGCCTAGATCGGTTTATGATGCTCGTGTCCTCCGTAATAGCAGCTTGTTTGATGAATGGGAAGGTGGCTGGAGGCTTTTTCCTGGAGCAATACTTTTGGGCGACTCTGGTTACCCATTGCTGGAGTGGCTGTATCCCCTGTATCGAGCTAACGTCGACTAACATGGAGTGGAGCGGTTTCTACGTAAACATATAGCCACACGACGGCTTGTGGAGTGCGCACTTGGTATTTTAAAGGAACGGTTTCCCTGCCTTAACCATTTGCGTGTGGAGGTACAATTCGCGGGAAAAATTATCTTGGCCTGTGCAACATTTCATAATATTGAAACCAGAATAAACGGTCACACTCAATTTGTAGTGGATGAAGAAGGTAGCATGACATAAATAATACCTCTTAAATATTGTACTTATCTATCTTATACCTCATTTTAGAAAACGGGGATGATGCGGAAAACGAACAGCATGAAACGGTTAATGCCACAGTCGGTGCTAACGCGGTTTACGATGATTTCATAAGTTACTTTGCAAGAAACTAATTGCACTTTCCAAAACACAAGTTTATACGTTAATCAAATTAAAACGTTTCCAAACGTAAAATAATTAAGCAATATTAAGTATTTGGAGCAAACATAACTTATTTATTACTTATAATATAAAGATACCGTAATTTTCCAAAGACATTTCTGATTACTTATTCTATTCATCATGTACCAATTCATGTTGCACTAACTAATTGAAACCACTACTACCAACTACCAAACCACCATTGTACTAACTAATTGATTGAACTAATTGTATTATTGCACACAATCCTTATAATATTTTTCCATAAATTCTTTAACCTTTTCGGAATAAGGGAGGCCAAGCTTTCTTTCCATTTCATATAACTCGAGGAGACGCTTTTGATTCTCCAGTTCGATTCCAGTTCCTTGCTCTCGAAGTTTTTTGCGCGCAATTCTCGTTCCTCATCATCCATGACACCAATACAACGACGCTTGAGCCGCTTAGGTGGAGGTGATTTTGCAGAAGTGACATCGGTCCCACCAGTTTTGTTTGCACTCAGATTTTCCTCCAAAGGTTGATTAACATTTTCGACCACTTGACTACTACTTGTTCCAGATGACTCGGCAATGGGAAGTCCTTCCAAAACCGGCGAATCACGCCCTATGATATCGAGGATTATGAGATCGGCATCATTAAATTCGAGTACTTTGCCGCCTTTCTTCCCGGTTCGATTTTTGGCATCCTTCTTTTTCTGAAGTAAATTAGTCCAGTTAAGCAAAATAAGTTTATGCTACTTGATAATTGGAGCGTATTGCAATAAGTTGAGTGCAAACCGGTTAAAAGTAACGTACAAGTGTCGCTTTTCCCCAATTTTGCCATGTTGTATTTCGCAAGTAGTTTTCGTCCTTGTCCTTTCCAAGAATGTCCAGTGACTTGGCAGTTTCCGCTATTTCCTTTCACGCTTCGGTTTTCATTTCTGTCCGGTTTAAACTTTCCGAAGAGGATATCTTTTTTATCACGGATAAGTGATACAATTGTACATTTCTTCGATTCTGTTTGCATTGTGATGCGTAGTTTCTACGAGCTTATCAATCGAGATAAGATTGGAATAAAAGGCAGTTAAAAAAGTTGGGACAAGCAAGAAGAAAATCCGCTGATTTTCGAGTGACGAAGCGACGGGGGAAATAAACCGTTCCTTCCATTTTGTAACATTGTAAAATTGTACCGGTAACCATGACGTTTTGTAATTGTACATTGTAAAGTAGCGATTTTGGTTACAATTTTGTCAGTTTGTAAGCAACAAAGCCAAAACTTCTATGCAACGTAATTTGAAAAAAATCGTGTTACAATTATTGTAACTGTAATATGTAACCTGTAAATTACAATGTTTCTATGCCACAGGCCCCAGTTCATCGCGGCTCACTTCATCGCGGCATACTTAATCGCCGGATCTGCAATACTGCTCTTTGGTATGTTCCTAGCTCTGGTCGCTGTAAAATTTGAAGTAAGGTTTAGACGTTTGTTGGGAAACATGACATTATGATAAGGAAGTAAACTTTTTATTACTTTGACGATTAAAACACATTTGACCTTATTAGGTCACTGCTTCAGCAGAGGAGCTAGTATGTATAAAGTAACATGAACAGGGGATTAAGTTGAATTGTTTAGTCATACATAAAATTGTTTTGGTGAGCTTACTTTAGATTGAAAACAATGACTGGTTTATGTACTGTGCACGCCAGGTTTAGTTAAAACAACGCATTAATTAATATTGCCTCTTTTTATTTATTTTACAGGCCACAGCCTTGTTTCAACGCATTTTAACGTACAATCTAATTGAATAAAAATATGATTTTCTCATGACAGATGACATAACGAAGTACATTGCATTCATCACTTGTAGCATCGTGAAGTGAAGTGAGATGTCATTTTAGCGTGGCACAAAAATGAAAACTTCATTACCATCCGAGATTTGACATGTCCTTAAAAGTAACCAAATCCTTATCAAAACTTTCCAAATTAAACTAGTAATACTTTGATACAAAAGTATGCAATCAATTTGCTTGTAAATTATGTTTGCAAATAGTAACACAGATTCAAACAAAACAACTGCTAAAATAGATACGCCCAGTGGTGAATTCAACTTGGTTTTTTCTGGAGGTGTAAAGCTTTGAAGTGGTACAATCCTAAATATGTCCTTAAAGTGCTTAAATTTTATTGCAGTTTTTAACCTTTTAAACTTTGTTGTCATACCGAATTCGTTCTCTTGAATAAACCAGTTATAAACTTGTTTTGACAAATACCCGTAAAACCGAAAACTTATCGCTATTTGCAATGTACTTTCTTTTTGCAAGTCAAAGTTCTCACAATATATTAAATTATCAGCCATCCATACCTGTCCGTGCATTAGTTGATACATACCCTTTCCAAATTCACCAAGTGCTCCGGTAGCAACAAACAGTTTGTTTGCTTTCATAAACTGCAAAAATACTGATAAGTTAAATTTTATGCTATCCAGTCCCTTTATAACGGCAAAAATGTTTGAAATGTTTGCCACGCCCAAATTTTTGCTAACCAAAGTTTGAACACGAGTTGGTACAAGCTTCGATAGTAATGGAACGGGACTAAATTCTTCTAATGCTAATTTGTAACCCATTTTATTTACTAAAGTTTGCGTTGTAGGGAATGCTGTAAACTTTATTGCTTCTGAGGAGATGCAGCTCTGGTATGCCAAACTAAGTAGTAAAAAATTAACACCAATTGCAAATACTACACCACGACAGTGTTTTACTTTCATACCAATTCCAAAAACTAGCCAAATAATGTCAATTCCTTTCCAAGGTTTATATTCCACATAAGCAACTAAACAACAAAGCAGTACAAGTGCAACATAAATATAGTAGGAGATACAGGACGTAAATGTAAAATCAAATCCTGCTGCATCATACTTTGAAACACATGTTATGGATTTAAAATGGCTTTCACCTGGACTCGTGTACAAAGAGCTTCTTGTATCCACAAAATGATTTGGAATGCTTTGAAACAGGCTTTCAGCAATTTTAACATGTAAAAACCAATTTTCCAGCTGTGGTTCAGCTTCCCATGCATTTCGACAATTTACTAAAAAGGTGAAATTAAAGTATGTTTGGGCAGCTGCTAATTGTAAAACATCCAGATTATTGCTCAAGTGTGTTATTCGTAATAAGGCGTCAAAGTCCTTTAATCCTGTAGAAAGCGAAGCAAAACATTTCCCATAATTTTTCAGCGGCACTAAAGAATGTTGATCCAGACAAATTTTTTGCCCATGTCCATTTGAGTTATGCCTTATTTTGAGATACCAAAAATGATCAATCCCTTCTGTTTCGTATTTTTGAAGATGATCATTTGGACAGAAGTAGCAGTAAAGAAACATTCGATGCGGGTTGTTGTCAAAGAAAATCAAAGTCGCGTGAAACGGTTTCACATCTGATGTTTTTAGATTCTGAAAGTCTGCTAGTATTCGTGGATGTGAAATATACACATAAAATATTACTTCACTTGATTTGCTGTATCCAGAGGCATGAATTTTTTCAGTGATTTCTTCAAATTTTTCCAAGTAGAGTGCAAGAAAGGTGCAAAAGTAACTATAGTGTTTAATTGAAAATTTCAAGTAGCCGTCCAAAATGGATATGTTACTTCCACTTTCTGATATTTGCCATGAAGATGAATTTGAATTGTAGAAAGTGTAGGTATGTAGGAAATCAGTTTCGCTTTCGTTAACGCTATTTGCAAATTCAGCGACATTTTCTGACGTGGCTACTTCAAGATGTAAGGAACTAAGTACATGCAAATCACAAGCTTTATTAAACTTTACTGGTAATTGTACAAGGGCAAAATTAGGTTGTATTGCAATCAATAAAATCAGCAACTGAACTAGTAAAAATCTATCTACAACAATGCGTTTATTGGCATAGTTAACATCCATTGCTTTTTACAGAAAAATAAAGAGTTATTTGAAAATTTTGAGTAAAGTTGTACCTATCGCTAGCAATGAATTTGCAAAGTTAAGTTTGATGCTTTAGAAGTACGCAGTTCAAGCTCACGGAGCGTCTCATGTGAAATAGCTAGTCATGGTCAAGGGTAGATATTTTTTTACATTAGTTGATTAAAGGTAGGACAGACAATGCATTGGAAATAAGCAATTTAAAAAATTGCTACCCGAGCCTGGAGAAAAGCCACTTCAAAGAAACCACCGGCAAATAAACCATCTACAGAAATGCCAAGTTTGGAGAAATCTACATGCAGTCACCAGTAGTTAATACGGGTTATTCAAAACTTGTCACCTTTTTCAATGGGCGTTTTTTTTCGTGACTGACCCCCCCAAAATCTGACCCCTTTGAATTTAATTGTTACTATGCTTACTGCATAGCCTGTCTAATGATGAAAAGAAATCAAACAAACTTGGTTCGATTTTTCTCTTGTGTTAGCCAAAAAATTTCAATTTCTGGAAAATTAAGTTAGGTCTGTGGTTTAGTCGTTATTGCTTTTTTATGCATGACTTAATCCGTTTAAGTGTTTGTGGTGTAGACATAACCTGCAAATTGCATTATTTTAAATATAACTTTTTAGCTGTATCCCTTAATTCACCAATGTTATATCAAATTACTTAAAACGTAGATTTTCTAACTTCGTCATTTTTTATGGTAGCCGGAAATTGCTTAATACCCATGTACAAAAACATAAACCTATTCGATTACAAAAAACCGCATTTGAAAATCTTTTTTCTAAAGGAAGATATGAAGTTTTCAAAAATTTTGGGGGCTCCACTTTTGCGCGTGCGGTTTAGAAAAATTTGCATAACTCCAGTGTTTCGTGCTCGATTGCAACAATCAATACCAATTATGAAAGAACATAAATGGTTTAATAATTTGAGTACCACTTCATAAAACATAAAGCTTTCAAACAGCCACAGGAAGCCCTAACGCTGAAAACTACCTTCATCGAGATTCCTTCCGGTCTGACACAAAATTATTTTTTCGCAGCTTTATGGGCCCAAATCGAAAAAGTAAAAAATACCCCTCCTAGATAAACCGATTGCGCATATTCTAAAACTAATTTCATGAAAAAATTCGAAAAAATGAAAAAATGGCGCACAACTTTGTGAGCCGAAGTTGATTTGGCATGTATTTGATTTTTCAGTTTTTAACGAGTAAACTTTAAAATATGATATTTTATGCGTATACTTTATTCAAATTTAATTTTAAAAACCTTGCAAAAATAGCATGTGGCTAGAAACTTGGGAATACAATGTTCTGTACCTATACTGCATCTAGTACCTTCAATTACAATGTTAATTACATGCTAGTTATCTAGAATATGTAGCACTTTTTTAATGTCCTTATCTGAAATATAAAACTTTAAATATGAATTTTTGTGCCAACGCTCTTATTTTTCAGCAGACTCGTTCGAACAAACCACAAAAGCTCAAGTTCTGGGATTCGCATGAGTTTGGAGTAACGTCAACGCCGGGTAGGTAAATACTCGTTTAGCCTCGGTGCGAAAACAAATTTAGATCATCTGTATGTATACGCAATGGGGATTTCAGCTTCGTGAGTACTTTTCTGTTAGTGAAAGTTAAAAGTTTGAATTGAATTTAAAAAACTCAATTTTCTTAACTGTAAAAATGGAGGTTCAGCGTTGTTGCAATCCCTTGAATAAAAAAGACCATTTAAGTCATTGGGTATCCAAGTCCAAGGTAGCAAGTATTGACCCTAGTCTTTTGGTTTCCATTAGCAACTTGTTCCCCACGCTCCAAATGACTTCTCTGGTGTGTGGAAGTTGTCTAAGTCAACTTAAATTAACTGCACAGGACCCCACAAAGGTTTGTTTGGATCCATTTGGTCAAGGTTCGTACTTGGCAACCAATGGAAGGGAAATTACAAAGGCGTTTTGGAAAAAGCACAAGTTGGTGTTAAGTGAAAGTGAAATTGGCAAATGTTTGTGCCTTAACTGCAAAATGAAAGTTAATGCTGCCAATGCGTTTGCTATTGACCAAAGGAAATTGTGTGTTAACCCTTTTAGTAAGGCGTGTCACTTGGCGGGATCTGACAGCAGGGAAATCAATGTCCTTATCTGAAAAGTAAAACTGTCTCCCGGACCTAGATGTTGGCTCTGGTTCATTTAACTGAGTCAGTACATCTCTACTCAGAATCGCCAATTCAGTCGGATGCCGTGGCCATGTAAAATTGAACTTTGTTCCTCTTTGTTCTTTTTTAAAGAAGCTAATAATTAACTCTTCTTCATCGCACTCTTTGATTTTACCTACGTTGAAGTCATCCAAAAACCGCACAGCTACATACTGGTTTACATAATACTGATTTTCGTGTGTTGAGTGTCCAAGTTGAAGAAGTTTTCCATCTTTTTGAAGCGAAAAGTTACGGGCTTCCAATGTGTTACAATTTACAACACGAAATGAATGAAAATCCCGAGTTCCACGGATAGTTTTTCCTGTCTCAAAGCGTTTGTCTAAAAGTGCCTTAAATGACTGCATAGATTCTCGGGGCACAAAAAAGAATTTGCAATTTCTTTTTGCAATTGCAACATTTGCAGTCTTGTTTTCCAGTTTTTCTTTGCAAAACTGATACATTTCAGCAGGAGTGGTAATTTTGGATTCCCATGGCTGGCGCCGAAGACTTTCTAGACGAGTTGACTGCTTTACAACCCCGGATACGCCATCACATTCACCTGGACAATAAAAAGTTAGTTGCTTAACTAATTTTACAGAAGAAATTAATAAAAATTTCTAGCAGAAGCATTCACCTTTTCCATGTGCAGTGGGGAAAAACTTCCAATCAGCTTTTAAATTAAAGTCCTTTTCGTGATTTAGAAGGTTGAGCATGTTCATGTAATTTTTATATTGTGCCCCTGAGCCATCAGAAATATATCGAATTTTCTTTACACGCGGAAAGTCTGTCTTTATCAGGTTTATAAACGAATGCTGGAAGGCGTAAAATGTGCGGGTGTTGTGTGTTAATTCATCACTTATTGCAACGTAGCCGCAATGAGAAATCTGAGATTTATCCACAGAATACCACTGAACATAAAACGGGTGTTCCGTTGCTTGTGCGTGACCCCAATGGGCTGTTTGAATTTCATTCTGGAAGGCAAAGCTATAATTCATAGCAAAGTCCACATTTACAAGTAGTTCATCCGGATTTTGAAGTGCTTCGTTTTTCCATTTTTCCACATACTGATTCTGTGTCCCCACGTAAAAGTGATGCTTCAAAATCTTTGGAATAGCAGCTCGAATGCGTTCCTTGAATGTTGACACACTATCCAAAATTTTGGTCATTTCAGCACCGTCAGTGGGCTGCCACTGGAAATTCTTGGAAAGTTAACTCTTCAATATCCTCAAGTTCATTAAAAAGCCATTCAATTGATGCGTCCTTCGGACAGTCACAGCAAAGTCCCATCATGCAGGTTTCAAAAGTTTCGTGACATGGAATGTTGTCTAAGACCCAACGAAGATTAACCGGTTTGTTTAGAGCTTGTAAAAGTAAATCGAAATTTTCATGCACTACACATGTGCAAGTCTTTTGGTAAAGCCTATTTCCCATCCACACACATTGTCTTGGTTTCAATAAGTAAAAAGATGAAATCGATATTTTGATTCCAGGATACTTTGACAGAAACTCCGAATACAGTTCGTTCAAGGTAAGTAACAGGCGTATTTTGGCAACTTGAATCTTTCCATTTGCATCATCAGTTTTTATGCAAAGATTTTCTCGTTTTCCAGGTAGAATCCTGCCATTTTCCGGAGCTTTGTAAAATTCCACAACTTTATTCCGGAGATCATCTGAAATATGTTTTCCGTAATTTCTTGGAAGTGGATACGAAAACGCACCTTCTCTTTCCCGAATTCTAAACGCTTTTCGAACTAATTCGAACTAAATATTTACTGCATCCGAACAGTCTTCTGGCTTTATTTTTTCCGATCGTCTTTGGAATAGAAGTTAATATAGCGTACTTTCCACGGGGATCTGTAGTTCTGAACTTTGCTTGAGCGCCTGCTAAAAGAGAATCGCGGTCTGGACATTCTTTTGGTGAAAACATTAGCTTTTGTCCGGAAATAGTTTCCATTTGTACTTGTACCACTTGCTTTATCTGTGAATAAGTTGAAATGAGGTCACTCCCCGCGTCCAATGGCTCTAACTGAAAATTGCGTAGGGTTCTGTCCAACCTGTCCTTAGCCTCCAAGCATCTTAAATCAGGATCTTCGTCATCGGAAAAGCCCAAAAACGACTCCACGGAATTAGTGCTGTCAGTATCTTCATTATCATCATTTGAAATCGTTGCCGACTCGATTCCAGCATAAGGTCCCATCGAAAGATCCAACGGGTTTTCCTGCACATCATCTGTGTCCATTGCAGTTCCCTCTTGTAGTGGAGAAAAAATAGGTACAGAAACTTCCTCAACGCCTTCCACATGCTGGACTTCCTGGCGGTATAAATCCAATCGACATGGATCGCAGATTTTCAATCCAACAAATAGCTTGTCCGCAAACTCAGGAAAGCGAAATGGTAATTTTGCGTTGATTTCCCTGCTGTCAGATCCCGCCAAGTGACACGCCTTACTAAAAGGGTTAACACACAATTTCCTTTGGTCAATAGCAAACGCATTGGCAGCATTAACTTTCATTTTGCAGTTAAGACACAAACATTTGCCAATTTCACTTTCACTTAACACCAACTTGTGCTTTTTCCAAAACGCCTTTGTAATTTCCCTTCCATTGGTTGCCAAGTACGAACCTTGACCAAATGGATCCAAACAAACCTTTGTGGGGTCCTGTGCAGTTAATTTAAGTTGACTTAGACAACTTCCACACACCAGAGAAGTCATTTGGAGCGTGGGGAACAAGTTGCTAATGGAAACCAAAAGACTAGGGTCAATACTTGCTACCTTGGACTTGGATACCCAATGACTTAAATGGTCTTTTTTATTCAAGGGATTGCAACAACGCTGAACCTCCATTTTTACAGTTAAGAAAATTGAGTTTTTTAAATTCAATTCAAACTTTTAACTTTCACTAACAGAAAAGTACTCACGAAGCTGAAATCCCCATTGCGTATACATACAGATGATCTAAATTTGTTTTCGCACCGAGGCTAAACGAGTATTTACCTACCCGGCGTTGACGTTACTCCAAACTCATGCGAATCCCAGAACTTGAGCTTTTGTGGTTTGTTCGAACGAGTCTGCTGAAAAATAAGAGCGTTGGCACAAAAATTCATATTTAAAGTTTTATATTTCAGATAAGGACATTAAAAAAGAGCTACATATTCTAGATAACTAGCATGTAATTAACATTGTAATTGAAGGTACTAGATGCAGTATAGGTACAGAACATTGTATTCCCAAGTTTCTAGCCACATGCTATTTTTGCAAGGTTTTTAAAATTAAATTTGAATAAAGTATACGCATAAAATATCATATTTTAAAGTTTACTCGTTAAAAACTGAAAAATCAAATACATGCCAAATCAACTTCGGCTCACAAAGTTGTGCGCCATTTTTTCATTTTTTCGAATTTTTTCATGAAATTAGTTTTAGAATATGCGCAATCGGTTTATCTAGGAGGGGTATTTTTTACTTTTTCGATTTGGGCCCATAAAGCTGCGAAAAAATAATTTTGTGTCAGACCGGAAGGAATCTCGATGAAGGTAGTTTTCAGCGTTAGGGCTTCCTGTGGCTGTTTGAAAGCTTTATGTTTTATGAAGTGGTACTCAAATTATTAAACCGTTTATGTTCTTTCATAATTGGTATTGATTGTTGCAATCGAGCACGAAACACTGGAGTTATGCAAATTTTTCTAAACCGCACGCGCAAAAGTGGAGCCCCCAAAATTTTTGAAAACTTCATATCTTCCTTTAGAAAAAAGATTTTCAAATGCGGTTTTTTGTAATCGAATAGGTTTATGTTTTTGTACATGGGTATTAAGCAATTTCCGGCTACCATAAAAAATGACGAAGTTAGAAAATCTACGTTTTAAGTAATTTGATATAACATTGGTGAATTAAGGGATACAGCTAAAAAGTTATATTTAAAATAATGCAATTTGCAGGTTATGTCTACACCACAAACACTTAAACGGATTAAGTCATGCATAAAAAAGCAATAACGACTAAACCACAGACCTAACTTAATTTTCCAGAAATTGAAATTTTTTGGCTAACACAAGAGAAAAATCGAACCAAGTTTGTTTGATTTCTTTTCATCATTAGACAGGCTATGCAGTAAGCATAGTAACAATTAAATTCAAAGGGGTCAGATTTTGGGGGGGTCAGTCACGAAAAAAAAACGCCAATGTTAGTGCTTCCCAGGGGTTATTCCCTACTTAGAAAATTAATGCATCATATGCGCAATAATTTATGTCTCTCCGTACTAGATGAGGTGGGTTTTTCCAGAGTAGACGGTTTCAAGTGGCTTAATTTATGGAGGAAACAAGAGGTACTAGAGCTATTTTGTCAATTTTCTAAATTGCATTTATTAACTTAACTGCCAGTCTCTTCTGGATAGTGTACCTTAAGAACATTATGCTTCTACTAATTTTGAAATGCCGTTAGGAAATCTTGTCAATTATACTTTTGATCTTAAAAGTAAATTTAATTTTTGAAAACATTATTATTGCAGCTACTAACTCAAGTTTAGCTATCACATTTAAGGAAAACATAATATTAAACTGCTATGCTTACAGCTTATGCATTTAAAGACGTTTGAAGAGTTGGGATTGCCAACTAAATGATTTGTTAGAAAATAGAGGCGCCATCACACTACGATACATTATTGTTACATAGAATCCAAGAAATCATTACTTTCTGGTGGTTTATCTAAAAATGAGACGTATTCAAAATACGACAAAACGCACAAAATGTTTCGGCTTCTAGCCAAAATAAAATGTAGCAAAAACAAAAGGCTTACACTTGGGGTTTTATTGCACATATATTGTGGTTAAAAACTGGTCAACGATTTTAGAGATTTTCAGAAGCATTGTAAACTCATGAACAGATTATTTAAATAATACAATTATTAGTTCACTGCTTTGCAGTGGAACTATTTAAGATGTAATGTGTTTGTCGGGAATTGTGAACAATTACCTTTGTTAATAAGTTTGTATAATAATAATGTACTATGTAGTAATGCCTGCGTGCATTTAGTCATAAGAAAAAATATGTATATATTTTTTTGTCTGCGTGCTTTTAACGTATTCGTCTGCTGCAATGAACTTTGTGTCAACTGCAACGAGATCAAATGCACTCACTTCTGATTGGCTGTGTCATCTTTCTCGTCGTCGTCGTGATTGCCGTCGTTTTGTCAAAGGTCAAGTCATCGTCAGCGGCAGCGGATCGTTAGTCGTTCATTGTCGTTCATTCTCACTTTTCAAAATTGTAGCAGTAGCGTAGCGGTCGTATGAGATCGAAAGTTAACTGTTGTACAAATTGTAGTTTTTGAGAGTTAATTGAACAGTTAAATAAATCAGTTAATTGTTATTATTGTTAAATTGCTGTTGATGTCGGTGGAGGTTTATTTTAAGTGTAATTCTCGTCGAATTGATTGATAGTAGAAGACCTTAGATAAACTTAGTGGTATTATTTTGATAGCTCTGAGGAGATTGCGGCACAGCTCATTCGTAGATTCAGGCTAGAAAATATACGCATATTTTTCACCGAGGCAGTAATCTCCGGAGGAATTGAAGACGGGTAGTTTTCTTGCATTCCCCAACAGTGTTCCTCTACTTTTTTTTAAACCAAGCATACTAATAATATGCATAACAGTAATAGATTTATTAAATTAAAACGATATACAGATTAAGTGTAAGTAAAACATTGCTTTTGCTGGATTCTGATGCCTTGTGTTTGATGCCTCTATAAACCCTCCATAAAAAGTATGTCTTATTATGTTGAGTCAGACCATTAGTTAAATGAAATATCTTAATAATTTGTAATACAGGCCAAACCGGATTAATCTAAGCTGTTCCACGTGGAGAACGGGTGTGTACAGTAGAATCATTTAAAATTACCATTAAAGGAAGTAGCAGCAACAAATAAACTTGCCGCTTTCTTATTCTAATTTAAGATCACTTAATGTAATTAAATTCTTATCCGGGTAAATTATAGGGCACATTAGTCTGATTATAATCAGACTATTCAAAAACAAAATTGTTAATATGGGTTTAGTTCCGATATTGGGATTAAAGTAATGTTCACAAAATAGCCGTACCACTTCGTATTGGTATAAAATTCTGATGGTGCATTAAAATTAAAGTTTTAAAAATGAAATCCTGCGTTACTCTTTGCATACTTTTTTGTTTAGCACATATCGCTCGGTGCCTAGGCTTTTGCCCTAAATTCAGGCATAATAGTTACAATTGCTTTGAACCAAACCCTTTCTGGAGCTCACAACGAAGTATAACTTACCGTCTTGAAAATTATAACGAGTTACTAATTCCATTGGTACAAAACAGCAAGAAACTTATATCTATCATCAATTATTCTGGCACAGATATTAAGGAAACAATGCTGCCCGTAGTGGTAAAATTTCCTAAATGGTTTTCGTTAGAAGATGTCAACAACTTCAAACAAAACCAAATTACAAGTGAAATGCAAATAAAAATGTGGGAACAAATAACAAGCGCATTGAAGGAAGGATTTAACGTACATAAAAAACTTTCAGTTTCAAATGCATGGACTGGAAGAATTCAAATTCATTTATTTATACCACCATTTGTTCTTGCAGAAGATGATTACTTTGATAAATGCTCCCCTGACTATTGCTTGGAAACTTGGCCCGTGTATCACATCTTGATACCGCTTGACCATATAGGTAATGATGAAGAGTGGACGCAACAATACTACAACTTTATTGCAAACATGATGAGTCCAATTTCAAGTGGCCCTCAGGAAAGCTATATTTCTCATTTGCCAGGCAAGAGAAAATCCATATATTTTATCGCAAAGCTATCTTTAGCAAACAAAATAGTTACCCATGTCACTCTTGCACTACCTTGTAAATGCAGGAAACGAATACAAACGAATACATTTTCAATCCGCAAATATTTGCAATATAGTGAACAAGGCTTACAAGCGCTTGCCTATGAAACCAATCATGTTAGAGGTGTGTTTGACAAGTCGCGGTTGCCACTTGACATTAACGGTTACATTGGAGAAGCTTGTAACAAGAAAACAGCCGCTATCAGAAGTGAATTCGATTCATTTTTCCTTGGAGTAGCTCATCTGACACTGATACTATTAGCAAATTACACAATTTATTTTTATGATTCAGGTTCGTGTTTTTTGTGTCAAATAGATAACAATAACGGCTTGATAAAGTTCCCTGCAAATCCAAATTTATGTACAGTCACTCATAAGAACAACACATTTCCTGGAATTTACATACGTCTTAGTGACACGAGGGCACTTGGCCGTCTTGTAGTTGATTTTCATGTTTATAGAATACGTATATTAGCTTGTGGTCAACAAGGGTATAGCGCATTTCCCTTTATAGCTTACACAAACGTGTTTGATTTATACATTTGGTTGTGCATAGTTGGAACGATTGTGGTGCTCGCAACTATAATTAAAGCTGCTTTTAGTACACTGCAAAGACATTCACACACATGGACCAACAATATGTTTCGTCTTGCTAAAATTCTCTTGGAACAAGGAGATCCTTTTCAGTCCTACATGGAAAAGAATTCGAAATTTCGAGTGCTTTTACTAGGTTTATTCTTAGGAGGACTTGTGCTTAGCAATGCATATAAAAATGATAATGTGTACGACATGGTTTTGCCACGAAAACCTATTCTTTACAAAACACTGCAGGAACTAGTCAACGACGGTTTTTCTATTTTTAGTAGAGCCAAAGATATATTTATGTACATTCAGGGCGAATTGCCCGCAGAGCCTATAAAACTTGACAAGCATTCTGCGCAATATTCCAACAAGCACTCAAACATTCAAGCTTTATCTGAAATGGAAGTTATGCTCAGTAAATTTTATTACAATTATGGTGAAATCTATGAGCTACTTCAAAATTCGAAAATCCACCCAATTGTGGCTAGTAAGCTACGGCATTTTAAAAATTCATTGCAACCTCTAATCAAAACAGGCTTTCTACCATATCGTGATTTCGCCAAGATGTTTAAGCTAAGTGAAATAGTTAAACGTTTGTTTTTTGAACGACAAGATAACTGGTATTTAGAGGATCTGTATAAATGTAATAGAACTGCTCTAATCTTACCTGAGTATTTGGGTTACATATATGCGCAAAAGTTAAATAAAATGGGACAGAATTTAATTTCACTTTCAACTAAATCTTATGTAAAATTATATGTTCACCTTAGAATTTCAGGGCAGATGTCCTTAAAGTTGGAAGATAGAATGACTCAACTTAAGACTTCGGGTATTGTTGATTGGCTTCCGAAGCTAGGAAGCAAATTGAGCGGATATGTTCCGGATGTAAGTCAAAAAGTGCAAAGTGCCTCGCTAAGCGGAAACATTATAGTTATATTTGTAATTCTTTTAGCGGGATATTGTCTGGCATTGATGGGATTTTTAATAGAAAAACTGAACAAAAAGAACTTTGTAATCATTCTTTAAGAATCTTTTATAATGAAAAGCATAAATGCATAATTTTTTTGATGCAATCATCGTATCATAGTTATAGGAAATTTACTGTAACTTCTTAAAAACGTTTTGTAAAAAACTACTTCTTACAACATAATCTAGAGTAAAACCTAGCAGTTAACCTGCGTAACCTATTTTTAACTAGGTATATATCAATATGTTGACATTGTTTTGGTTCTTAAAAACACTAGAAATTATTGTAATAATGTACATTTGGTTTTTAAATAGTTTTTCGCTTAATAAAATATACCACATAACCCAATTATCCTGTATGACTACATTGTGTTATTTATCTTTATTTCTGTATGACCAGTGGTAATATATCATCAACGCGTAAGAATTTTTGTTATTTGATTAGCTTTTTTCCAACTTGTGATTAAGTTAAGTTAAGTTAAGTGACTAAGATTAAAAATCCGATTACTATATTTACAGCTAGCTTATGATTGTAGGCTTTACCTGTGTTTGTTTAGGTAAAAGCTTGTTAAGCAAAACCTTATATTTAATTTGATAGCCAATATTACTTGAAAGCACTTTGCAAATTATGCATGATTAAAATAGAGCTCCGCTTTTCCATACTTAACAAATAAAACTAGTTTTGTCGCACGACAAAGGTTTATTATAAAATCCGTTTACTAAAAACGCTTTTAAATTTTTATTTAATCCCACATAACTCTGTACTTAATTCCTAATCCAGCAATAGGCAGAGCATTTTGTGAACCTCGTCTACTCAGTTGCTGTGCAATATATTACATAAATGTATATACCTATATATGTATACGACAATATGCATCCTATTAGTATCACTGCTACACTCAGATTAACATATGAATCCTTAAAACGATCAAAACAAAATTTTAAATCCCGTAGCTAAACGAGTATTTTGTGCAAAGTTGAAATAATATGTCTTAATAAAAAGGTCAAACATAATCATAAACTCATTTGCTGCATTACGTTGAACTTCATATATTTATTATTCACTGATTGCCTAAAAGGAACATATTTAGGATGTTCACCATATCATTATTAGCTCTGGGATATGATCACAATAACAACTAAAATAACCGCTGCTTAAAGTTTAAAATAACAAGAAAGCTCGCAACCTTGTCAACAAATAGCAAAACTGTTTCAAAAATTCACACAATTTTAAATAGCATCGAATAGTCATATACGTAATCATACTTTTAATCTCTACGAGAAACAATAAAAATGAAATAAATATTCCTGCAAGTAAAACTATAAACAAGATTGCGATATTTCCACTAATTTTTGCTGGTTCAGGATGCTCAAATGTTTCATACAAACCAGTTTTGTAGGCTATATTCGTCAGCCATATAGCAATTCCTGATTCCTTCAACCTGATCAACTCTTGTACGTACTTGTTCGATCCTTGTCCCCAAAAGTTTATTTCCAAACTTCCGGTCTCGTAAATCTCTTTTCCAATTGATATGTGCTGAATATTCGCGTCATACATTTTTCTGGCCAGTATATGGCACATATACAACGGTAAAATAAAAGCAGTTTTTGTGCAACCTAATAAATCCCGTGTAAACCATTTCATTTCTTGTTCCTGTATGCCTGTTGCAATAAATCGCAGTGAGTTACTAAGAAAATAAGCATAGTTAAAACCAGTATTGTTTATAATTGATAGTTTATCAAAAAACCTGCTAAGTTCATCCAGCCAAACTCTCAGTTTTGGATAAAGTGACATTGTGTTAAGCCGCAACTTCAGTTTTTCATGATACATTGAATCATTTGGTGTTTCTCGGAGTCTAAGTAACACTTCTGAAGACAGTATTAAAGTAGAGCTTCCAAAACCTAAACTTTGAGTATGGAGGGTATGACTTGTATCCGCTAGTATGCCTTCTGCAATCGAATAAGAAAATGCTCTGCAGTAAACACTAAACCCGTCCTTTATGAGTTGCTCAAATTTTTCGTAGTATAACGTTGGTCTTGGTCTGGCTAAATTATAAACGTTAGTACTTTTGTAGCCGTTGCTAAAAACAAGTGCACAAAGAAAACAAGCCGATAGTATCAAGCGTAGACAATTACTATTAGTCACTCTACCGGGAAAAGGGTCACCCTGTTCTAAAAAGACTTTTAGCACGTAAGTTATCTTGTGCAGAACGTCTAAAATGGTTTTCAATATTGCTAAAGACGAGTTTTGAAAGTGAGCTGTTAAAATTAACCCAGTGCCTACTACAGCAGCTAATATGCAGATCCAGCTATACGAATCGTAGATACTTATTAGTTGTTTGAATGACATTGAGCTTACTCCCATTTTGCCACAGGCAATAAAATTAAGATAATTTACACTGTTATTAAAAGATAGCATACTTAGTGGCCGAATCATGTCCGGTGGTAAAGTCTCAATTGACCACGAAAATGGAAACGCATCTACATACAGACTTTCATCAGGTTTTTCATAAGCGTTTCCATTCTCGCAATATATTATATCGGACTCCACGTATGTGGCGTGCTTGGGATTCTTGAAGACAAAACTGGAGTTTTTCATTACGTATGTAATCAATGTTGCTGCTCTGTGATAAAACTGGTACTGATAGTTATTGGATTGATAAGCAGCAGATAATCTGTTGCGTTCATTCTTATACAATGTGCACTGTGTAAGTATTTTTACAATTTCACTTTTTTCGTTCTTCTTCATATTATCAGACGACGCACCACCTCCTTTGGCTTCCCCACCAAAATATTCATACCCATTTGAAAATACTAGTTTCTTTAAGTACTCAAGCGGTGGTTTTGCCGAATCCAGTGTTTTGTCAGCAGGTATTGCAATAAATTTACCAGAATACGTCTTTCCGTAATCGCACGGGTAGCACCTCTTAAATGAGATGACATCTTGTATTATGAGGCTGTATGGATTAAATTCTTCTTGCACGTAGACTGCCAACAGAACGTAATGAATTAGTTGTAAAGGTAGGAATGGTCCTTTAACGTTGCTAGGAAGACCTTCAAAAGTAAGCTCAAGCCAATGGTGTTCTAAATACATAGTGTCATTCATTCCAACAAAAAAGTTTAGATAGTCTGATGTTGGAACACTTTTGTAGAATTCAAGGTCGCCATACGTAAAAATGTTTTGTTTCCAATAAACGTTCCCAAACAGCTCTACATGGATTATGTTGCTCCAAGGTTTGATTTGAGGCAATATTTTGAAAAACTCCAGTTGACACTTAGTTTGGTATTTAGAATTCTCGGAGATATTAAAATATGATGTGAAATTGGTTGCACAATCATGGTTTCCACTTCTATGCGCAACGGGAAAGCTAACACCTGACAGATCTTTATTTTCATAATTGTCTATTACGCTCAATGAACGTTTGTCAGCAAGTTGGTTTAAAGTACTAAAGAAATCCTGCTGACTTTCACAACTCCCTAGCAAAAGTGTAATGAATGAAATCTGAAGCAGCATAGCTTTGGTCTCTGTAAAATGTACGATTACTAAACCGTTTTTAAAAAGGCTTGATATGCTTGTAAACTTTTTCATTGTTTTTTAGCATTTTCAAAAAAAAAATTGCCTCAAACACAAATTTGAACTTTTACAAAACAGCACTTGGAAACTTCTAACCAAGTTCGGAAGAAGAACTGTAAGAATTAGTACGTTTTATATTAATACACGAGTTTTGTTTTTTGGATGCAGCTTACTATGGAACTGTTGTATAGATTGTAGTACACGATTTAATACTCGCAGTTTAAAGCAATGACTAAAACAACAAAAAACTGGTTTATCTGGACTGTTAAAGTGAAGTCGTTGACTCTGCTACACTGTGTTTCGGTACACCAACCGGTACACCACCAACCATTACTTATCGACGCTATTTTGATTTTATGCTCACAAAACGCTATAAACGGCTTTGAGATATACGATTGTTTTTATTTAGGAAAAAACAACCTGCATGAAATTAATATACACCTTTCATTTACTTCTTATATGAGAAACTTGTTTGCTTAACATCAACACTTATCCTTTTTTTAAATAAACGTCTGAAGTTAACGATGTACGCTGCGAATACTGAAAAAACATTCGTAATAATTTAGTACCACGTGGCAAATACTTAAGATAAACAAGTACCTAGATATTCATTTATTCGAAAGTAATTCATTTTGTTACTCGCTGCTTCTTTAGGAGAACAGTTAAAAACATAATGCTCGTCTGGCCGTCCCTTTTTATGCTTTATTCAAAGCCTAACTTGAAGGCTACTTTTTATCTGCAGTGAGGTTGCTGATCAACCGCTGATCTGACATTCTGACAGTAAGCAAAAAATCTTTCTCTTGGATTTTCATCATTTCCCAAATAATATAAAGCAATTCGGAATCGTTTTGTGCATATTCTAAAGCGATTTCAGGTAATTCACGTAGACGCAATGGAAAACTTTTTATCTAATACTGCCTTACTATCTATGTATTTTCTAACCAGCATTTCTAAGCCTGGAAGCTTAGTTAATCCTTCTAACTGTACGAAAACGTCTTGTACGTCAATCACCGAGTTACAATACAGATTGAAATCACGTTTTAGCTCTCCCAAATCAAGGCTACCAAAAAATAACTTAACAATTTTCGTATCCAAAAATACCGAACTTAATTCTGGTTCAATGTATTCATACAACTTTATGGTATCAATTAAAAATGTTCTATCCGCAGTTGACAATTGCAATAAACAAGTAATTTGTCTAAAATTGAATCGGTTATCACCCTCAATGTCTACCGCTATTTGATCTGTTTCTCTCAATGCATCTACACAATTTCTTAGCCCTGATAGACTATTTACCTTTATTCTGTCTTTATCAGTCGGAACAAACTTTGGGATCAATAGTTCTTCTGTTATCTTGAACTTAAAGGCTTCTTCGGGCGCTGGATGACTGGGCAGCTTATCAATGGTGGCGGAGTTGATGACACGCCGATACTTTCTTGCTTTTTCAGACAAAGGTCCAACAGTCAACCCGTACTGCCTGATCCAGTCCGAGACAGATTTTGGGTAGAAAATGACCGAATTCACTACGAAAAATATGTGAAGAAATAAAAAAGCACCCAACTGCAAGTAGCAAGTGTTTTCACTGTAAATTGTTCATTTATTTTAAAAAGTTGACATTTGGTAGCTGCGACCGGTTTCTGTTTAGACTTCGTCGGGCAGGCTAAAATTACACATTTATAAAATATACCCGTGTACAGTGAGAAACAATACAACATATTAATACCATAAATATGAAATATATTCTAAGGCTGCTACAAAAATTTTTTTCTTTTTTTTTATTACCTTTTACGCCGTCACTTTTTGCGTGTGTATAGGTTGGAAGTTAGTAAACGACTGAATTATAATACAGTGTCTTTGAGCGATATATTATATTAGTATTTAGTATACTCTGCTGTATTAACTTCGCAATTATGTCTTCGTTTTAACAATATATTCTAATTTTTGTGTGTTACAATATACAATTTTAATATCCATTTTGTCAAAAGTGATAATAATATCTGTATCCATACATTTGGTGAGTATTTCTTTCTTGAGATTTTGTTCAATAATATTTTTGAGGTTAAAAACATTACTGTAGAATGGAATCACAACATAGAAAGTATTACTACTTTGCATTTCTTTACTATCAGAGATAACAAACTTCTCTACCAAATGAGGATAATTCTTTTCCAGACTAAGAGATAAGAACGGACTTTTTGATTTTAACAAGTCGTTTCTATTCTTCTCAAGCAGGCGTTGTTTACATATTTCGAGATACTTGTTTGGGTATCCTCTCTCCTTAAAATTAGTCAACATTGCATTCATTTCTCTAAGAAATGTTTCGTGATTACTACATATTCTTTTTAATCTAATACCCTGGCTATATGGTAATGCTCTTAAAATATGTTTTGGGTGATTAGAGAAATAAGAAAGGTACAAATTTCTCGACATGGGTTTTTTATATAATGACGTTACAATAATATTATTCTCAATTTCAACTTGCACATCTAGAAAGTTTATGGAACGTTTGTCGTGACAAACTGTAAATGTCAAGTATTCGTGTACAAAAGTTGAGTCAATCCATTGATCTACGTTGTTGATGTTCGTTATTTTTACAATCATAAAGCCATCGTCTACGAAACGACCATGAAAAATTATTTCAGGTTTACTAGTTATCTGTCTTAACTCAAAATATGCTGTTATGTTAGCAATACAAACCGAAGCAAAATTGCCCATTTGAATACCTTTCTTTTGAATGTAATAGTCATCGCCATATTTTAAAAATGAATAATCTAAACATAAATGCAACATTTGGGCTAGTTCCATTCGGCTTACTAAAAATTCTGTATTGTTGTCCTTTACAAATTCTTGATACGCTTCACAACAATGCATTTTGCATTTACTAGTGTTTAAATTCGTGTACATGCTATCAATGTCATACGTTAGTAAAATGTATTGTTGATTAGGTTCTAATTTTATTTCACTTAAAAGCATGAGAAAATGCGATGTATCTAGTAATACTGTAGGTAAACTGTACATTACTGGTTTTAGTAAGTAATCAATAAATGCACTGACGTTCCTATTAATGGTGTTGCAAGTGCTACTTATAGGTCTACCAGGTGGAAAATTTGTAAAGTTCTTATGGATTTTTGGAAGAATGTAAAATGTTGCAGGTTTGTGATCTATAACAGTTAGTGATGATAGGTAAATATCGTCGCTAATTTTCATTTTTATAGCTCTAATCTTATCGTGAAATGTATTCATGTACATAAAGTATTGACTTTCACAAGAAGGTGCATATGTTGTCTCATCGTTGAGTTGTCGGTATATTTCATCCTCATACCATGATTTTTGCATTATACAAATCCCTGCGTTTTTGTCTGCGTTCTTGACTAAGAGGTTGTTATTTTGTAAGAAAAGTTTGCAAGCATTAACTATACTTATGGGTGGAAAATTGAATTTATTGCAACACTTGTAAATTGTTTTAAATAAGTTGAATATAAAGTCATGATCTGGAAATATTTTGTCGAAAATTTTGGGTAAATCGTTAATATTCATTGTTCTCTTTTTACATTTGATTAAAAATCTATCTAGATCTGTTAAATCTGATTCTTTTCCCAACAATTTAAAATGTATATTCCATGAAAGTCTGCGAAGATTTTCTTTCATTTTTTTTAGAGAATAGCATAATATGTGGTGTATTGGTTGGTATAAAGTTTAAACCAAGAGCTAATACAAACTGAACATAAAACGGAATCTCTTTTACTTTAGATAAATTGTGTATTACGTTGGAATTCCGGACTATTTTATAGATATTATATGCGATGTTACTTTGTCTTTTTGTTAACTTACAACCTAGCAATTTACCCATATTAATGAATCTTCTCTGTCTTCTTTTTGTAGCAGCCTGGATTCTTCAGATAAATGTAGACACGATACTCGAATTTGATATTTCGACTTTTTCCTTTGTTGAATGCTGATTAGTATTGTGGTAGTCTGGATTGCTTTCCACTGGATGTCTGGAATCAAAATGTTCAGTCCTGCGCCTTCCCCTAAGTTTCTTCCGTCCTCTGAATGAATGTTGATTTTGGGAATGGTTGTTATGTTGACCATTATGACTGTTGTTCTGTTGATGGTTTTTATAATGTGGATCATAATTTTGATTATATCTCATAGCCTTCCTGTTGCCTCGATTAATGGAACTAGCATTACCACTTTGTTGACTCCTTTTTTCGCCAGATTTGGCATTTCTATTTTCAGAAACTGAAGTAGTTGAATTTAGAAAGTTTTCGCTTTCTTTGGCAATTTCTTTACCTTCAAACTTGATATGATCGTCATCAAGTTTCTTAATTGCTGCTTTACTGTAAATAGAAGTTGATTTTGTATCTGGTTCGGTGATATCCTTTCTCCATTTTGGAAGTGTCTCTGTTGTTTTAGATTCGAACGATGACCAGTCAATAACCTTGGGTTTGTAAGTTTTTGGGAATTCCATGACTGCAGTGTGGTATGCCATTGCCAAAATATATTCCAGGCTTTTCTTTTGCTCGTCTGAATCACTTATTTGCAGAGTGTTTTTTATGAACAGGATAGACCAGTCTATGTTCCGTAAAACAAGATTTTGAAGTACAAAAGCTGTTCCTTTACTGCTAATATCTTGCACTTTTTGCACATATTCACGTTTTGCTTCATTCAAAGTCTCAAGCTCCTTCAAGGGAAAGTCATTAAAACCTGGTACCCAAAAGCTGTTTCTGGGGTTGAAAAGTAATTTTCCTGCTTCCTTTGCCTTCCCAAGATTATTTTGAAAGTATTTAGTTTGAAAATATTTTATAAAGTTATTCACCAACATTTTCATCAAATCCTTCGAGACTTCAAATTTGCATTCGTGTTGAAGCCATGATTTCAAAATTTCTTGTGATGGGAGAATCGGGAATACTTGATGTTCAATTATCATATCTACAAAACATTTCACTAGCACATCTGTATTGTAGTAGTTCAAATAATCGTAAATTGCAAGTACTTTTCCAGGGTCAAGTAGAGCAAGTAATTCCTTTCTATCCTCCAACGTCATAATCGGCCTTTCATTTTTCTCTTTTTCTTCCTTACTCATGGAGAAAGAATTGGCAGAACGTTGTGGTGGTTTTTTGGGGGAAGGTTGAACTGATTCACTTGTTCTAGGTTTCTTATGGTCGTTCACTTCCATCGTATCATGAGATCGTTTTCTGTTAGAAGTTTCTGTGATGTTTTGACTATCTTCAAAAATCTCGTCGTTATCTGAGAAATCCGTTGAACTGTTTCCTTCCATTTGCTTAGCAGGATCAAAGACGATACAAGGTACTTAAACAGGAATTTATGAAGAAATAAAAAAGCACCCAACTGCAAGTAGCAAGTGTTTTCACTGTAAATTGTTCATTTATTTTAAAAAGTTGACATTTGGTAGCTGCGACCGGTTTCTGTTTAGACTTCGTCGGGCAGGCTAAAATTACACATTTATAAAATATACCCGTGTACAGTGAGAAACAATACAACATATTAATACCATAAATATGAAATATATTCTAAGGCTGCTACAAAAATTTTTTTCTTTTTTTTTTATTACCTTTTACGCCGTCACTTTTTGCGTGTGTATAGGTTGGAAGTTAGTATACGACTGAATTATAATACAGTGTCTTTGAGCGATATATTATATTAGTATTTAGTATACTCTGCTGTAACTTCGCAATTATGTCTTCGTTTTAACAATATATTCTAATTTTTGTGTGTTACAATATACAATTTTAATATCCATTTTGTCAAAAGTGATAATAATATCTGTATCCATACATTTGGTGAGTATTTCTTTCTTGAGATTTTGTTCAATAATATTTTTGAGGTTAAAAACACAAACATGTTTTTTTAATGGTTAAAAATTACATTTTTAGGTAGTTCATGGAATGTATATGTTTTTTTATGAGCATTTTTTACTTATATTTTAGTTTTTTGTGGTTCTCTGCTTGTACCCGGCGAGGGTACGAAAATTTATGCGGCTTCTAGGTCGTAAGTTCCACTTTAACGGGATCTCCGGCTCATGGCCAGTCTGTAGCTTCCTTAGAGAAACTGGTTTTGGTCTGTCCTTCACATAAGACTTGAAATAGGGTTTCAAATCCGTGACATGACGTTTTGCTGTATACTTCGCCTCCATGACGTAACTCAAGCCAGTCTTGCGAATCACTTTGTACGGACCAATCCACTTAGGTAACAGCTTTGCTGCAACGTTCGAGGACGCGTCTGATCGTTGATTATTCCTAACCAAAACTAAATCGCCTACATTAAATTCATACGGTCTATGTTTTTGGTCGTAATTTACTTTGTTTTGGATCTGAGAATCCATAATATTTTTTCCGAATTTAATTATAGTTTTAAGCGATTCAGGTATATCTTTACTCAATTTTTCTGCTTCAGCTTCGTAATTTTTAGCTCTTTCACCCTGTAGTGATCTATCTATCGGTAACATGATATTTCTACCTAAGTTTACCAATGATGGCGCGACTTTCATCGTATCATTAATATGGTTACGTAACGCTAAAGCAAAATATTGTAAGTAGCTATCCCATTCTTTGTGGTGTTCTGACGCGTACGACGCAATCATTCTGACCAAATCTTTATTTGTGCGTTCGCTTCTGTTTGTTTGTGGATGATAAGCACTAGAAAGTCTCTGTTTTACATTCCAACTCTTCAAAAATCGTTTCATGTTCTTGCTAACGAAATATGACGCGTTATCACTCAAAAGAACTTTAGGAGTTCCAAATCTACAGAATGTTTCTTCCAAAAAATCTATTACTTTTTTGCTTGTAGTGCATGACATAGCTTTTAATTCAACCCAACCGCTGAGCTGATCAACTAATACAAAACAGTGTCTATTTCTATTTTTGCTTACCGGAAGTGGACCTATGAAAGCCATGTACAAAGTTTCAAATACCGATTCTGCGACAGGTACAATACCCATCAAACCCTTTGCTTTCTGATTTTCTGATTTATGACGCTGACAAACGTCACATGACCTTACGTAATTTTTGATATCTTTATTCATTAAATTCCAGAAGAAACGCTGCTTGATAGCAATCATAGTTTTCTTTATACCGAAATGTCCGAATTCGGGGCTGTCATGAAAATATTCCATAACCTTTACTCTCAAAGTCTCTGGTACCATCGGAACCAATTCAAATTTTATTTCACAATTTTCTTCACTATTACAACCATGTGTCTCGTGAAAAGGTACTATCTTTCTACACAAAATGCCATCATTCAACTCATAATTCTGGAACGAAGAACGGCCGTTTTCCTACGTTTCAGATCTGCTACTATCTTTTTACATTCGAAATCATGCTTTTGTTCTTTACGAATTAATTCTATAATGTCATTAACGAAAACTAACGAAAATATGGGCGTATAACTCTCTTCTGGGCTATCGAGGTGATCAGTCTCTTCAACCACAGTATCTAACGGAGCTTGACTTAAACAATCTGCTATCTGATTTGTTTTACCTGGTGAATATTTAATTTCACACTGCCATCGCTCAATAATATGACACCATTTCGTCAGTCGTTTTGACTTATCATGATAATCTTTCAAATTAGTCAACGCGCTATTGTCAGTGTAAACTGTGAATTTCTGTCCTTGTAAGAACGGTTTAAATTTATATATAGCATGAACTATACTAAAGCATTCTTTCTCACAGATACTCCAAAGTCGCTGACTATCACTCAAAGTGGCACTTGCATAGCAAACAACCCTTTCTTTACCATCAATTTCCTGACACATGCAACTTCCGATTCCATAGTCTGAAGCATCAGTACGTAAATAAATAGGATAATTATAGTCTAACCCTTGTAAAACTATGTCTTTTGATAAAATATCCTTCAAAGTCTGAAACGAAATCTTCTGGTCTTTACCCCAGACAAAACGTACATTCTTTTTCATTACTCTACTGATTGGTTCAAATATGGTCGAAAAATTTGGTACAAACGTAGTTACCCACGATAAAAATCCTTGTAACCTTTTACAACCTTCTTTGTCTACTGGTGGCGGCATTTCTACTAGAGCTCTAACCTTGGCTGGGTTTTTTTGAATTCCATCTTTTCCTATTATGTGACCTAAATATTCTAACTGATCCTTTGCGAATGAACTCTTTTTGACGTTAATGGTAAGATTTGCATCACTCAATCTTTTAAATATAATTTGCAAATGTTCTAAATGTTCTTCAAAAGTCCTTGAAAAGACTACGATATCATCAATATACACAAAACAAATACGCATTACTAAACCATAAAGCACATAATTAATTAAGCTAACGAATGTCGCTGGACTACCCTTCAAACCAAATGGCATTACATTCCATTCATACAAAGTACCGTTCGCTTCAAAAGCGGTTAAATGTCTACAATCTGGATGTAAGAGAACTTGCCAAAAAGAAGATTTCATATCCAATACACTAAATACTCCCCCTGTCGGTAACAACCGTAGTATAATATTCGCGTTGTGCATTGGTGTCGCATTGTCTATTGTAAATTTATTCAGTCTTTTGTAGTTAACAGTCATTCGTAAACCTCCATCTTTTTTCTCATCAAGTACGATCTGAAATCTATAAGGTGATTTTGACCTATCAATTTTACCATGCTTTAACAAGTCTTGTACCTGTCTTTCTATTTCCATGCTTCTGTCTGGTGGAAAGAATACAGTTGGCATTTTTATTGGGCGCCTAGCATCTGGATTTTTTGTATCAAGTTCTATTTTATGCATGATTATATCTGTTTGGCCTATCGTACCATCTTTACGAAATACATTTGGGAAAGACTCAATCAATGCTTGAATTCTACTTTCATTGTTGCTCGCAGGCAACGGTATTTTATTCGAATCAATTTCTTTCAGCATGAACATAATAGCTTTATCCCTAGAACAGTATCTATAAATTTTGTCTGGACTGTCCTTGAAGTAGAACTGCTTTGCTTGTAAGTCGGGTATAATACCATATAGTTCCATAATGTCAGTACCTATTATACAAGGAGCAGGTAAGTCTTTGCTAACCTTAAAGTCATACGTTACTAATTTATGACCAATCATCAAAGAAAAATTGACCTTTCCTATTGACTCTAATGTAGTACTGTTTCCTGTTACTGACTTGACAATCGGTGTATAAATAATTTTTAATTTCAAAGCTCTCGCTAGTTTAATTGAAATGTGTGACAAATCTGAACATGTGTCTAATAATGCGTAAAAATAAACATTCAAAAAGTAAAAATCAATCGAAGGAATATTTGACGTCATTACTGGACAATATCGTTTTCGTGCTAAGGGCGGTTTTGATTGTTTCTGCGTTGAAAGTTTAACGAATTTTGTGGTGGTTGCATTTCTGCATAACCTCTGTTACCATTTCCTTCATACTGATTCTGATTGTGTGTACCTTGGTGATGAGCCTGAGAACTCATAAACATCATTTGATTTTTTGGTTCAGTGTACTCTCGTGCATAATGTCCTAATTTACCGCGGTTGTGACATGACTCTCTAGTTTTGTCCCTAAATCCACTGAAGTTTCTGCTTGTAGTAGGAGCTGAATTTATTCTTCCCCTAAACTGAGAGTTATTACTATTTGAACTATTCTGTGCACCTAGTGTATTACCATCTTGTGACTGATAGCTACTCTGATAGTTGCTGTGTGTTTGGTTTTGCTGTGTACCCTGATATGGTCGTGAATGCCCTCTGTAATGTCCACTTGAAAATGAACCTCTGCCTCTGTACGATGACTGGTGGTATGGGGTAGACTGATATCTACATTGGTGGATAGTCGGTAATGGTCTTGGCTTGTAAGCCGTAAGTGGTGGCATTCTAGTTTTCCTATTCTCTAATCTGTCCTTTTCTCGTTGAGTGTCAAGTGCGTAAGCAGCTTTGTCAATAAGTGAGTTGATAGTCAGTGTCTTTTCATCTTCAACATGAATCTTTTCTCTTAACTCAGCGTAGAGTCTACACTTAGCACGTAATACATGTCTGTACTCTGGCTCTGCTGGATAGCATTGCTTTGACAAATTGACTACCTCACTTACGAACTGATCTACTGGCTCATTATGTCTCTGTCTTCTACGATACAAATTTGTACGCCTGCTTTCCTGCATCTGAATAGTATCAAATCGCTCTGAGAAACGATCCTTAAATTCTTTCCAGCTAGTAATAGATGTCGCTACGTTGTCATACCATATTTTCTTTTCACCTGGTTTCATGGTTGCGCCTACACACACATGATAATCTGCTTGTGCTATTTTCAAACTCTTGAATTAGTTCTCGAGTTGACGAAAATAACTCTCTGCGCTCATTGTCTCTTGGTCGAACTGGGGTGCATGGGCTGCATGGGTATGACCATGACTTGTAGTATTTATAGTGATGTTTGATGTAGCTGTGAGTATTTGTTCCTGCAAGAACTTATTTAATACTTCAGCATCTATAGTAGTAGGATCTATGTGTGCTGCGGCTAGAGTAGCAGCATCAAATGACAATTTAGGTACCCTACTTGAAGCCATTGTATTGATTAATGAACTGCTATTCGTATTTAAATTAGTTGGAACTGGATAGACAATAACTTGAGGATTTTCAAAAATAGGACTATTGTTTACACGACTAGTACCGGGTATAGGTTCATGGGTGGTTTGTGGTTGACTATTTTCCCTACAATTTTCTTGTACTTCCCTTTCATATGCTCATTGGTTTAATTCTGGGTCACTAACCGACAAATGAATGTTACCTTGATTTTTGGTTGCTTCTACCTTAGCCTTTCTAACGTATTTTCTTTTCTTTGGTTGTTCATCAGGATTGTATGAATATTTACGGCTTCGTAGTTTTCTAGTTTCTTGCCTGTTTTCAGTTGTTTCACTATCGCTAGTCATTAACGAAATTGAAATATGCCCTGAAAAGCATTTAATCGACTAGTTCTATCGTAAGGGAAATATCATCAATGTAAATTGATACGTTAACTCGAAATGACCTTAGTAGTTCGTTGTCTGGAATTAGAAGTAGCAGTGTAAAACCTGACGAATGTATACTTTCTACAATAACTATCATGATTTGTCCTGAAAATTTTGTAGATTTTCTTGTTTTTGTACTTTTCTATTGGTTTTCTATTTCTTTTAGGTTAATTAAGTTATGTCAATTGTCAAGTTTAAAACTGATAGTTCTTCTTCGATATTGTGTAGTTATAGCATGATGTGACAACGTGGTGGTGCAATAGGCCTGGGAACCTATGATGGTGATGGATAGGTCTGTGAACCTATAAATTGGTATAATAGGCCTGATAACCTATAATTAGTTGGCTAGGTCTGTTAACCTATACATATGCATGAACCACCGGATATTATGCACATATTATGCATGCAAACAAGCTAAAACTGTTTTAAAATTCTTAGCTTACTTTTTCAGTAGACCCTTAAAACTTTCACAGTACTAGTAGGACGGGAGCACAAAAATTTGCGAGTTGGGAATGGCCAAAATGTTGAACCTTGAAGATTTATTCCGGTACAGGTTTCTTGTTTTTATCGGCAGCTTTCTTTTAAAAAAATTGGGCGTGACCGTTATAGGGGGCTTACAGTTATTAAAACACACGAATGTTGCTTAAAAACCAGAATAAGAACGTACATCATTAGTAAGTAACTGATTTGACAAAAATAATGGTAATCACACAATATGTTCAAAATCCCCATCAAAATTCATTCCCTTTTTCATTTCTTATCTTACCAAACTTTGATCACGTCTAAAAATTCATAAAAATCTAATTAGCAAACCTTAAAATACCAGCCAATTCAATTCCTCCATCAATTTTTTGTAACACACGGACTAAAATGGCATAAAATTCTAAGATCTCACTTTCATTATTTCGCATGGGACTTAATAATCCCTTAAAAATCAAATTACGAGCACTGTAAAACTCCTATTTTCATTTTTTTACACGCAAACACAATATCAGCTCAATGATCATGATCAATGTTTTAGGTATATTTTTGTTTACAAGTACGTTACCTTTTTTTTACCGATAGAGACCTGATAGTCCCTTTTTTTACCGGTTTCCGGTGCAGCAGTTTCCGCAGAAATCGCCAAGTATAAAGTTGTAAGGTCCCCTTTCCTCCCAAAGAGCCCCAACTCCAGGTCCTACTGCTTGCACCCAAGTCTCAGTTCACTTCCTTATGCCTTATGCTATGCCAACCAGATTCAGATGCCAAATGAACATGAACACCACTACTAGACTTTGCTTGTGGCTTCGGGGAGCTCTCTAATGGAATTGAGCACACCTCCGTTTATTCTCAACAATATCATTCTTTTACAGCTAACGAGACATTTTCTCAAACAAGCGCAGCATTCCATCACATCAAGATCTGCTTATACGGGGCAAACTGCTACCAAAAGCTTACATTCCCTACAATAGTCAGGTAAAATATATGTTAATGTAAATAATACGCAAAGAAACATGACTACGTTAAAAGTTTTGTTGTGAGTTGTGAGTTTCTTACAAAATAAAATTGCAGCTAAAATATAGTCTCAATTTTCTACTTTCTATTTACTTCACACTTTTAAAAGGAATCACTCTAATACCCAGACAATTTTTTGGAATACGTCAATACCACGGACTATTCAACGACTACAAGCTATTCCCCATGGTCAAATCAGTAGACATAAACTATAAACTTGTACTGAACTGATTCATTTGGAAGAGTACAGAATACATAAAGTTCGGATGCTAGCAACAGCAACGATATCTCCAAAAAGTGGCTAGTGCAATTTATGATAGAATGGCAAGACGTGATTGCATGAATGATTTGAAGTAAGAGTTAAAATAACACTTTGAATTTATTGGCTATAATAACCTCATATGATATGTCAAATAAATGCTATTGTAATGAAATTGTAATGCGTTAATATTTTATTTCGGAAAAGAGATTAGGTTATCAAAAATTTAAATTAAAACTAAATCAATATAAAAATCACTATAATTGAAATCATCAATCATCTGCTCATCCCTGGATTTCATAATTTTGACTACAAAGAATGGCGTTGTTCATTATATTTAAACAATGAAATTAGATATAAGCCAGGACCAACATATACAGGACAACATCTTATCCTTATGCACAAGCAGTTAACGCTGATTTCCCCGGCGAGACAATTTGTAACTAAAATAGATTTAACCTTATCAAGTCGGCTGGTACACTCTAAAACTAATAAATGATTATATTTGCGACGATGCTTAATTGCTTCTTATTATATTATTCTGCTTGACTAACTGAGCAAAATCACATTGCAAATTACTCTTACAGCATTGGCCAAGGTGGGTTATGCCATATACTGCAAAATATTTCACTTTTTAAATAAACCTTTTAGCATAATATTGAATGCATACAACGATTCCCAATTACGTCATTGCTAGTATAAAAACAGAAACTTTAAATGAAGATTAATAGAGTTTTTTGTTATGAGTACTTATAATTTTTTGCTTCCACCCTTAACAATACCATAGTTGCTTTATATAGAATTCTGTATTATAGAATCAACTTTATAGAGAATAATATTGTTTAAAGAAACTATACATTCAAGTAGCAACTTTATTTTTAAAAAGTGTTTAAGACGTTATCGACCATTTCTGAATGTTCTGAAAATAATGGAATATTTGATTTGGAAAGGTTTAATGGCTTCTATTATTATAAGCAAACAAACAACTAATTATCTAAAATACTCATTTAATATTCTACTTAGGCAATACAGGATGCACAAGCAGTTTCCACGAGGCAAAATATTATTGCAATCGACCAAGTGGTGAGGTAAATATGCACATATTTGGTTAAGCATCAAACATTAGAAAGAATTTTTACAATGCAAAAGAACATTGTTGGTACTTTTTGCATTATTTTAGTAACAACATATTTAAAAAGCATGCAATGCATTCAACCATCGTAAAGTAAAACTTCTATTCCAGTTGATTACGTACAAGGATTTGGAAGTATTCTCAATCAAGTACAATGTTCCCATGTTTCTATACATTCACATAACGTACATTATTCACACGACAATCCGTTCAATAACCTCAACTCTATTGACAAAACAATTTCAGTTATTCGCCATTACTTTCCACATATAAATAGCTTGATATTTAAAACGAAGTTAAGCATATACACAAACACAAACTTTGACGTTAATCAGCTTCGAATGTTTTGGAATGTTTCAAAGACTGAGAACGTTTTGCGACCTATTCTAACTGATCAAGCTTATTTGCGTAACCTTGCTCACAGCCGTACTACGTGTGTGTATAACATTATTTTGGTTTCCAGCCAATATTGGAGATTTAGGGTCAACGGCAGCAAATATTGGTATTTTCCAATTTTTACCTCATTTGAAAATATCCGAAGATTAGTGAGAATTCCTAAGACTCAATACATAATTTATGTTGATATTCTGAAACCCAGTAGGAGCTTTCTGCCTGCAGAACAACTATTTATTAACATACGGGCGTCTAATTTTTTCAACAACAAAGTTGGCATGCTACAGTATAATAGTTTTGACGTCTGTAAGCAATTCTTGCTTTGCATTTATTGCTTGCCAAAACCTGTTTATGCTGAGTCGTTTTACTTCAATTTGCTTGTTCCAAGTGAAATGAATTCTTTGGTTGAGCGGGTAGGATTACCAAAGGTTTGGATGAACAAAGACGAACTTGACAGAAATGAGCATTTATAAGACCTTACAAAATATAAGCAACAAAAAAATGTACTTCTGTATAGACCTAGTAACCAAGGTCTGAAATATTTATGGATTATAGCTAATTTGGTTGTGGAACAATCTGGCAAAAATCTTTCGGTGGTCTTTTATAAAGATGCTGTCAGAGGGCCAATAAGCTATCTAAAGAGTCCAGGTTTTAGCAAGCATACTCCATTAGAGCATTTCAAGAAAACCCTTTGGTTTATCAAAGGATATCACTACATTCCAGTGAATTTAAGAGGATATAAGTTTCTAAGTTGTTATTCCAGTAATCATATAAGTTTTCGCTATTATCTTGACCCGTTCCAGCATGATCTGTGGATTGGATTAATGGTTAGCACAACAGTTTTATGCTTACTAGCATACAAACTTAACATTTGTAAACGAAATTTCCATCCGCTGACATATTCGTGGAGAATGTTTCTTGAAAACGGACCGTCAATCCCTGCAGCTATTGAAAAGTATTCAATTGTGAGGGTAATAGTTACTACTTGGTTGATTTTGGGTGTCTTAGTGTCTAATGGGTACAAAGGTATTGTTACAACAGAAATGATATCACCGACTCCAAAAGCAAGCATATTTTCGGATTTTCTAAATTTTACTTGCGAGGATGAAGACAAATCAAACTGTGTGAATGTTTACTCTGGATTTGATAAAATATGTTTCATAAAATGGCAAAGATCCTATAAGTTAAACACATCTCAACCCTTGAGAGCAATTAAGGGTGAAAAATCTAATTTTTTTCATTGTGTACCCAAATTTCATCGAAACATATTTGTTCTTAACAGATACTACAGCTTGTTATGGAAAGGAGGGCGATATATTATGCCAATAGAAGTCATCGAGTTTTTAAAGTATACAGAAAAGATTTATCGCAAGTATTTTTACAAAGTTCCATCAAACAGATTTGCAAATATGTCAAGTGTGGCGTTTGATACTGGCGTTGAGGCTGAGTTGATTATGTGCAACAAGAAAAATGTCTTGGTTGACGAATCAGATCATGTCGACTTAGAAAGCGAGTATCTATCAGAGCAATACAAAACAAAATTATTCCATAAAAGTAAGCAGCAAATACTAGAAACCACATACGCGTGGGTGTTTGAATATCCAAATGGATCTCCTGTTCCGAAGGTTTTTAAAAGCTTGTTGGAAAATGGAATTTATAATCAAATTAGGTATATGTATAAGCGACATTTAAGATCCAGAGAAAGGCTAGTTTACACAAGAGGAAATGTTGTAAACGATACAATAGTGAATCCCGTACCATTAAACTCAAATGTTCAAACCATATTTTATATATGCGGGATGTTGACCATAGCTTGCATCACTGTATTTACACTAGAATTTGCTAACATAAATAAACTTGTTCGTCTTTTGCATTCTTTGAAGAAAACAATTACTAGTTTTGTCAAACTGTTTACTAATAGAAGAAAGCGCAGAAGGTATAAACGAAATTTTGAACATCGTAGACAAACAGTTCGAATATCAAAATTGTAATACTTAAAAACCATAAGATTATCAAATATATTTTTTACTTCTGTTCTTTTAGGTACACATGTGTACAAAATAAAAAATCTACTTTCTGGATAGCAACGTGTTAATGATTTACTTTAAACTAAAATATTTGTTTTTGAAATGCGTTGTTTACATCACATCTATCAGCATACAAACTAAGTCCAGGAATCCATTTCAAGTATGGGTTCTAATTCTTCAAGATAACAGTAAATCTGTAAGCAAATGTTGAGCTAAAACATCTTAGAAAAATATATGCTTTGAGATATACTTGCATCCTGATTCCCTTCCCAGCTTATCATTCTACTTTGGTGATCCTACGGTTTTGGAATGATTTTAGTATAGAAGGTAGGTTGGAAGAAGGTCGCAAAGCCTATGATAAGCTAACTGGTTCTTGTCGTTTCCATTCATCATTCAACCATATAAAGGATTCAAGTTTTGCTTAAATACCTTAAATACAATATTTGTTTTGCAAAGTTAGTAATCTCTATTATAAGTTGAAATAAAATGGAAGGATAAACTGAGCTTTTGGAAAATCGTCAAGTAGTTTGGAAAATCAAGAAACGTCCTGTATTGATATTTAAATTTAATTATTCCTATAATACCAGCAGAATTAATGGAGCAATAATTAACAAGTCAATATTGCCGAAGCAAAAGCAAAACCTAAATATAGACAGATGACAAAATCTCTAAATAAACTGTCTGTTTGCCAATTTACTGGCCTACATTGATATAGACTTTTAATTGCGACACTACCAAATAACCTTATTCATTTGATAAAAATCTTCAAATATCATATAGTATATGCAAGCCAAGTCGTCCAGTTTTGTGAAAACTTTAATTCATTGAACACAACGTGCGTCAACTAATTTGAGATGTCCCAGAGAAGCTCATCAATCAAATGACAACCAGCAGCATACCTATTAACCCAATCTTCTTATCAGAAAAGCACTACAGTTATGACAACAATATTAAAAATGATAATGTAGCCTACCCACATTATAACACGTTAACATAAACTCACCTTGAATATCGAAAAATAAAACTCATATCTTTTCACGTGCAGATCAAACATTGATGTTGCAAATTTCCAGTAAACACTTGAGAATTTTTGAAAACTAGTCCAAAGGTTGTTGTGTAAAGCTGTCAAAAGCTTTGCCTACATATAATACCAATAGGCAATATATGGCTTTGATAGATATTAGTGTATCACTAATTAGGTTTTACCATGATATATTTTTGTTTGTATTCATTTTATTGTTCGCTATCTATCGTTTTTCATGATTGTAATCATTTAGTACTTAGTAATGAGTTTATTTTTCTATATAAACCCGAGCAACCAATGAATCCCTCAACATTAAGTAAGCTTAGATGAACAAAAGAACACGCTTTATAAACAATTGTGTCACTACTTTGAAAAATACCATGGCAACATATTTAAAATACTTACTTTCAATTTTCATCTAGGTTGGTGTTGTTTCATCAGATGGATCGCAATTTGCAAACCCGGTTCTTGATTCTGCAATTTTTCGAACAAGTGCAGTAGAAGTGCATCCATTTTACTACATGGCATTAGGTAAGGCCAGCACAGAATTGGAAATACTAAAAAGTCCATTTCTAACGGATTTCCGAAATGCCGAGCGACGAACAATCTACAAAGCACCTCCTGGTTATAAATCAGTTGCGCCTACGCATTTCTTAAAATATAGAGATAAGGTTTATCTCTACTTCTGTAGTATTTCACCATCTGGTTTGTATCAAATGTTCGTGATAAAGTCCGAAAATCCCACAGATCTTCTCGATCAATGGAGTGCTCCAACACGATTGCTAGAAAACATTTGGGATGAAGATGCCTATAATGCCGCTGTACTTCAACATCGGGATCAGCTATATTTTGTATTAAGCAGTTCAATTAATGGTATCAGCCTGTACATTGCAAAAATGATTAGCCCAACTGAAGTTGTCAGCCCAGTAAATTTACTACGGCAACCCAAGGAAGATTGGGAAGGTCGCATAAACGAGTCTCCAGCTTTTATTTACAACAGAAATACGGTATTTCAAATACCTCTTACATGATTTTCTTCGCACTTGGTTCTAGCAATCCAAACAACACATTAAGCTACATGAGCTTAGATAAGAACTTAGACCCCATGGACAGTACTAACTGGGTGTCAGCCTCGGGACCAGTTTTTACGGGAAACCCCGATGAAAACGTTTACGGTACAAGATACCCCTCGTTTGTTACTAGTCCTGACGGAACTGAAATCTGGTTGATGTACACAAGCATCAGTAATTTAACTAATCCTGAACCAAGTTCTCGAGTAAGGATTGATAAAGTGGAGTGGAACAAATTTGACGGATTTCCAGTTTCCTCAAGCGCGTGGCAACGGATTTCAACAGCAATTACCAAGTGGTGAACCAGTAAAATTTACAAATCCTATTTTGGATGAACATTCTATAGATCCAAGTATTTGCTTGATTGGCCAAGAGTATTACCTTGTTCAGGCTAATACTAATTTTACAGCACTAGTACTATTGAAAAACGACAAACTGCATGACTTTCGTGACGCCGAGAGAGCAGTAATATACACGTAAGGCAGCATTAAATAGTTTGAGTGTTACGTCTAACTTCAATTCACTATAAATTTGTTTTTGTGTCGCAATAAATATGTAGTTCCCCGCAGGAGTCTAGTGGCGTGTCAGCAGGCCAAATTGTTGAAATTGAGGGCGAATTCTACATATATTTTCATATGATATATTTGAGCAACTTTACTCAATTGTACGTCATAAAAGCTAAAAATGGATCAAACCTGATGCAAGGGGTGGGGAGATCCAGAACTACTGTTACATGATTTATTTGACGAACATGCTTCTCAAGGCAATGTACTGAAGCATGACAGCAAACTGTAATTTGTGTGGGCCGGTGTTAACGCTGCCGGATCAAGAGTCATTTATATCGCTCCAATGTCTACTCCAACTCTGGTAATCGAACCAGTGGTTCTTCTTAAGGAGCCAAAAGATCCTTGGGAGTGTGATAACGATTTCTGTATCAATGACTATCCATCTATGTTGTACGGTACTAAAGCTACCTTTCTGGTTTATACTGGCAATGCAAACTATAATTTAAGTTGTGGTTTATCCTACATGAGCATAGAGTCGGGTCGCGACCCGCTTGATGTCATGAATTGGTATATATCCCCGGAACCAGTTTTTTACAGAAACGATGCTGAAAATGTGTATGCCCCTTGTCACGCTTCCTTTACTACAAGTCCGGATGGACAAGAAGATTGGATGCTATATGAAGCTTCAGATAGCACGGAAGACGTCAAGACAAAACTTGTATTACGAGCAGAAAAAATTACCTGGAATTCGAACACTGGAAAGCCGATATTTCCAAGGCCTCATGGTTTAAGCCATCCACAACCCATCCCCAGTTCCTTTCAATATTTTACAAATCCAGTAGTTGACGATAGTTCCTTAAGTCCTGGAATAACTCGAATAGGAAATTTCTACTTTTTGCTTCAATCAAACACAGAAACTTCGGAACTAATATTGCTAAAGAGCGGAAAGCTAACGGATTTTAGAAATTCTGTGAGAAAAATTGTGTTTTTGTAAGTTCAGATTTCAGATTTGTCGTACCTTCCAATCTAAATACTGTTTATACTTATTTCACTCCTTTAATAGAACTCCAGAAGGCTTTTCCAATGTGGGAATTGCACGAATGCACAATGTAAATGGGAAGTTGTGCATTTACTTTTCCATGGAGGAACTTGAATATTTTCAAAGAATCTTTGTTGTCTGCGCTCAGGATGCCTCTAATCCAATGGGGAACTGGGAGCTTACTCCAAAACTTGTTGCGCCCTCCTTAAACCATTCAGCATACCATGGCACTATACTAGAACACAATGGTAATACGTATTTAACCTGGGTTACTCCTCATCCAGCTACAGGTTTTAATAGCATTTCCGTTGCTAAACTGGAAAACGCGACCATCGTGGAACCAATTGCCTTAATTAGACATCCATTTGAATTGTGGGAATGCGATGGTGGCTGCTCAAATGAAGCTCCTTATTTCATTTATAATGGGGATACCGCTTACTTGGTTCACTCAGTTGGCATGGCATGCAAAGGTGGAAATGCATTGACTTACATGAGTATTGGTAAAGACAAAGATCCACTAAATGCTGCTGATTGGGATAAAGCTCCTGGTAAAACATTCACTGAAAGTGAAGATGAAAATGTGTTTTGCCCTAGCCATGCAACTTTCACTTTGTCGCCAGGTCAGCTTAAAATACAAACCCATTAGCTGTTAAATATATTCGATTTAAATAAATGTTTGTTTTCAGATGGACTAGAAGCCTGGATGATGTATCACGCAACAGACTCTCCTCACCCGGATGCCATCAAAACTGCACGAATTGAAAAGGTTACATGGGGAGAAAACGGAGAGTTGGTATTCCCGAATCCGCATGGTATGTATCATGAACAACTTGTTCCTGGTCAGAAAAAGTTTTTCTAGATGTACTTTACTAGAATAATACAAATATAATTAGTTATGTGTGAACATATGTATAATTAATAAGCTCACCTGCTGACGCAGCGAGCTAATAAAGCTATATTTTATTACTATATTTAACTACATACATGTATTTAATACAATAAATAGATTAAGCTAGACTTTAAAAGGTATTCGTTTAACCCTGATTTGTTATCAGTTAAAATAAAAGCTTCGACAAGTTGACATTGACACATGGCATTGTATTCCATATAAAATGGGAAGGTTTTGTTCTTATCTTAATATTTAAAAAATGTCCAACCCATCATGTATTTTGTAGAACGATTGCTACAAGCATTTTTTTCAGAACTTCTTCACTTTTATTCAGAACTAGTATAGAAGACTTAATCTACAATTTAGTATACGACATACCTAATAACACTTATTATGATAACACTATAAAAGCTAATATAGAGCTAAACGACATATTTATTTACGACTTCTGTTTGTATTATTTAGAAAACCAGAATAATATTAACCGTATACTCAAATATGTTCAAATAAAAGTTGGTCTTTGTTTTCTTGTCAAACTGTGCAGGTCCATAGTAAAACGATATAGATTTTTGAGCTGCAAGTACACGCTTCCATTCCTTCATATTAACAACAAAAGCTCCCTTCCACCGTTTGGTTAGTATACCTTGACTATATTCATTGATTGCACAAATTTTTGGCAACATGCCAAACATTGCTCCATAAACTGCAATAGTAAGAAAAATTGCCAGTGCATATAGTTCAATAGGAAGAAATCTCCAACCTTGAAGCCCTAGCCAAGTGCCTATTGTGCAAATGAAGAATCCCGTGGACATAAACAAACCACTCATTTGCCTAAATCCTTCCCGGCCAATATGACAAATGCAATTTAGCAGCCGATATTTTTCCACAGCTAGTTTTCCCGGTGCCATTTCATATATTATGCTTAAATACACTAAATACAGTTTAAGCGCAGACATGGACGGCAGCAAAATTATGCAAAAGCCTCTTCCAGATTCAACAGTAGTCCAGAGGAACACCATGTATCGTGCTATTGATACTGAAATTTGTACCGATCCATTACATTTACACAAAGATATAAGGTGGTGAAATGGATCCACATTTGCAGCAATGGCTCCAATCCCAATTAGAGTACCAAGAATAAATAAACTGGCAACAGTACTAACCATAAGCAACCCAACCACGTCCAGAGAATTGTCCGGTCCTTTGAGAATATCTAAAAGAAAAAAAAACTTACAATCATAACTTAAAGCAGAAAAACAGTAGGTATATATTCTTTCTTTGATAGGTTTACCAAATTTTGACTTTGAAGATGTATTTTTACGTTGAATGTCATCAGCAAACGCGTTACACTTAAGCAACGCGTTTATTGACGCATATCCGTTAATTCCACTTCTAGACAAAGCAATATAATTCAGGCAAAGTATTGCAAAGCAACAGCCAGCACAAAGAAAATCAATTAGCGCGTGGTGAAAAGGGAACACCCTTTTGTTGCGAGCAAACTGAAGCAAATTAAAAACTGAGAGCAACAATATGGTTGTTATTGGTATGAAGGAGAGTAAATATGGAATGTATTTCTTGCAAACTGGGGACTTTACTTGCATTTGCTGTTTGACAGGGTTAAAGGACAAGGGATGTGGATACAATATTTTTTCGAATGTAGTGTTGTGTAAATAGTATGCTTTCCACTGTAGTGCTGTACTCATTTTGCTGAACCTTGACGGTAGATCTAAAACTCTGAAATTTACAGAACAGACAAAGTCAAAGTACCAGACTGAACTATTTCCAAAAATCTAAATTTAAACTTAAACAAGATTTTACGCTAGTTGTAATATTTTTAATGAAGTCAAGTATTGTCGTAAAGCAGTAAAGTATAACAGTGTAGTTTCTGTTCAACAGAAAAAGTCGATGTTATAATAACAATTGCAATTTAAAATAATTTGGATGAATTTTGGGTACATAGTACTCATAGTAGTAAGTTTGAATATTGTACACGATTTTTTGTTGTAAACATAAAGTTTGCGGGTTTACATAGTAAACGCAGGTATTTTTCATTTCTGATGATAATGCTTAATGGTTGTACAAGTCAAGCAACTGATACTTACGACTAATTTTCCATAAGAACGTACTTTTACAATGATTTGCTATTCGCGGATGCGCTGTTAGTTATTAGTTATTGTGCTGAAATAAATTTAGAACAAAATTTAGACATACAACACAACAATACGCCATTAAAACACGTTTAGAAACTATGTCATTCAAAATTGAACCGGTGCAGTTGTTCAGGTTTAAGCGAATTATAAAATGTATTTTGCCATGTATAAAAACTGTTTATGGCAAAGATTTCTTTTGATTACTTGTGTATGTGAACTACAACATGAAAATAAAAATATATGATTTCAACACTGGTTTTTGCAACAACATAATTTAAATTGCTAACATTTACATAAAGTTCATATTACTGTAGTTCAAAGTCGTAATATTTTGGCATCGCTAAATAGCGATGTTATTTTTTTTAAATAGCTCCATTAATTCGTTGTTTCGTCTAGCACACGAACACATTTTCCATGCTTTTGAAGCGATTTGCTTAATGTTTTTTTTAAATTGTATAATATAACGAATGCGAATGATGCGTCAGGGGCTTAACAATAGCATCCATAAAATTGGAATTATTTCCAAGCTATTTTTAACTTTTAATATTCCTCAGTCACAAGAATAATATCTTAAATACCAAGTTTATTCACTTACAAGTACTTGGAATAAAGTATTTAATCAATATGCAAAATTTGGTTAAAATCGGACAACAACTTATGTCTGGCGAGCGTTTATTGTAAAGCGAAAGATTTTGGGACGGACGAATTCGGACGGGAGGGACGGAGCAACAGAAAAAGCCAAGCAGTGAAGAAAATGAAAGACAAGTCAAGAGCCACGTGCGTGCGTGCATGAACATGTGGACTGTGGACGGCAAGACGGCAACAAGAACAAGCTTTCATCTTCTTTCAGCTGACTGAGCTGACGGGAGACTGCTGCGTGGGATTTAATTAATTGTTTTAATTAACTGATTTACTGTTTGATTGACAGTTTCATGGAGGAGTTACCGGTGACTTTCCAGAAAGCTTTAACTAGGTAATTGGTGATTATTTTTTGGGGAATCGACAGTGCTTTTTTGGTTGAAGATTGATTGATAGAAGGCTGGTTGCTTGGAGGTGGTTAATGATCAATTAGAAGTATGGTGCTATGATTAATTGACTAGTTGGTTTGTGAATTTTGGAACAGGTGGAAGTAGGAAGGTGATTAGTTTTAAGTTTTTAAGTTTAAGAAACGCGACGGGGGAAAGTTGGAGGTGACCAAGGATCTTGACTGGTGTTCCTTGATTGATTTGTTAGGGGGATCGGAAGGAAGTGCTGAGGATTAAGGTGGGTGGTGGGTTAATTACAATGTTAATTATGTTTTGATTGATTAATTAATTTCCTTTTTTTAGGTGAGAATGGCGACTGAGAATGAGAATCCTCGAAGGTCAACTAGGATAAGGAGGTCGTCTGAGAAGGGGATCTTGTTCAAAGGCGAGGATGACAATGCAAATGCAAGACAGGAACCTGTTCAAGGACCAAGTACCTCCACCTCCACTGCTGTCTTTGGAGGGGATTCGGAGGCGACTAGTAAGAAGTTCCAATGTCCCAAGTGTCTGTTCAAGTTCAACCACCGCCAAAATCTAAGTCGTCACCTAATCCAGCGTAAGAAATGGTGTCACCGGAGGATGGAGGAGAATCTGAAGAAGAAAGGGAAGACTCAGGAGGAGGTGATCCAGATTACCTCCAAAAAGTCCGCTGGTTCCTATGGAAATGCAGTGAGTTGTAAAGAATGTTCCCTGACCTTTGGAACCCGTCAAATGCTTCTGATTCATTTAAAGGAGGAACACAAGAGGAAGCTGTTCCACTGCAAGAGGTGCACTTGGTGGAGTACCAGATTGAATAGGCTGGAGAAACATTGTGTCAAGGCTCACGGGATAACCCTGAAACCTGGAGGGGATGAAGGGTTTAAGTGCAGGTGTAATATTTGTTACGAGAGTGAGGAGGGATTGAGCAAGCATTTGGAACAGACTGGTCATAAGAGGAAGATGGGAGAGATGACCAAGTGTTGCCAATGCTCCAGAATGTTTGAGGATAGGAATGAGCATAAAGTGCACATGGAGGTGATTCATGAAAGGCAATGTTTCCAGTGTCAAAAATGTGACAAGTGGTACTTGAGGAAGGATAGTTTGAAGGAGCATCATGGGAAGGTGCATGAAGGGAAGGAGGAGGGGATCAGGAAGAAGACGGAGGTTACCACTAGATTGGGAAGGAGGATTAAGCTGAGGAGGGAATTGAGTCCGAGTGAGATGGAGGTGGATCGGGAAGGAGAATGGGAGGATGTTGAGGAGGTGGAGGTTGATGAGATGCTTTTAGGGTTGGAGGAGAATTTGGAATGGGAAACGGATGAGGAGGAGGAAATAGGAGGTGATGACGGTGCTTGTGGGGGAGATGATGATAAAGAAGAATGGCTGGATGACCCGAAGGACTTTGCGGAAATGAAACTTTTGGAGAAAATGCCTGAGGAGGGTTTAATGAAACTGGAGAAGCTCCAGGGAATAGCAAGTAGGAATAGGGCGGAGTTGAAGAAAAAGTGGGACCCGAATTGGTTTTTGCACATGGGAAGGTTCAAGAAGGAGGATTCTATTTGGGGACAGGGAAAGGAATAAACCAAATTATTTTAAAAGAATTATATATTTTGCAAGTTAATTTTGCGCTTGACTGATAACCTGTTTTGTCTTATAAAGTAAGATTGTAATAAACTTGTAGTTAGAGCAGAAAATGAAAAAAAGAATCTTTAAAATGAGTGTTTGTATTTAGCCTGTTATAATGTAAAACAAATTGTTGATATATTTGTAAGTTGCATTGAAACTAATCATTCTGTATTGTATGTGTCCTTGTCTCCCAAAAATCACATACACAAAAAAAAAACGACAATCCCGCACAATACTAAGGCAAAAATTATTACAATATTTTCATCCAAAAGTTAGCTTATTAAATAGGTACCGTATTTATTCGATTTATACCCCCGGCTAAAATTTCAAATTTGACACCTCAGAGGAGGGTATAATTCGAGGGGGGCCAAAATTTCAAATTTGATGGCAAAATTTGAAACGACTTTTTATTTATGACGATAATTAACATTAAATTGTTTAGCTATTGCTTCGTTAGAATGTATTTTAGCATAAATCATCGCGTTAAACGTATTCGCAATGATTATTATATTCATAAAACTCACTATAACGTGAATATTTTTGTTCACGTTCGTATCCAAAAATGATAGGGGGCTATAAACCGAGGGGGGCCAAAATTTCAAATTTCTTCTCTCAAAGGAGGGTATAATTCGAGGGGGGTTATAAATCGAGCGAGGGGTATAAATCGAATAAATACGGTATGCATACTAAAGGTCAGTAAAAAATGAGATTTAATTGTAAACTTATTGATGGCAAAAATTGTCGAAAACTATAAGAGCAAATTACATAATCGTAATTCTAATATACGAATTGGTCGTTTACTTCAAGTTTTGAAAAAAGTTTAATAATTTAAAATATTATCTCTAAATTTATCTAAATTTGCTAAAATATCCGTCTTTTTCAACTACGGCCTCTTATTAGGGCATGAAATTTACTTGATTTACGTGATACATTTGTGATAAGCTTATTGTAACAATAACACCATCTCAGTTTATAAGATATATAATCGACATACTTTTCGTGCTCCGTCATGTCAGCTCTGAATTTAAGATTTCTGGAGTTTAATCAGTATTTATCCGATAAATTGTATTGCACTCCTTACTTCGTAAGATTTGATAACAAGTTTCAAAAATTTATATTTTATCCGTTCTCCAGTAGCTCCCTCATTCCGGTTCAATTCACGTGGACGTTTCTTACGTTCACATTTCTTCAAGCATGCATAACGTGGATGCTTTTTTGGAAAGGCATCTTTTGTCTTGAAACAACTCCAATAAAATACATTTTTCTTTGTGTTATTTTTGTGGTTTTTGGTAACACAAAGGACAGTCAATATTAAAATCTCTATTTACCAAATCAGACCATAGAATAGTTATTGTACGTATTTTATTTTCTCGCAAAAATATTCAATTGTATTATTCAATAGAGTTTTAACAAAATAATAAAGTAGATTAGCAGCAGCAATATTTTTTATATATACTTTGTTTTGGAATGTTGCTTCTAGTTCTTACAACGCTTACGACAAACTTAGCGACAAACGCAACGCTGACCTGCCGGACACCATGTACTATTATCTAATGCTCCGGACTGACATTGCCCACCATTTCGGTGATGCACTCGAACGCAGAAGGAATTGCAATCTGTAGCACCATATCTTAGCCGATGGTAAGTTTGCCAGATCCAACGTTCAGCAGCGCCATCACAGCCATAGCCAGTGTTTTGTTTCAGCCATGCACACATTTCCGCAACGGAGGTTTGTGCTGACGCCGTTGTAGCAAATGTAACGGCAACAGCAAAAACAAGGGCGAGCCAAGAAACCTTCATAGTGATTCTGTAAAATTATTGATAAAAGCAAAGGAATATAATATTTAAATTTGTATATATCAGAAACTTATAGCGTACTTCACAATTAGCAATTGCTGTAGAACTTACCGTGGAGGTGAGACCTATATGACCTTTTGTTATTAGAATAGAATTGTTCCACGTTGAAGCCACTTTTACATACTATGATGTAATGCTAATTTACAGCCCATTATATACTCCAGCACCACCAGAATTTGTTTAAATTTCCGTATAGATAAGCCAGTCTTGTTTATTTCTATGCTGTCGTTATTGTCGTAAACATAAGCATACGCAAAAAAATACTTTTCCATGTTATAGCGCACGATTTCACTGAAAAAGTATAGTTCAGCATTTGCACATTTTCCGTATTTGTTTTTTCTGTAAACATGTTTTTTATCTGTTTGTTCAAAATGCTTGATTGTTTCCTTTAGTACCACAACTATATACGCCATATCAAACATCATATTTTGATGTATTGTGTATTTTGCAAATATGCTAGCAAAATATTAAGTTATAATTTTTAATTTTATATTGGAACGCAGTTTATTTACTGCCATGTTGTAGAACTAGGTTAGTAAATAAAGGATTAATTTTGCCATTGTTTTTGTACAGTGACTAATACCAGGCAAAATGCAACATCCTATTACCTGCGTGCTGCAATGTTTGAACAGGTTTCTGTTCCCCTGCTCATGTATGGTTGTATGGAAGGTTGAGAAATAGTTTGAAAAGAGATAAATTCAGAAATAATTGTAAGTCACACAAACTACTGAAGCCTAATAATACTCAGTTACTAAACCGGTATAATACACACATATTGCATCATGCAATTTGCATGAAATGACCAGTAAAGAAACATATCGCTTTGTACTCACTTGAATGCAGCATATGTTATCGTTTTACCATGTCAATACCTAAATAATCTGTGTTTGACACACAACAAAAAGCCGGATATAAAACCAATTGCTATTCCAATTTCTAGATTATTATTGCAAATCGTCAAAATAATATGAAATTACTGTTAATATAAACACTGTGCAACAAACGAAATGACTCATGCTGTCAATATAAAAAGCATACAAAAATTGGAAAGCACATCAAACAGCATTACCATGAAATCATTATTTTATCTGGAGCTCATTCTATTAATTATTATAATAATCTATTTTGTAAGTTTTATGTACAAACTCTGAACTAAGTTTTCTGAGTTACCAAATTATTAAAATTCTGACTGTGTGGTTAAAAGACTAAATATTTGACATGATGAATTTAAATGGAATATTATGCACAATTACACATGATGTTGCGAAAACATCATATTAATGAAATTGTAAATTTAGGGTTGTTACAAAGTAATCTTCCACTGAACAATGCCAATTTTAATATTTAATTTTACCTTCATTGTCAGTCCAGCAAAGTTAAAGCAAGCTCGGCGGTTTTGACGTCAGTCCAGAAAGTCTGCTGATGCAAAATCTAATAATAAATATTAACGCATAGCGTATATTGAGCTAATTATTTATGATATTTTGACACCTGCTTATTGAAAATTGAAATGACGCAAATGTATTAATTTGTTTAATTTGCTACTTGACAAAAATGAAAAATAATTGAATACCTACCAAATTTCCTGGAGCACAATAATAATCAGTTGACATCACAGATTTTATTTTGATGGGATGTGTTATTTTGTGCATACAAATTGAGATGGATTGGGTATATAACCGACGCGCAAAAACAGATGCGATCAAAAACAGAATTTAACTTTCCTAAGAACTGGTTTTGTAACGCTAAGTTTCAGTAGAGAAAATGAAATTTTTATTTTATTTCTGTGTTCTAGCACTTGTTGTGCTGTACACTGCTGATGAAGCCACAGCTCAGCTTGGCACTTGCCGTTGGGGTGGTCGAGTAGCTTGTGTGGCTTCCTGCAAAGCCCAAAACTGTGCCACAGGAAGTTGTGACAGTCGACAAACTTGTATCTGTTCTAGATGTGGTAGTGGAGCAGGGTGGCCCAACTTACCAGGTAATACTTATTCAACTTGTCCTATATATCGGTATTGCACTCTTTATAAAATGTTTTACTAAATTCAAATATTTTGGAAATTCCAGGAAAAAAATAAAGCTCCGGAGATAAACAAGTTTTTTAACTTGGCTTTTGTGGTACGGTCATTAGATTACATAATATTCTAAAACACCATCAATATTTTCTGTTTTTAGTGACATTTAAATGTAAAATTTAAGAATTTGGTGTATTCACAGCTAAAAATATAAGTACATGCATTTGTGTCACTTTTTAAGTTTATACATGGAAACTGGCACTGGCAAAATATTATCTGAATAGATAAGTTCTACTGCTCCAAGCATCTGAAGCATTGCATTGCATTGCATACATTTTTATTAAGAGGATAAGAAAAACAAATGCTACAAAAAATAGGCGGTTATCCGACCGCCGCAAAAATGGTAAATTGAGTATACAAAATCATGATTGCAGTAACGTGTACGATTTCAAAATAATTTGATGACGTTGAAACGGAGATCAAGAATAACATAATATTACATAAACAACGTTTATTTCTAAACAAGCGGCTTTTCATGAATGCGTAAATATGATTCACGATGTAATAAACTCTGCTTGGGCTCACATGCATTGCAAAAACCCAGAACACTCTGTTGTGCTTACTTTTCATAGCGTCAAATAGCGTTCAGGCTTTTTTCACTGAGCGACAAAGCAAACAGCTTACCTTTTCACTTTTGTTTTGCTCCAGTAGATTTTCAGTGTAAATAGAAGAATTTCGGCTGCTACCACCTTTACTAGTTTGCTCTGCATAATCTAGTAATATTAATTTATTACACTTTGCACACAATACAAACGCTTTTAATTTTAACGCATTTTAACAGGAGAGTTTTTTACTTATTTTCAATTAAAACCGCCACCAGAACAAAACGTTTTTGGCAGTCTTACTCTTAACCAAGCAGCCACAAAAAATTAATAATTGTAGTTAATTTAATAACTACTAATCCCATTCGTGAAGCCATGTGTATTGCATATCAAACCAGTACTGTATGGTTTGTCTAAATGACACAACTCCTTTACCATGTTAGCAGCACCATATTAAAAATAATTATATAATGAAGACATAAGAACATTGTATATGTAGTAGTCAAACCGAAGATCAAATAATTATAATTTTTGAATATATCATGTTAATTTTAGAATATTTTTATCAAAGTTCTCATAAGAGTGTTCAGTGACACTCGCAATGCTGACCTTCTGGACACCAAGAACTATTATCAGTAGCCCCATCTTCACATGATCCACCACTCATACTATTTGGATTGATGCAGTACGAATTACAATCTGTAGCTCCATATCTTAACAAAGCGTAAGTTCGCCAAACCGCCCGTTCCACAGGTCCGTCGCAACCCCAACCGGTATGGTCCTTAAGCCAGGCGCATACTTCCGCAACGGATTCATAAAAAGGACTTCTGGCAGAAACTGAAGTGCTGAGAGCAATAATTGCCACGAAACAAAATGTTATGTGAACTGACTTCATGATTTGGCAGATGCTTTTTACATAACGCATAAAAAACAAGTTTGGTTTCAAAAGGGAATGTTGGATAAAAAAATATAAAATTGGAAATGAAAATGAAAGTTTTTATTTTGTATACTTACCAAGTTTTCAAACTTCAACAGTGTTTTTAAAAACAGCTTAGCTTAACAGACAAATGATAATAGTTGACTAAGAATTCACTGAAACTATTGGTAATCTTAAGATCAAGTTTTTGGTTTTTATACTACTGTTTTGACTGTAGGTTAAGGTCACTTGTGATATATATATGCGTCTTGTCATTCATAAAAGTCATAACAGTGACCAGGTTTTACTTGTTTGCATTTTTCATAAATAATCTAATAAATAAGTCAACTCAAACGATTCCCCCAATAATAAATATGTCAAAACGGCGTTCAAGTTCAACAGTTTGAATAAAAGTGGTATTGCAATGGACATCGATTGAAAATTTATATTATAAATATTTTAGGGTTTTATTTAGTATTTCTGGGTACATTTTGAATACACTGTGGTTTTAAGTGCACTTGTGGCTACGACTTGATGATTTGTGTATAGATGAATACTAAGAAAACAAATGTTGTTGACAAGAGGTAGTTTTACCTTAACAAAATATTATAATATAATCTAAAGAAGTATGCATCATAAATCATGTTTCTTCTGGGAAAATTTCTAGACATGAATTTATTTTAGTTTTGGTAAGAATGTATAAAATTAATAAATAATGATCTGCAGATCTATCGAATTCAGAGAAATTCACAATTCCAAATTTATTCAGCTTACCCTTGTTTTTGGCCAATTTGGATGCTGCGCTTGCATCAATGGCTTTGTTTATTACGTAGCAAATACCGCAAACCTGTTTAAAATGTGTGATTTCTTTAACAAATTGAGGTTCTGCGGTTTATTTCACCTTTGTACTTTATCAGCATTGACGCTAATAAAACATGCTGGTCTTGTTGAATGCGTTTTGTAGTAGATTGATAGTTGCAAGGTGAATGGGTATCAAAATAAATATAATAAAAATAGAATAAAAACAAACCGTTGAGATCCAAGAACGTTGGAAAAATATATTGTAATTTTCATTTTATTTTATCGGGATACATTTTGGTGTTTCCAATATATTTCCTTGAATCTGGACTGCACACAAGAATAACAGATACTTGCAGCAGTCAGCAGTTGCCACATTCAATCGGTAGAAAATATCTTATCTTAATCTGAAATTTTTATATTATATTTGTAAGCAGAAGTTTTTACACTAACGTCACTTACTGTTTAAATTTTATTTTATTTTTGTAAAACTTTATTAAGCGACATGTCACATTATGACCATCAAATAGTAAATGTATAGCTAAATAAATTGAACAACAGAAAAAATCAATTTTTGTAACTGTAAAACACGTTTCACAATTGAGCAAATATAAGATGTCACGCTGTACTAAATTTTACACCACCTTCAAGAGGAAATATGTAATTGTTGAATTTTTGGTTCAACATATTGTTCAATTTCTTCCAACATTATGTCGAGTGATTGAGTATCAAACACATTAAGATTTAAAGTTTTGGTACTAGCTTTTACCGAATCCAAAAAGGCTTTGCATTCACCAAACTTCTTTTGCAGTTTCAAAATTTTTGCATATTTAATTTGCAAATGAAGAAATGTAGAATTAAGAGCAATATCTGATCCTTTTAAATTCTGAAGCACACCACTAATTACGTTTTCCGCATAAGATACATTATTAAGATCACAATCCACCAAGGTTGCTGCAAGCCACGCTTTTGCCAATTGAGTTTTATAATGTTGTTGCCCTAACGCCTGTTTAAACTCATAGTACACAGATTTTTTCAAAGATTTTGCCTCTACTAAATTCTTATTTTCTTGGTAGATATCTGCAAGTAAAGCTTTGCATGTAATAGTTCTTGGGTGCAATGCTCCTAATATTTTCTCGCTTGTTTCAAACGACAGCTTGCAATATTTTTCTGCTTGTTTGTAATCCCCTTTTCTGCTTAAAAACAGTGCAAGACTAGAAGCCACAGGTATAATGCTTGTAGATTTTAAATTATTCTTTTCAAAGCTTTCTATCAAATTTTGTAAAACTTGAATTGCTTCATTATTTCTTCCCATCGTTCCATGTAAATTGGCAATGCAGATACGCGCAAGGTTCACTCTTTCCATATTATTTACTTCTTGAAAAATGTCTAAAGCGGATAAGTATGAATCCAAAACTTTATCGTAATTTCCTAACTGACGCTGGCATTTGCCAATTTCTAATTGTAAGTTTGCATAATCCTCTTTGCAAGATTTAGACTCTAACTTTTCGGAATGTTTTAACATTTCAAGGAAAATTTCTAAAGCTTCTTTGTATTTTCCTAACTTCATTAGTGCCTCTGCAAAAACACACCGATTTTCAAACAATTTGCTGGTATTCATATCATCTAGATGTTTATAGCCCTTCAAAGCCATTTCTACATAGTTAAGTGCCTCCGTAAATTTTCCTGCTTTTAAACACGCTTTTGCAATTTCCTGTTGCAAATCACAATATGTTTCCTTATTAGCCTCCAGAACTTGAGAGAGTGCGTTTGCCCAACTTTTACCATATTCAATTGCTTCTGAAAGTTTAAATATTCTTGCTAATCGCCTGACTAATTTACAGGGAATATTTCTACCCCAGCTAAGAAAGTTTTTGTTCGACATCCCATGATTTAAAACGTGCACTTGATGCATAAGTAAACTTTCGTGACACTTGGCAAAATACGGTGCATTTTCTAAAATGGAAAATAGTTCCACCAAATTTCTCTCCTCATTTGCTATTTCTCTTTCACGTAGTCTAATAACTTCCTGCACCAATCTGTGAATATTTACGTGCTTTTGTTTGTCTTGTGTATTCAAAATGGAAAACTTTACTAACAATCTTAAACTGGCCAAAATATTTTCTTCTTTTTGATTCGGTATTGCTAAAAATATTGCACTTTCTATATTGTCTGATAGCATGTAGGAGCAATATATTAATATTTGGGTAGAAAGTGCTCCTATTTCTTCATAGGATTTAATCTTTTCTAAGGTAATATGCCACGTGGTAAAAGTTGTCATTTGATAGTCGTTGTACAATTGTGTTTCAAACAGGCTTTTAAATTCTAGTAGTTTAATAGTGTTTTTGTTATATTCTTCTAGGTAATCTGCTATACTAAAATCTTTCATAGAATTTGTTTCTCTTATAAAAGCCACAGCTTGATTCAATGCCAAAGGGAAAAAGTGCAATTTTTCTGCTAGAATTGGAATAGTATCTCTTTCACTTTCGTCAGAAATGTTTAATCCTAGCTTAATATAAATGATAGCGTCTTCTTTACTAAAACCTTGAATAATTATTACTTTGCCATAACTGTCCCAATCCTTATCTCTAGACGTGCAAATTAGTTTTATAGCTGAGCTGTTTTTGCTTACATACCGTCGTGGAAGATACAAACTGAGATCATTGCTTAATTCAACATTATCAAAAACAAGTAAACAGTTTTCACTTTCAATGACAGAGTAAACCTGTTGTATTACAAACTCAAATTCTCGCTCCTCATCGTGCTCATTTACTAACGCAATATTTTGTTCAATAACTATTTTGCAAAATGCTGACTGAATTGAGGATAAATGTTCGGCATTTATCCAAAATATGTACTTGTACCAGTTTTTGTTACGCTCAATATACATTTTAGTCAATTGTGTTTTCCCTATTCCACCTAAACCTACAAGAGTTAGAATACCCGTATTGTTTTGATATGATAAGTAATCATGCATTTCTTGCAATTCTTGCTTTCTTCTCGTGAAAAACTGGTCTGGCGTACAAGAACCGAACACTTTGTGCGGCCATTGAGAGGTAGACTTTTTCATGTCAAGGTTTTGATTATCACTTAGCAGTCGCTCTGTGTTTTCAGTTATATCTTCTGAACGGTCAATGCTGTTAAGAATTGTCACAGCCCCAGATTGTTGGGTTTCCACAAAAGCATCCACCAAGTGCTTATAGGCACCTTTTCGTGTCTCCAGAATCTTTAGTAGGGTATCCATTTTTTCTAACTCGGATGTAATTGAGTTCTATAATTTCAAATATGTAAGAATGAAAAGTTTCTATTCTGCAAATTAGAAATTCCAATTTTGAATTGTGCAGTAAACTAACCAATTTGTCTCGGTCATTAACACCCAGCAAATCTTTAGACTCCAGGATTGACAACAACATGATGTTGCATGAAGAAAGTTCCAAAATCTTGTTTATGTTTCTTCTAATATGATTTCTTTCTCGAACATCCATCTTTATTTCCTGTAAAATAAATTGACAATATAACTCCAACGTTAAAAAAATACCCATTTATAGCTTAGTCCTGATTTCCAATAAATTGATGAAACTACGAAATATTTAGGAAGTGAAAATTTATGTTATCACCAAACTGCCACAAACTCTTACCAAATGTGTTTTTAAATGCACCTTGCTTATGATGAGCTCGGAATATTTTACGATACATAGATAGATAACCAATTGAACAATAAACTCACAAAATCACATTTCTACCAGAGAAAAACAGCATAATAGCACTTACTCACTAGGACTCAGAGTCCATTATAGCGCAAAACGACTTGACTTGTATGTTATCAGAACGAAAATAAAATAAACAGTAATTTTACTAACATTTCATTTTTCAGATGGAAACAAGTTGTGTCTAATGAGAGGATTGTAAAATTGGTTTTGGTTTTTGGGACATTGCAAAACTTCTACGCTTTTTATTCTGCCAACACAAACCTAAGACAGATAGGGGATCAAACCAATCAAAAATAAAAATCCTAAGCCGTCCGGCCTAAGCAATCAGCTTGTCAGCTGTGTAGAAATGTTTCATTTTCCAAACGAAAAAATTGTATGCAGCTCAGCAACAGCCAAAGTTAGGATATCTAATCGTCGTAATACGCAACAGATGTACATAGTAAAATGGAATCGCTCACACGCCATGAAACCACAGTTAGGTTGTTATCTATGTATTCAAATATGTTTGTAAGAAAACTATTTAAAGGAAATATTTTGGCAACAACCAGAAAATATGTTGGTTTTACAAAAGTTGCATTTATTAAAATATCATATAACACCTATAATGCATGCATGACTCCTTAAAAATCTTCATTCATCATTTCTTCCAAGAATATAAGCTCCATTTGTAGCACAGTCGCAGAAAAACAACTTTTGAGTTGTTTTGCTGGGCTTCGTAGCTACACTGTTTTTTCCCTTCAGTCGCTCGAGACATAATCCTTGCCGCACATCACCAGGAATACTAGAATTATTTTTTACACCACACTATCAAAGTTGATTACTGTTGTCAATAAACAGCTCACAGACAGTTTAAATAAATTTTTAATTAACCAACTTATTCAACTTAATTAATTGTATCTTAAATGTAAAGGTGTAAAGAATACCAGCAGTAAACAAAAAAACTGATTTTTACCCCCGGTGAACAGGGAAAAGTTGGATGAATGGAATTAGCAATCAGCTGAGAGGTGAGTAAAAATTTAAGTTGTATTGGTAAAATAAACGAATTTTAGTGACGACTGAGGTATCTCATTACAACATAATTTCATGCACTCCATGCTGTTTAGAATTATAAGTCACTTTATACATATTCTTAAAATTTGGATTTGGTTTCAGAAGCTGTTAATATATTTGACTAATTCATATCCCTTATCAGATAGTGCAAGATTTCTACTCATAAAGGGAATTGTTTCAGAGGTTAATATTAAAAATTAAAACCAAACAACTTTTAAAATTCATTTGGTGATTTCAGGTGGAATAATTTGAACGTAATTTGTAAACAGAGTCAATAAATATGTGGCCAATAGATGATCCAGGACGAAGTGTTACTCAGCCTAACTTCGTATTTAGCAAAGTCATGGAACGAGTACAAAATCAGCCATCTGATAATCATGCTCGTGGACGTTTACTCGAAACTCCAGTTGCTGGAATTGCCGTTACACCAGAAAAAATATTAGGGGGAATTATTAGAGCTTTTGTGGGTGATGTAGTTGGAGCTGCAGAAGTAATAATGAAAAAAGAAAATAAGTAATATATCTTACAAATATATACAAAAATGTCCAGGCTAACATAACCTGATTATTATTTGGGATACAGTTAAACCTATAATAAAAAATCTGACACCTTTAGCTATTGTGATTTCATTCTTGTTCATCGAATTTCATAATGCCAGCCACTATAAAATTTAAGCCTAATTGGCAATCTATAATTTAACCTTACGTATTTAAAAAATCTATTAAAATCTATTAAAATGTGAACAAGTCTTCAATGTTTTTTTGACACAAAGAAACAAATTTTGAAATACGTGGTGATTATTCGTAATTTTTACACATAGTCTTTAAATTAGTAGTTTCAATATTGTTAACTGCTGTAGTGGATTTTGTGCAGCATTGCGATTGTAGTTTATTATGTTGTGCCATTGAAATTAGTCAGATATTGTAAAATGCAAAATATTTTGTTTCTCATTAAATTTTGTAGATGTGTGAAGACAGATTCATGTAGTGTAATATTACCAATTTAATCAGATGGATTTTTTTGTACTTCTAGTTTATTAAATTGAATCTTGGCAATACATATTTAATACGCTAGATCATGTAAAATTTACATTTTCTAAAATATACTGGTTTTAAATGAACAATTAATTAAGCTTATTGTTTTAAGTTATACTTGAAAGTTCTAGATTTACAAATTTACTTTTGTAAAATCTGTAAGTGATTAATGACACACGCAACGCTTTCCTTTTGGACACCAAGAGCTGATATCTGTAGCACCTTTCTCACATTTTCCGCTTCGTCGTTTATTTGCTCTGATACAAAAAGAGTTACAATCTGTGGCTCTGTATCTGAGCAAATAGTATAGCCGCCAGATGGCGCGTTCAAGGGGTCCGTCACAGCCATAATGAATATGTTTATTTAGCCACGTGCAGATTTTTGCAACGGAATCATAAATGGGATTAAAAGTAGCGGCAGAGACGGATGAGTTGAGTGCTATTATAGCAAAGAAACAAATTGCAAGACATGCTAGCTTCATGGTTGGTTTGGATGGTGCTGTTGGACAAAACGAAAATTGATTTGAAAGTGAGTAATTTAAAATAACAGTAGAAAATGCATGAAAAACTTTAATTTTGCGCGCTTACCAGGTTTCAGAAATGCTGTTATGTTTTTAAAATGCACAGAGTTGTGTAAAACTTGTAAATGGTTGGGAGCTTGGTTTGGTGTATTTCAGCAGAAGAAATAATTGTTGCATTGGAAAGAAATTCTTTTCTTTTTATACGTTTCTAAAAGTGTTTCTATTTAGTACACATTTATCAAGGTTATAAATGTGGTATGATATTATCTGTTATTTACACACACGGATTAACAGTAAGTGTGCCAGTACATCCATCCGGGTTGTTCAGATACAATAAACTTCTCAGTTCGGATTGGTTACGCGTATGGATTTTACAAGCTCTGAAATTTGCTTACAGCTATGATTAAGCTTATCATACCGCTATAAGCCATATAAAAAACAAAAGTGTAGCTAGGCAACATTTACACAGTATTTAATAGCAATATTGTCTGAACAATATAAAAATCGGGTGTCTTGTGGAATCATTTAATTAAGTATTCTTTGCTATTAATAAAACAATTTATGGCTTCATACTTAATGGCTTTAAATACCAGGCGGATGTAAAATGAGCTGTTATATACAGCATGTCCAAGAAGTAGGATGACAAAATGTGTACTTTTATAATAACCCACATAAGAGTAATTTCAAGCAGACAAAGTAATGCTTGTGTACACTAAACTTAGTAGATTTTTGTGATATATAAGTTATTTCAAAAAACTTTACGGTATTGCAGTAGCTTGATGTTGTGTACAGCAATGTCGATTTTCATTTTTCCCGATTTTTCGTAGTACCATCTTATTTATTCCTTTGCCTATTCTCTGTCGTAAACATAATTGCACAGTTATGAACAATGGAAGAGTCCCCAAAAAGTGGGCATTCAAATGAGCTATGAAACTAACTTAGAAACTACGTACCTTGGAAATTATGAGAAATTCAATTTTTAGCCATTTTTGAAAGAACACTAAATTTTTAAAAAAAGATTTTCCAAATGTTTGAAGTTGTCAAACTTAGCATACGAGTTATGAAATTATATTTGTTTATGCATTTTTTGTAGCCCGTTTTCTTAGCTTCCAGACTGTGCAATGCAAAGGAATTGTAGTGATTGCATTGTAGAAAAAATCCTACCAAAAAGCAAAAGCTCGTAATTTAAGATCACTTGAACAAAAATCGTCTGCACCCTAAAATGCAAGGAAAATGAAACTAATGCTCTGGTCTAGGATTGTAGAGAAATGAATTCTGAATACTATGTAGAAATTGATTTGTAGCCATAGGTTACTTGGAACCCGCAATACAAGAATAAGTACACACAATACACAAAAATTTTAGTACCGGGAAATTTCTTAGATGGCGTCACTTAATTTAAAATGGCATTTTGGGAAAACGGAAGGTCACTGGATCGAGACGTTTTCTACACTTATACTCAAAGGATAGTTTAATCATAATGTACTAGCATTGTTTGTTAAAAACGTGTTTGTGAATTTTTATTGGAAATTGAATTTTGTCATCCTACTTCTTGGACATGCTGTATATACTCCAATAAATAAATGTTTACGACATCCGGGTACGGTTTATAGAATTATCGTGTTTCAGTTATCATATATTTGTACAAGTTGCCAACGGGTTTGCATTTGATAGCTTTCGCATTAGAGTAATATTATGTAATAGTTACACCTTGCCTTTGCTGTTCATGATAAGCAAAATAGTAATTACGATGCATGAATATTAATTCAAAGTATGTAAACAAAATGCTGTCCTGTTGTAGATTTTTATGACTATAGTAAGCCATACTAATAAATTTACTAAAAGCGTCAAACATAGCACTGCGTAGGTATCTTTAGTCAATCTCGTTCACGTCGGCAATTTGGTTCTACCAGCTATGATTTGAGGCATGGGATTGACATGCTCTACTTTCTGCACCTTTAACGTTTGTGCAAATAGGTTTAGAAAATATTCCAAGTCTAGTGTTAACTAGCCGCATTACATCCTTGTGTTTCTTAAACCTCTGTACTCCGCACACCGCGTCAGCATAATATAATATTATACATATATTCATTTATTGATAAAAAGGTAAGCTGAACTAATTAGATAAACGAATATTTAACCACTTAACCGTAACAGTGCATAATGAGTCATTATTAATGACTATTCTATAATCTCTAATCACCTAACTAAGCCCGAATTTCAGAATTTACAAAAACTATCCCTTGTTTCTCAGTTGTCTTTGCTGTTAATAACAGCCTGTTATTACCAACAAACATCTTTTGAAGCTATAATTTTTTCATGAAAAGATTTTCTCAAACAACTCCACTCCAGAAAAGCACTTATTGGATTGATATGAAAAATCATATTGTAAACTGGTGATGCCATCTCATACCAACCGCATACTTACATAAGAGGTATACATAATCTTAATATTGAGTTTACTTACATTTTGTAATAGTAATCTTAATTGCATACATACATCTGATTTTCTTTGCACATAGAGATAGGTTCTATGCATTATAATAATTACCTTTTAAACCCCGATATTACTTTGGACCAATTACCTATTATGCAAAAATACGTATTCTCATATTTTCTAATTTCTGAATATGGCATAATATTACTCATAATAGGAATGAAAAGATTCGTTCAAGATTGGAATTCTCTCATATTTTATAAAATTTAGTTTTGGTTTGCCAAGCGAAAAAATTGTTTTTCATGTTCACTGTACAAAAACGGGGTGACCCGATCAGACACTTTCCGTTTGCGTCTCTTTGCTACTTGTTTTTGTTTTCTCTGTTTTTCTGTCTGTCTTACGTTTGCGCTTGTTTGTAGTTTTTCCTGTATTAAAAGTGCCTAAAATTATTTGCTTATAAAACCCTTTTTTCTTAGCAGCGGCAGAGGGATAGTCTTCTTCTTCTTGGGTATTGGGATTAAGACTTTTTGAGCCGGAGTGGAGGTATCTGAAGATGTAGTTGGGGCTGCGCTAGGACTATATGGCTCTAAGATAGGTGGTTGTGGAGATGGGAGTAGGGTAGATACGTTTGAGGATCGAGGTGAAGGAATAGGTGGCGGCACAGTTGATGTCTGTGTTGCAACGGTGGTAAATTTTTGGGATATTGCATTAGAAGCTGGATAATGTGGAGTACAGATATCATACTGTGCAGTGGAAGCAGTTGGCGTTGAGATTTGTGAAGGTTTAGTAGGTGTCGTATCAATTTCATCATTTTCACATTTCAAGTTGTCTTCAGTAAAATCATTCCCAGGTTCACTGTTCCCTTCCTCTGGAGAAATATCCAAGATCTCAAATTCAAGTTGTTCATAATCTTCATCACTTTTCACAAATGTTGGGTCAATCTCAACTAAGTGCTCGCTACTGTCATTTTCATTTGCATTAACTACTCCGTCTCGGGCCACGGTGCTGGAGAAAAGTAACCTCTCAGCTTGGCAGTCTCCTTCCACAAAAGGGTTCACTAAAGACGAACCGTAGTCATCTGTATAAATAAATAATTCAAAATTTAGAATATATTCAAAATTCAAAAATTTCATATTTTCCTATTTTTGAAATGAAATATTTACTTTCATTCACAAATTGCCTTGTTTCCTTTGTCAAACCAAGTTCCGTACCCGTCCCATCAATATCACTTGTCGGGTTATTTCTCCGCAACAGTTGAATAATATCCCCCTTCACCTTCCTAAGTCTCTTCTGTGCATTGGAAACGTCCTTGAAGGCCTTGTTGGCCTTTTCTTGGGATTAACGCTTCCTTGTACAACAATGCATGGTTCCTGTATTTGTAGGCTTTCAAAATGATTAAGTCTTGGTAAAATCTTTAAAAAATACAAGAATTTAAAACCAAAAAAATTGGTAATCAATTTGGTGGATATTAATACCTTCAAGGAAGTACTAGTTTTACTGGAGAACGAAATTTTTTAAAAAGTAGCATATTACCCGGTGTATTAAAAAAAGCTTTATGTATGCTGATATTTGCAATAAGAAAACAATTTGGCAATAGCAAAAAGTTGTTTTCCTAAATGAATTTTTTCAAGGATTTCATTTATAAAACTATTAATTTTAGGCTTTTCTGTAAACATCTTGACATTTAAACAGTTCATGGAATTCCGGATTGACGTTAATTTTTTTTGAACCTGACGAGTATTATTTGCATACGTTTGCTTGTTTTATTTCTTAAACACACAAAGTTTTGGTCTTCAGCCAATAAATCCTAACTTTTTATAGATTTTGTCAACATTCACTAGAAAAATTTTATTGTCAGACATTTTTGTGACTAATTTTAAACTTAGAATGCTTACTCACAGAATTCACTCCTCTTTAGCAAATACCTCAAAACGTTTGGCTTTCTTCAAACTCTCCAATTATATTTATAACCCAGAAGAACAAAGATATGTGTGTCTGAAGTAACCAAAATGTTCCGAACTAGCAACTTTTGCAAACACAACAATCTTATTTGCGTGGCTGGTGTTCAATATATACCAGTTTCAAAGATTTTACGTCTCAAAAATGTTCAGCAGTCAGATACTTGAAGTAATTAGCCTAACAGCAATTTATATGTCCTGTACAATCGTTTATATAACAATTTACGAGTCGAACAAGTTCTACTTCACTGGAAATTCAATGATGTTCTATCTACATTATGTCGAAGGTATTTATGATTAACATACACTATCTTTCGGTTTCTTGAACGAGACAATCTAATACCACATTCTATGCTTGTTTTCATTTCAGAAAAGTTTTCAAATGAATTTGAAACAAGAAATTTAAAACCTGTCAAATTTGTGGAAACCATAATGCGGATATCTGTGCCAGGCTTATTTTCTATTCTTTGTGTTGGTTTTCTGTTTGTGGTAACCAATTACGACTTCCCAGCCTATCCAGGAAATATTTTGCCATGAAATGGTTTCTATTACCACTGAATATACTGCTTCCTTTCTACGTATTTTTAATAATTTGTCTACTTTCATTACAAGTGGTTCAACTTGCATTAATCTACATGATAATAGTTGTCCCTATTATTACTAATGAAATGAACTTAGATTTCAAAAATTACATTACAAGAAATAGTTTAAGAAGCTTGAGTAATCTTACGCTATTTTACAGAACAACTCAGGTTTTGCAAATGAGCATAATTAATCAATATCTGGGTGTTCTTTTGCTGCCCACTCAAATTGTTATAACAATAATTTTTGTTTATTGTGCATTTGTTGCTTTAAAATTACGACGATCTGTCAACCTAACCTGTGCAATTGTTATGAGTGCTGTGAGTAACAATTTGGGGTGGTTGACACCCCAAATTTTTTTTCTTCTGATTTCGATTGTTTGGCTGTTATTTAGTAGTACTAGGCCTACTAAAGTGGTCAAATGAGTTTTGGACTCCAGAGCCTCTTCACTTAGAAATGGTGGCCTGTTGAATATTGAAAAATAGGGTTCAGGAACTTCATTTTTCTTTCAACCAGGATCAGTTCTGGAGCTGAAATTTTTTACACTAATTGCGAAAAGCAGTACCTAGATGGGCATCACACTGACCACTCTGTAAACTATTACTGTGATTTTATTTAAAAATCCAAAAAATTGCAAAATTTTGGTTCAAGAAAAAATGTTATAATTTTTGCAATTTAAATTAAAATATAATTCTACTCGCTCAAAATTGTTGCAAATACACCGACAAAACGATATGAAACGCCAAAGACTGAAAATACGAACTTTTAGTGGTAACTGTGACTTCTAACTTGCGGCACCGCATTGCCTCATGAGGTTTCTCCAAACAGTAACACAGTCCATGCATGTGCATCTCCTAACATTTGTCAGTAAATTTGCTACAATTTTGAGCGAGTAGAATATTGTTTTAATTTAAATTGCAAAAATTATAACATTTTTTCTTGAACCAAAATTTTGCAATTTTTTGGATTTTTAAATAAAATCACAGTAATAGTTTACAGAGTGGTCAGTGTGATGCCCATCTAGGTACTGCTTTTCGCAATTAGTGTAAAAAATTTCAGCTCCAGAACTGATCCTGGTTGAAAGAAAAATGAAGTTCCTGAACCCTATTTTTCAATATTCAACAGGCCGCCATTTCTAAGTGAAGAGGCTCTGGAGTCCAAAACTCATTTGACCACTTTAGTAGGCCTAGTACTACTAAATAACAGCCAAACAATCGAAATCAGAAGAAAAAAAATTTTGGGGTTTCAACCACCCTAAATTGTTACTCTGTTGCCATTTTTGTACCTTTATTGTGGGCATGTTTTCTCGTTGCTGCAGGATCATTACATTTTAAGGGTAAGAAATTGCTCAAGTCTTGGAAATGTCAGGTGTGGAGCACAAGCTTTGATCAAGTGTTTATGTATAATTTCATTAAGTCCTGTGCACCGCTGATGATTTCATATGGAAAAATTTATATCCTGAAGAAATCTTGTTTATTGAAGTTTTTAAAAACTTTAGCAAAGGGACTTTTGAAATTATGTTTGACGACAAGACAAAAGGTGAATAAATCATAAATAGCAATCCATTAAAAGTCTCGGCAGCGCAAAATGAAATCTTATTATCCAAAATGTCTTGCAACATCGCTGAGAATTTACCATAAGTTGAACAAAAAAATTTCGCTCATAATAACTGTCATAACGCCCAGTTATCTGCAAGTGCTAATAATTTGGGTTGCTCTGCTGATTTCTCTTTCTATCATTTATGCATTTTGATGTATACGTACGTAATCCTTCCAGCTTCTAAACGAATTACAGTGCATCTTTTAGCTTGATCATTTAATATTCATTTTGAGGTCGCCTTACTGTCTAGAAACAATAACATAATTAGTTTTTGTATGTTAAAGGTAGCTACACATCTAAGCAAACAAATGGTTATATAGATATGTAAGTATCATACTTGTTTTCTTTGTGTAAGTACGATTTTACATGTACAATTTTTGTAGGCCGCCGGGTGCCCCGAGACAAAAAAATGAGTGAACAAGATATCATCATTATTAATATCTTCACTATATTGGGCATTTCTTTTTGCGGTTACAGTTTTGTCAGAATCCACAATGTTCTTTGCTTTACATTTTGTGATTTTGTATAAAAAATTGAAACTATAAACTTATACGATAAAAATTGATTTATATCCTTCAAAGTTCAATAAGCGCGTTCAAATTCAAGTGCGTTGGGTTTTTTAATTTAAAAACATGGGTATTTGTAAAAAGTGTCTTTTGTTTTTAATGTTCTATACTAACATGTCAACTGGAATGGTGTTGTTAGCGTTTTGTTTTTGAAAATAGGCTTGAATTAATTCAGCCCATGGATTTCAATATTGGTAACACTTGTCGCCGATGTCACATAAAATTACTTTTAAATTATGTTTTCTAATTTGAGAATCCAGTGTTGACTGTCACCTCAGTTGTGCTTCTATGCATCAATAATAAGTGCCAACCATAGAAAAACACATACTGTCACAAGAAAAATTAATTAATGTCAACGTCTATTTCATGTATGATTAATTTAAAAAGCATTTATTGTTACCCTCCTAAAACCCTATGTACTCCAAACCAAATCGTTTGTCAAAAAACGCTGATTATAATATTCAACGTTTCTGTTTTCGATATATGTATTTTGTATGCTTAGTAGCAATATCTTGATGTGACAGGTTAGATTAAATTCTGGTTCAAGAAAAAATTCCATTGCAAATTTTGAATGCTGGTTATAAACCTAGTTTTAGTTTACAAACATTATATTAGAGTGTGGTATTGAAGTAAAGAAACATCCTAAAATAACCTAAGCACAATCAAAATAATTTTAGCAGATCTGAATTTGAAAAATTATTGAAACATTGTTGCGTTATCAAATCTTAACGTTATAATATACCTAGTACCAAAATAATAATATTTTTATTCGGCGTAGATGCTAGAATGAAACCAATGTTGAGCCTAACGTTACCACAATTTTTTCTACTGTTTTGTAGCCTAGCTCTGGTAAAAAGTGAGACTTTTAAAAGATTTGTAAAACTTTTTGCTGGTTGCCAAATCAAGTTTTTGCTGCATAGCAATTACAACATCTCAGAAGTAAACAAATTTGTTTCACCTATCATTACTGAGTTAAACCTTTATATATCGCCATTTTCTATTGATGATATAAATGGTAGTAATGACCAGGAAAAATATTCAATTACAATTCAACATTTTTATACACGCCATATTATTAGCGTTTTGTACTGGATAATTTCAAGAAAAAATCAGGGTTTTGAAATTGACGGAGAGTTAAAACAGCTGATGTACTTTAAGGAGAGACCAACATACTTTATTTTATACGAGCTTGGAGCTGCTACAAACGCTACAAAAAACTTAACAATAAATTACACACAATACAAACACAATTTATCAAAATGGTTTATGTCTCCTACAATCAAAGTAGATTCATCGTCACTTAAGCTGTGGTTCTTATGTTTTGTGTGTTCAAACCCGTTATTTGTTTCCATGGACAATATTGAGCTGACAAGTTTGCAGGACATTCATGCACAATGGAAGCGTTTATATAACAATCTTAATGGTGTAAAAATACGTTTATCGAAAATATGGTACACTAAACTTAAACCGTCATTCTGTTACGGTTTATTTTTAAACGCTTCAATAAGTAAACTCCATTTACATGGGTTAGATCAGAGCCCATTGTTGTGTATTCATGCAGCATTAGCACAAAAGCTAAACTATACCCCCCAACTCACTTACATTAAATCTGACATATTACATGGTTTTGCCTATAATGATAGATTTGCATATGATCTAATTATTCCCGATGTAAAAAGTCGTCGAATTCAATGCCTGTCCTACGACGTTCGAGAAAGCCCTGTATACTATACCAACATACAAAATGTTCGCGGTTTTGATAAAACAGGTATCGTAAGACCATTTGATATAAGGGTTTGGGTTTGCATTGGATTACTGGCAACTGGAATTCTAGGAATTACAATTTTGTTTTATCAAACAACGGGAATCTCAAATGCATATCAAGACATAACTCAAGCATTCCTCAACACTACTTCTTTGCTTATGGATCAGTCTATCCCAAGTTTAAAGACAAAACTTTCTCATCGCTTTTATTTTGCTACAATTATTAGCTTTATATGGTTTTTGTGGATATTGCTGACGGTTTTGATATCACAGCTTTACAAAAGTGAAATACTAAGCTACATGACAAAACAAGACGATCCAAGTTTCCTGAAAGACGCTAATGAACTACTCACTCAGTCGCTCACACTGAAGACTTTTTCAGTAGAGCCTGTCCCCTTTGTAGGTGGGCTTCCATTTTTAACTTTATTCGTGTTACAACTTCCAAAGTCATTTGCAGAAAACTCGCCATTAGCTAAATTTTATGAACAATTAATCCTAAAAGTAATTTTATTTCCCGATAACACTCAGCATTATTTATACAATATTTCAGCTCAGCATATAATTAATTTTGCAATAATTGATAAATCAGATATTGTAATGCACCACACATCCATGACCAGAATTCTTCTACCAGACAATACCGTTGCAATTTCAAAGCCCAGTCGCTTTCCTGGCTATTCTGGATACACATACTGGGAAGTTGAGAGTACCTATTTTTCAACAATTTTTCAGAAGGCGCTGTCCCAATTCTACGAAAGTGGCATCGTGGCAAGACTTTACAAACAGTTTACTATCGTAGAATATTATCAAAAATTAAAAACACGATTGGCGTCATTTAAAAATATTCCAAATTACAATTTGATTACAGCACCAAATAACATTTCAAACGCCTTTCTACTATATTTAGCCCGACATGGTGCTTATGGAAATAATGATGCTTTATTTGAGACCCCATTATCAGTCGATGTGCTGAGTATCCCATTCGCTATAGAAATTGTTATTTTCATTATGTCCACTACAGTATTCATTTTTGAACTTCGATATAAATTTTGATGACTCAACTTTGTGCTTTATTTCGTATGAGGTACAAATATAGGGACTGTTTTATAAAGCTAAATTATAATTAATCTATGGTTTTTCCAAAAATTTGAACAAATTTATGCGTTTGTATGGTAACACAATGTTCATCCTCTGCTACGTTATTATTATATATAGCTATTCAAAAACAACTAAGAAATACTAACCAGAACAATAAAACGTTTTAATGCTAAGATTTAAATAAAAATCGGGCTACTATTTGCATTTGAATACCTTTGATACACCATACATATTTGTTACATAAACATCAATAACCACTACGCATTATGGAAACTGTGCTAAATCGAATCTATTTATCTAAGCAGTAGCAGATTACAAGTAAGATTACTAGCAAGCATTAAGCAATTTAGCGGAGTAACGTTTTCTACAAAATTGTTTGAGCCAAACTTGATTTTGAGTGGAGCGCAAGACCAGTAAAATTTTCGACACGTTTTAATTTCTCTGAGAGACACCCTGGCAAATATCAGATGTTTTTCTAGCAATGCTGGTGCTTTGCAAGATGCAATATGTACACCAGCTAATCCAGTGAGCAGTATTAGTATAATTCCCACAAAGTCAACAAGAATTACAAAGAAAAAGCATATTACAAGAAATTTATGCAATTTCCATTCAATTAATATCAGAGATGCTGAACCAAGTGCTTGCCCAAATACTCCAGCACAAATGATTAAGGCTAGTACAGTGGTTTGCTGTATTTCGTTACTAATAGTAACCATAATTTGAGCGCTTCTGTACCAAAGCAGCGCTTTAGGAGTTGGCAAAGCAGTAGCTGAGCATTCAGAAACAAACCTGAAAAATAATTTTTAATACTTTTTCAGTTAATTTAAAATAACAAGTAATATTTACACATTGTCAATTGTCGTTTTACATTTGAAGGTAACTTTGCAGACCAATTGTTCCAAGTACTTGAACATTAGCAACCACAACTGAACAGGTTGACACAGCCATATGCCAGAAATAGTTGTTTCCCACCAACACCAATACTTTTACTGCCGAATTAATTATACTAAACCCGGAATTATCACAAAGTTGATAACCTTCAATGCATTCAGGTATCAACCAAAAACCTGCAAGTACTGTAGTGCATGGACCATTATAATAGTAAAATCCGAAATTAAAAACTTCGGGGAATATAATCGATGATATAGCTACTAGACACGCAAAATACACAAAATATTTAGTATTCATTTGAAAATCTATCTGAGATTTTCTAAATACGTTTCCTTCTTTGAATTTGCTAATTATTTCCTGAAGGAAATACTTTATTTGGGAACAATGTGTCACATGAACGTACAGGTAAACCATGTCTACAATTTGGAACAATATACCAAGTAATTGCCCAAGCTTCAAAAGACGACGCATGTCTGAACTAAACTCTTTATTCCCTGTAAGCTCTCCTGTTAAAATTAGTTTTCTCTGTTGATATAGTAAGGTCAATAAATAAATAGAATACAGAGAAGAAGTTTTGGTGTTTTTCACATTTTTTGGGCATGTCGCCAAAATTTGCAGAGTTATACAAATTTGAATAGAGAATACTAAGAAAGCGTATTTTACAAGTTTGCAGCTTCCGGTTGGCTGGTGTATGACAATAATGGGTCATGCGGTGGTATGACACCCAAAATAGAGAAAAAATTGATTTTCTCAGAATTAACAAAACTTGGAAACTTGTAACTTTGCATGATTATAGCAGACATAAAACTGCATATTTGTGCATAATAATATCACTTTCAACTATTAATTGAGAAAAAATGATAAAAAAAATTTCTTCACTCCGAGGCTACTTCCGGTTTATTTTGTTGCCATTTTTGCATGCATCAAAATAACGCAAATCGCCGGGATGCCCATCCTGAAGTTTTTAATGCTTGTTTTAACGAAAAAAACCGCATTGCAAAATTTGATTGTATTGCGGAGATATTTGCAAAAATATGTAGTCCCAAATACCACTTCCGGCACAACACCGGAAATGACACTAATTCTTTGGTACAACATAATCTTACAAAAAACTGAGCATTACATTATATGCATATTGGTCTATTCTAGCTTTCTGAAAAGTTTGGTGAAGATTGGCAGAGGATTTTATGAGTAATGAACATTTTAGTCAAAATATGCCGGATGTCAAAAAATCGTACAAAATTACTTAATTGGTCATAACTTTTTTTGGAGATATTTTTTTCAAAATCTGAGAAACACGATCCTGGCAAATTGTATGAGCTTTCATTTGGTGTATGAATCATTAAAGTTGGTTAAGGCACGCACAAATGGCATTCGGTTGAATTTGGCACTTTTGCGGCATAGCGACGGCGCTTGGAAATTCACATACGGCTATGTTATGGAAAATGATTTGATGACAAGTACAAGTCTGCTGTATAATTTGACAGATTATTCCAATGATCTTTGCTGTGCTGTAAGGTGTTAGTTGTGGCAAATAATAATTGTAATTCTCTTCGATTTCCGGGTTTCCTTCATTTGAAACATTTTGCTTGAATAATTTTAAAAATGGCTAGTTACGTTTGTGCTAATCCGTTTGGGATGAAATCCCATCCTCGCAGATCTAAGTTTTCAAAACCATTATTCTTGATTGAAGACAATTTTTGTTTGAAACACTCAAAATGTTTTGATGTATTAAAACCTGGAATGTACCTCTGTGGAAAGTGCAAATTTAGAATTGAACGGGCTTCCTTGCGAGAAAATGAGTGCTGTGATCCATTGTTAACCGGAATTCATCAAGGCGTTGGCTTGCAACGTGTGTCCAAAGAGTTTGTGCAAAAGCACACAAAAACTAAAGTTAAGTTAGAAATGGGAATGATGATTTGCAAAACCTGCCGTCTTCAATTAATTAATGCTCAGAATGACGGGTTTACCGGTCATGTTTGTTGCAATCCTTTTGGAGAAGTCGATCACTCTGGCGTCCAGAATTACCGTACAGTGAGCAACCAGATGGTGGACCGATACAATGACATTGCAATTTTGTATTCTGGGGATAAAATTTGTACCGATTGTAGAATAAAGTTAAGCCGGAAAAGCCGGAGATCACCTCCAAGCCACGGACTGGACGATTTTAGAAGGTTCGGTGTATTTTGTTTATGAGTACAATTAATTAGTTTTCATTCTTAAATTGGATAACATTTAATTGTATTTCAGAGATGAAAGAGAAGCTGAATCTGGAGTTTTTGGAGACTTGGACACTTCGGAACCGGTTTGCGTTTGGGAACCTGACATTGAGGATGAGGATGGATGGGGGAGCTATAATTTAAGGCGAAGCAGAATCCGTTTTTTTAAAACTGATGCTGAATTGAAGGCTAAGCAAGTTGGACCGGAGTGTTTTGAAGTGGACTATGCCAACATTGATGTTGAATTTAGTGACACTCAAAATGGGAGCTTTAGTGATTATTTTCTGTCGGAGGAGGAGGAACCGGAAGGATTGGAGGAGGAGGAGACAGAAGGATTTGAAGACGAACTGATGGACAATGGGGAGTCGGAAGAAGACCAAGTGAGTTCTGAGGATGAGTTATATCAGGTCGAACCACAGGTAGTTAGAGAGGAAGCACTTGAAGAAATACGCAAAGTAATTGAAGCTTTAAATCTTAATTCAGACGGTTTGGCTAGCGATCAATTAGTTGAAAAATATAACGAAATAAGCGGTGCTCTAAAAACCAGGTTTAAAACTATTGCAAGAAAAAAAACTGAGTTTCAAGAAAGTTGCCATAATTGCGATGAACTTATAAATGCAGTTAGTAAACGGTATGCCAAAGCCTCTTTAACAAAAAGATACGAAATGTTAACCTGTATTCCTAAAACAATTAAAAAGACCAAGGCTAAATCATTGTTTGGGTGCACACATTACATGCTCCGAAAAGCTTTCAAACTTAGGGATAAACTGGGTCCATTTTCTGCTCCAACTGTAATTACAAACTACCATAAATTACCACCAGAAACTGTTAGGCTTGTAAAATGTTTCTACAAGCATCCAGATAACAGCCGCTCAATGCCCGGAATGAAAGACACACTTCTTGTAAAACTTGATGGAAAGGAAACAAAGGCAAGAGTTGGGAAATTCATGTTGCTTGCAACTATTTCGGAACTTTATAATGAATTCCTAAATGAGCATCCTGAAAATACTTTATCCCTGGCAGCATTTAGAAAGTTAAGACCACGTGAGTGTAAGCCCATTGGAAATCGTCTTTCTCATCGCACTTGTACCTGTATAATTCATGCTAATTTTGACTTAATGTTAGAAGCTTTTAAAGACACAGTAAATTTCGACGAAGTACTTACAACCATTCCGTGTGACCAATCTAGGGAAAACTGTATGCTAGGAATTTGCTCGGAGTGTCCTAAAAAGGAAGGCGTGAAACACTTACTGCAAAAATTGGAAGGAAATGTTGTAAATTATAGTCAGTGGGTGCAAACAGATTGTAGTGAAATAGTGGATATTTCAGTTAGCCTTTCGGAATTTAAAAGCAAGTTTCAAGCAATGCTGCCAAAAGTTTTAGCACATGAATTTTTAGTAAGACAACAAATGGCATTTATAAAAACGTGGAGTGATAATATTGATCAACACCCAGACGAGATTTTAGTCACTGCCGACTTTGCTCAAAATTACAGTTTCATACACCAAGATGAAATCCAAAGTGCCCATTGGGGACATAGGCAAGCCACAGTGCATCCAATTCATATTCAATTTGGAAAAGTAGTAGATGGTGGCACGTACACGTTAAGAAGTCATGACATAGTTGTAATAAGCGATGATTTATTGCATAACACCGTAGCGTATCATACCTTTCAAACCAAGGTTATGCCCAAAATAATAGAACTTGCACCCGAAATGAAAAGAATTAGGTACATTTCCGATGGCTGCGCCGCACAGTATAAAAACTGGAAAAATATTTTGAACATGATGAATCATTTTACTGACTTCAAATGTGATGCTACTCTCGAATTCTTTCCCACCGCACACGGTAAGGGACCATGTGACAGAATGGCAGCAGTGGTTAAAAAACAAGTTCGTCAAGCCAGTCTCTATAGAAAACCTGGAACCCCCCGTTTAAAAACTCCTTACGACATGTACCGTTTTTGGATAGAACGAGATAAGGAAAACAAAGAAAAAGACAGGACATTTATTTACGTTGCCAAAGAAGAAATAAGACAAAATTATATCACAAAACTAAAAGCAAGATTTCAAAATGGTGCAACTATTCCAGGAACTAAAAGTTTTCACTCATTTCGTAAGGTTTCCGAAACAGAGTGCGAAGCAAGATATTACAGTTTGCAGCCTGACTCAACCACAATTAGTTTGCATTCAATGATACAGGAAAAAGACATGGTTGGTGAGTATGTCATTGCAAGTGTGGCAACAACCAAATGTGTTGGAATAGTTGTTGAGTGTGAAGGTTCAGAAATAACCATTAAATCTTATAAGCATAAGGTTGTTGGTAACAAAATTCAACTTTTCCAACCATACCACGCTGTGCAGCACAAAATATGCACGAACGACTTAATTAGTAAAATATCAGAACCAATACCGGCAACAAAATCTGCACGATATTTTGTGCTAAACGAGAATGATAATGAACTTGCTCTGGCATTATTATAGTAGTATGTTTTTGAAAAGATTTGCACACTTACACAAAGACAAAATGTACGGCTATTTACATAATTATATATATACCAATAATAATTGTAAACTTACGAACATAATTGTTAATTAAACTAATGTTGGTAATAAATGTTTTATAAAGCAAATAACAATGTCATTTTAGAAAATCTTTACATCAATAGCAGTTTGCATAGGACAGCAGACTTGTACTTGTCATCAAATCATTTTCCATAACATAGCCGTATGTGAATTTCCAAGCGCCGTCGCTATGCCGCAAAAGTGCCAAATTCAACCGAATGCCATTTGTGCGTGCCTTAACCAACTTTAATGATTCATACACCAAATGAAAGCTCATACAATTTGCCAGGATCGTGTTTCTCAGATTTTGAAAAAAATATCTCCAAAAAAAGTTATGACCAATTAAGTAATTTTGTACGATTTTTTGACATCCGGCATATTTTGACTAAAATGTTCATTACTCATAAAATCCTCTGCCAATCTTCACCAAACTTTTCAGAAAGCTAGAATAGACCAATATGCATATAATGTAATGCTCAGTTTTTTGTAAGATTATGTTGTACCAAAGAATTAGTGTCATTTCCGGTGTTGTGCCGGAAGTGGTATTTGGGACTACATATTTTTGCAAATATCTCCGCAATACAATCAAATTTTGCAATGCGGTTTTTTTCGTTAAAACAAGCATTAAAAACTTCAGGATGGGCATCCCGGCGATTTGCGTTATTTTGATGCATGCAAAAATGGCAACAAAATAAACCGGAAGTAGCCTCGGAGTGAAGAAATTTTTTTTATCATTTTTTCTCAATTAATAGTTGAAAGTGATATTATTATGCACAAATATGCAGTTTTATGTCTGCTATAATCATGCAAAGTTACAAGTTTCCAAGTTTTGTTAATTCTGAGAAAATCAATTTTTTCTCTATTTTGGGTGTCATACCACCGCATGACCCATTATTGTCATACACCAGCCAACCGGAAGCTGCAAACTTGTAAAATACGCTTTCTTAGTATTCTCTATTCAAATTTGTATAACTCTGCAAATTTTGGCGACATGCCCAAAAAATGTGAAAAACACCAAAACTTCTTCTCACAGTGTTATTTGTACACGGTGTTTTAGCTGGTTTGTTTTGGTATTCGGACGAGCACTTTTTACCTCGTTATTTTTTATTTGGAAACTACGATAATTGAAAAAGCTGTGCAATTTGTAAACAAACTTTACTAAACCTAAATTATCAACTAGCAAGTTGTTAGTGTACATTGCAGCTGGAAAATAAAAGTTATCATGTAATTTGAGTTTAACTTATTGGTAAGTTTACACCTGCGCAATTTATAACGTACTAGAAATTACGTTTTTAAAACTTCCATGAGCTGGGTTGAAGCTCTATATGTATTCAACAATGGCTTGTAGGAATACACTCTGTAAGAATCTAACGCCTTTCTGAACTATCTAAATGTTTCTTTCCTTATATATGCAACTTTGCAGACCTTCGAAAGATAAAAACATGACATTAGGAAGTATAGAATTGAGAAGAAAAACGTGTTTTTGTTATGCAACTAACTTTAACATTTATGTATTTTACCGTTATGTATTTTATATTATCATGACGTGTATCTTAAACATGCTTTCTTGCAAGTAACCTGATTCTGCGGAAAAATCGCGATACTAACATCTTGTTTAACGGGCTACTGGGTATTTCCGTAACATTCTACGTAGCTACAAGCAATGTTTCTACTTCAGATTGTTTGTCTAAAATCTTGCATTGTTGTTATGATCATATCAAAACATAGTGTATACAATGTAGATGTACTTGTCTATAAAATATGAAACTAGTTTTAGTTCCAAGGAAAAAATCCCAAACATGAGCCATTTGGAGCAAGCAGCAATGATCTGACTTGGCAATTTATCGATAGGGGTTGTACAATTATAAATTGTTTACGATAAATGTTTACATAACAAGTTACTGTGAAGGTTCTGCAAACACATTTTGCAATGCTAAACCTTGTTTGGTTTATGTATTATTTGCTTAGCTTGGAGCCTGTTGGTCTAGTCTTTGCAACACATTATCCAGCATAAAGTCCTTAGAAATTTCTACATATATTGTTTACTTGTTATTATGTCATCTGGAATCTAACTTTCAACATCATCTAATATTGTTTTGTACTTTATACCAGTTTATATGTTTACTGTGATACTATGTACATTGATATATAATATATATATAATCACATATATATATATATACCTATATATTATATGTGATTTATATATTGTTGTCCAATCTGAAGTAAGCTATACTTCGAATTAAAACAAGGAATAAATGAGGCGTCAATTCTTTTTGCGTCGAAATGCCATTATCTACTTAAACGTAAACTAAATGGAATGCATCGTAGCACTTACAATAGCGTAAAGTGTACAGTGACACGGTTGTCTGTCAGGCTGATCTTCAGCTTTTAAATGCGAAATGTTTGGCAAACATTGTTTGCTTCAAATCATTTATTTAGGTTTATCTTAGTTTGTTCTAAAGACATCCAAGTATTTGAGAAGTTTGGTTCAGGGTTGATCTACAAGCACTTTTTGCATGGAAAGTTTGCAAACAAAATTGTAAAATTCAAAGTAAACGCTACTTACATGCATTGTGGTTAGACAGAGCTACTACGCTATCTTAATATTCATCACGTAAAATGTGTTTTAGGTACTTCCTGGATAATAGCATGTAAATATAAAAATGGGTTTATTTGTCGCCCTAAACCTTCTGAAAGACAAGGAAGACCATCATTGGTCAGACTCTGATCGTCAGAGTCACTCGGAAGTCAGAGGAATAGAGAGGGAGAGAGACGGCAGTCTAATGATTGACAATGTCAATTTGACATAAAAGTTGGTACTTGCAAATGAACTTGCAATGCCCCAAAGCTCCCCGCGTCAGCCTAGCAGCTTAAAAGGCTAACCATCAGCTATTCAAGCAAGCTTTCAGTCAGGAGTCAGAGAGTTGGTGTCTGGTCATGACCAGAGTCTGGTGTTTGTTCCTCGCTCAGATTTGAATTTAGTTAATTAATTTAATTTAGTTGGGCTTGTACTCAGAAGAAGAACAATTCTGCTAATAATTATGGAGTCTAAAAATGAGCAAGCTACTGGCAGTGAGAGGATGATGACAAGGCATCGGCGCAAAATTAAGGCCCAAGAGCAGGAGGAACGGGAACAGCAGGTCAAAGATAAGAAACGACAAAAGGCGTTATTCCAACCTCGCAAGATTATTGGGCCAAGGGACATTCCGGTGAATGTGAACTTGGGAAAGATCAAGATTGAGGAAGACCAGATGGAAGTAAAACCGGAAGTTGATCCGAATATTTTGGGGAATCTTGAGGAACTTGTGGAAAGGGAGGAGAAGGGTGCTGATGTGGAAGAAGGGGTGATCGTGGTGAAGGAGGAAGTTGAGGTGCCGATGGATACTGCTGAGGATGGGGAGGACTTTGGAGGAACCTTAAACTCGGCTGTTGCGGATGTCAAGCCGGAAGTGCGAGAGGATGACGGAAGAGCCATGATGAATTCTGAAAAGACTGATAACCAGAACCTTAAGCTTTTGGAGGAAAAGGAGTCCAGAATCAAGGAGCTGGAGAATTTACTGGAGAAAGGGGAATCGGAGAAAAAATCTTTGAAGAATGAAGTAAGGTTGCTCAGACAGCAAAATTCTGAACAGGAAGTGAGAATCAAGGAATTGGAGAAGAGGGCGGGGGTCCGTGACGTGGAGGCTTTGGGTGTTGAACCCAAACTACTCCAGAATTCATCGGAGTTACAGGTTTTTTACATGGGTTATCTCTGAAATCATTTTGCTTGGAGATCACTTAATGGAGTTTTTAATTTTTGGAATGGTTTTGTGTTTCAGGATAACATTGTAGAGGAGATTATTCCAGTTAAGAAGCGCAAATCTTTTCTGGTAGTTGGGTCAACACCATCTCCTACCCCTGGAGGATCAACCTTGCCTTCAATTCCAGTGAAACAGGAATTCCCGATTAAAACCTGGACACTTGGCAGTGTGTCCCCGTTGTGGAATTGGAAACTACAACATCTTGCGTTGTAGCCGGTGCAAGCACGAGCTTCCCACAGACGTTAAATTTATCAAAGAAGATTTTGTGGTAAATACGGTAGACGCTCCACGGTTTGCAGGGGCATTTCTCATTATGGGAACTTCTGGAAAAGCGACCAAAACTACTGCGTCCAGTGATAATTTTTTACGTTACTTTTAAGAGACCTCTCGGCGTAAACGACGTTGAAGAACAAAGCATAAAGGTAACCAGTGACTGATGACACTCCAATCGTCTCTATATTTTCTTCCTTGTTAAAATAAAAAAGGCTTGTAATGAATAAAGTTTGAACTGAACACAACTAACAAAATAATGGTTAAAGTTTCGCATGAACCGGTCTTATCTTTATTTTTACCATAAGTTTTAACACGTTTTGTAGTTCATGGGTTGCTCATTTATCTAATTGTTTCATTCTGTAATCATAGAATTCATGTGCATATACCATACCATCACGGTGGTATTACCACTTAACAATCCTCATCTTACCGTGTGATGAGATTGTGGCTAAACACAGTAACTATTTAGCTCGCACCTCGAAATCTGAGATTTGAAATAGCCTATCGAAGGAATTGCAAATAGCAAATAATAAGCGTAAAGAATCGCATTAAATACGTAATATTTCGCTTTTATATTAAGACTTCATCGAACATTTGGAATGAGTTATTAAGTGACCATTAGCGTACTAAACAACATAGTTTTATTCACTCCACATTTGTTTATAATTTTACATCGCATGGTATTTGTAAATTTACCAAGAAAATCATTCGTTAAACATATTCTTGGATTTCTTCTTTCTAAGTTCCTGATGAGGTTGGCGTTGTAGTAATTCAACACCATCTGTGATTTCCCCAATTATATTGAAATAGTTGGTGCAGTTCGACTCATCCCAACCTTTGATAAATTTCAAATAATAAACATTAGTTCAATTAATCTTTTTCAAAGACGTGTCACTTATGTACTAATACTATAATATGTCAATTAAAAGCTTACCGTCGGGGCAATCCCATATGCCTTCTTCGTCACAAATATTTTCTGGTGGAATACCTAACACGATAAAAATACATACCCATGTATTGTGCTGTTTGTATGATCAAAGTTTGCAAAATATATTTTAACTTACACCCGCTGGGTATGGGATTCCCAGGAATTTGTGGGCATCTTATCTCGTTGTCAGCACATGGACACGACTACGGAAAAACTCAATGATTATATTAAATCAGATAATCCGGACTGAATCCATTTATATAAATGTACATAATCATACTAACCTCTTCTCCTTCATCAAACCAATCACGGCAGTCGTTATCACCTGAAACGAGTTAAGTTATTCGAAACATGAAAAAATCCCAGTATTAGCTTATATTCATCGCTTACCATCACAAAGGAAATTATAGGGAATACAAGCTCCATTTGGGCATTCAAACTATGTGAAAATAAAATAGACTTTGTTAATTATTTCTGAAAGCTGGTATTCATTATCCAAAAATTATATCTAACCTCAGTACATGGATACGTTGACGGCTCTGGGCAATCGGCCTCGTCACTGTTATCACCACAGTCGTCCTGGCCTTATCAAAAAATAAAATATAAGTAGAACGTTGGGATTCACAATATTGATAACCGTTTATGTTTCAGTAATACCATCACAAATCCATGGCCATGGAATACAATTTCCATTTGCGCATTCATGCTAAAATCGTAAAATGTGGGAAATTGTAACTATATTATTTTGTAAAAATAGATTTTTTAATAGTCAATGGTTTGCAAATTACCGCTGGACATTTTCTGGTTGTAGTTGTTGGACATCCTAACTCGTCGCTTCCATCTGCACACTGCGTAATACCTGAGGTTTAAAATGAATTAGACATTTCTTAAAAATACAAAGTATGTACAAAGTTTAAAGTATTTTACCATCGCAAACCAGCCAATTTGGTATGCAGATTTTATCCTCATGACACTCAAACTGGAATGAAATATTGTGTTACGTAAACAAATTTTGCAAAATATTTCTAATTTGTAGTATGTGAATCATTTGAACTTACTCCAAAACATGGGCGTGGTGATAGTGTGCTGTATTGTGATGTAACTGCCGTAGTAAAAAACAATACTCTAACAAAGCTCAATTTCCAAAATTGAAACATTTTAAATATAATTTTTCGCTTATCAAACTCTGAACTATTAACTATACAGGTGAATGCTTTTATGAATACTGCATCAAGTTTTGGGTCAGGTTTGAAATAAACTAAAATGAATGAATCGATGTTACGGGATTTGTTATCTAGATTATAATCATAAGCTTTGGCTTATCGAATGAAAAATTAAATCCGCGTTCAACATGACAGTCGGACAGTTAAATCTCTGCAACTTCTGTAATACGTTTTGATAATTTTTTTTAAATGTGGAAAGAACTTCATAAGTACAAAAAATAGATTACAATCTGGGGAATACAATTGTTATTTATTAGAGGATCAAAGGTTTAAAATGTGCTTGTAGTTTTTATATACATACTTATCTTGTTAACCAAAAATTTTGTGTACAACACACCTACACAAATGTAGCTGCCTGTATATGTACAAATAAACCTTTTAAATAAATTTTTAAGACCTTATTGTCATCTATATGTAGAAGTTTTTTACAAGTTTGCTGTTTTTAACTTCAGCAATATTTTATTTTTGTGAGTTAAATTTATCAGATACCCTAAAAACTCGGTTTATACCCGGACCTCTGTTTATTGCCGGTCTGGTATTTATACCCGAGTCTAGAGGCGAAATTTGAAATTTTACCCTGCCCCGGGTTATACCCGTGACTTATACATCAGAATTTTGTAACGCAGAAAACAGTTGCAAGTCTATTTATTCCATGCATTAGTAAATCTACTTTCCTAAATTTTTGAATACGTCTTCAGCACCCACCTACTGTTCATACTGCTAATTTTCAAGAAGACTAGTAACTGGTCTAAATACTTTATAGATACTTCAGAACCTTGAGGTTTTAAAAGAAAGATTTCTCACTACTTGTTCATAAATAAATGCCAAACAACCTACTGCGCATCCACTGAGAAATATTGAAAAAAACAACTCCAACATTTTCAGTCATTGTTGGAGGCACAAACTTAGAAATAGTGTTTTCAACTTTTAATTGAAAATGCCTACTATTTTAAATAACGTTTGTCCACCAATCCATTATACCACTTTGAGGCATCCACTTGATTCTGTTTATTATAAACGGAGTTGTGGGACCCTTTATCTGAAATACGAAATGCTTCTGGAACTAAGTCTCTTTTCCAACATGCAAATTTGATGTTCTAGCAGTAAGGACATTTTCAAAAATGTCCTTTATAAGGATGTACGGTAAAAATATTGCTACTCTGGCGCGACTGGTTAGTTCCTTTATCAACGCTAGCTTCTCAAATTCCAGTATTGATTTTTCTAATAGTGCAAGGTGACCAGTTATCATGAATTTATAGAAACCTGTGAAGCAGTTTGTTTTTGTCATTATATTTTGTGTAAGGTTTACCACTTTTTGTTCTAGCGATGGATGTAAGGTAGCCTTGCTAACGATTTTCTCTTCCACTTTTGTTTGAATAAATCCTTTTGTGTAGGATATTCCTTCCACTACACGAGCCAAACGACGTTTTGTATCATAAACATCGAATGAGTTGTTTTTCCAAACTTGAACAATCTGGCACTGGAGGTTGTGTGTGTACGGAAACCTAATCCGCTCAATGCTTGAATACATGGTGAAGTTGTCCGTCTCCAGATCTTTAAACAATTCATACTTGAGAACTTCTCTTATTTTAAGCATGTTAAATATATTTCTGCTTTTGTAACCGTTACTAAACACTAGTACTCCAAGTAATATTGATGTATATGCAATCTTACAAGCCGTTGACAATAGCTGCTTTGAAGCAATAGAACTACCCTGCTCTAACAGTGTTGTTATAATTGCAAACAGAACGTCCAAATGTTTTGCTTGTTGTTTTGCAAAGATTGGTAAAATTAATACACACACTAGAAAACAAATAAATGCAGCAATCCAAACATTCACATCGTAAACGTTATAAATTTCTTTTATAGCCAGGCCATCTACACCACGATATCCATGAGCTATAAACTTTAATGAATATAATGTGTCTTTTGCAGCAAGTGCGTAAGCATGAGGTGTAACTCCTGAATAAGAAATTTTGCCAATAGTAGCAGAACTCGTCCAAGCAACCGGTAGCTTTGTAACGTACCCATTTTCACAGTAACGCAAAGTGTTTAAAATTTGGTACGTAAAGTTTCTTAGAATTGCTGATGTCCATATATGTACGTGAACTTTGTTGAATCTAGTCGGAATGTCGTTTGTATTTAAAACGTCTTTCCAAATTGGAACGGTAGAACAATGGGAAAGATAATAGTAGAAGTCCTTCTGTATCTTATCTGCATTTCTATCACTTGTTTCCCAGTATGTCATTTGACCGGCTTGTGCAAATGCAACGTCGTCCAGATGTTTTATTGAAAATAATAGGTTGCTTGGAATGTCAGTCAGAGAAATCTTCGTCGGTGATGTGGTATATCTGCTATTTTTCGTTTTCTTTTCGCACATTTCTGGAATCTTTCCATGTAACAATTGCAAGGATTGTTGAAAGTGATGTGGGTAAAGTTCTTTTTAATTCTTCCTTTTGGAATTTAGTGTGCTGAAAAATGGATAGATAATAATGATGATCATTTCTGTCTACTAGTATGTGATCTAAAGATTTAATAACGAGTACATGCGCAGTAGAGTACCACGGTTTTGATTTTGCTGCAAATCGATATAAATTAATGAGAAGGCAAGTAGATACAACTGTTAAATAAAAACTGGATAACGGACACTGCAGAATGTTACCAGTTTTATTTTGAGAAATGTCTGTTTTAAAGTTTCTAATTATGGTTGGGTATTCCTGTGAAGAGAAGTCAATGTTGTGGTAGTTTTCATAAACGAGCAGACGTTTTTGAGCACCAAATGGATTTAAAAAAGTGTTTAAGTTTTCAATTGTTTCAATCTCCATTGACATTATTCAAAACTTGTCTAATGTTTTGCCTATTTCAATTGACATTCATGCTAAATTTAAATATATCGCGTGCTTTTATACTACATATGTGAGTGTTAACATCACTAGAGACTTCAAGGAATACATTTTCTAAACCAATTCTTAAAAATATGTTTTTGCAATCCTTTAAACCTTTTTTAATACAATAAGAAAGTACTTCTTTTTAAAGTTTTGAAGGACTGATAGTTTTTAACTTGTGGTTAAGTTGTTAAAACACAAAGCGTAGTGAAGACACATCACACTTTCATTCAGACTTTTTAAAGTCTTCTGGGCTTACCACTTTATGATAGAACAAATTAAAGCATTTCAATTGAACAAAAACAAATTTGAAAACAGACAAGTATCGTTCCATTAAATATTCCTGCAAAACGCCAGCAACATATGTCGTCAATTTGTTATTATTGCGCTGACAATGAAAGACTGTAGTTATTTATGATATTTAATTCTTAAATGATAAAACGAAAAAAAACATTAATGACTCGTCAGTTGCTAAACAAGAAGAAAGTTTTTTATAACCAAACAATTATTCATACTCCATTAGTTTAATTGTATTAGATCTTTTGAGATACATCAATAATCTCAAGGATCCTCCTTAAACATCTAAACGGCTATGTTTACTACAGTGCCTTTATAAATGTAGGAATATTTTTTCATTTTCCTTTAATTTTTCAATGAGACATTCAATCCATGTGGTTAATACGCGCTCATATAGGGTAGTGAATAGTTGTTATATGTGCCAAGTTTCGTGATATTCTGTTGCGTTACGTGGCTGCTAGGAGAAAATAGCAAGAAGTTGCCATTTTGAGGTGTTCAAAAACCTAAGGATAGGTAATTGTCTAGCACACAAATTTGCTTTCATTGATCTTATATCTTACCAAACAACCTTGAAATGGAAAGGATGTAAAAGATCGCCTAGCTGAACACAAACGACATTGCAAAAACTGCGATTTCCAATCTGCTGTAGCTGAACACGTATGGAATCATAAAGATGACAGTACAAAGCATGCCATTGATTGGGATTCCTCCAAAATTATCATAAGGGAACACCGACAACGTTTACGAGAAACTAAGGAGTGCATAGCCATTCAAAATGCCATGCAAGATAACATCCCACTTATGAACCGGAAGGAAGAACGTGGCCGTGGATACATTCATAAATTTTGGAACGCTACCTTATCAATTTTTTATCGTATTCAAAAGTGATTGTCCGTCAATTTTCATTATATTGCCAACTCTTGTGTGTCAAACTTATATTTCTACTTCCCTGATGAGGGCTCGCGTTATATGAGCCGAAACGTCGATGTTTTTCATTATTAAACTGTTATAAGCATTCGATGAACCCTAAAAATCATTTATTTCTTAACCATGAAATGATCACAATTAGATACAGTAAGCATGATTAAAACAAAAAGTGCTCATTTTGTAGGTTTTGATCCCGCATTCCAAATACTGCTTTAGTGGAATGTTACAATGGAATATGAAATTTATAAGTTAACTGTATTTGTATGGCAAATTTGTAAAATTTGCATTTGTGTAAAGAGTGTAAGTTATGTCGTTTTTACAACGATCTTTTTTGTTTAATTACACATTTATATTAGATATATTTTATGCATAAAGTTATTTTGCATATTATTATGAGGTATTTAAGTCGCGGGTTTTTGAGGTCTTATCTTAGATATTATTAGGTCTTATCATTGGCCATCCGCTTAGTGGATTTCAACAGAAGTAAGAAAAACTTAAACTAACAAATATATACATATTATACATATGAATTTGTTAAAATGATTTTTTGGTTCTAGAATTTATTTCGCATTGCATGTTTATTAAGGTTCACGTTAGTGTACCTTTACTCCTATCATCTTGATGTGTCTGCACGTTCCTCCGTCCGTCCCTCCGTCCGTCCCTCCGTAAGCACGATAACTCATCAACCGTTTGACCTATTCCAATTCTGCTTTCAGTTATCGATAGCTACATCTCTTGCGACCATCCCTATTGATTTTCAAGTCAATTCGATAACCGGAAGGTACCTAAAAAGTACCTTTTCTAAAGTAGTCTGTTTTGCTGCATTTAAACGCCATAGAGCTACAGCATTTTCACTACCGGCATGGTAATAATACCAAATAGCAGATAATGGTCATCATCATGCCACATTGATGTGACAATGGTTCTAATCATGCCACATTGGTTCTAATCATGCCACATTGGTTCTAATCATGCCACATTGGTTCTAATCATGCCACATTGGTTCTAATCATGCCACATTGGTTCTAATCATGCCACATTGGTTCTAATCATGCCACATTGGTTCTCATCATGCCACATTGGTTCTAATCATGCCACATTGGTTCTAATCATGCCACATTGGTTCTAATCATGCCACATTGGTTCTAATCATGCCACATTGGTTCTAATCATGCCACATTGGTTCTAATCATGCCACATTGGTTCTAATCATGCCACATTGGTTCTAATCATGCCACATTGGTTCTAATCATGCCACATTGGTTCTAATCATGCCACATTGGTTCTAATCATGCCACATTGGTTCTAATCATGCCACATTGGTTCTCATCATGCCACATTGGTTCTAATCATGCCACATTGGTTCTAATCATGCCACATTGGTTCTAATCATGCCACATTGGTTCTAATCATGCCACATTGGTTCTAATCATGCCACATTGGTTCTAATCATGCCACATTGGTTCTCATCATGCCACATTGGTTCTCATCATGCCACATTGGTTCTCATCATGCCACATTGGTTCTCATCATGCCACATTGGTTCTCATCATGCCACATTGGTTCTAATCATGCCACATTGGTTCTAATCATGCCACATTGGTTCTAATCATGCCACATTGGTTCTAATCATGCCACATTGGTTCTAATCATGCCACATTGGTTCTAATCATGCCACATTGGTTCTCATCATGCCACATTGGTTCTCATCATGCCACATTGGTTCTCATCATGCCACATTGGTTCTCATCATGCCACATTGATGTGACAATGGTTCTCATCATGCCACATTGATGCGACAATGGTTCTCATCATGCCATATTGATCTGACAATGGTTCTCATCAAGTAATCATGTATAGTCTTTGGTTATCAAGTATAATCAATGATAATATTTGGTCAGTCAGTCATCAAGGGCAGTCAAAGTTACCGAGTAAAGTACACGTGAACCTTCCTTCAAGCTTACATAGGGTTTATTCCTAACTAATATTGTTGTCGGTATAGCTCTACAGTACATTCAGAACTAAACTTAGAAAGCCAGGAGCATATTTGTTGTCCAGTTTACAATGTTCGACACATAATTAATTATTGTTCTTCTATCAAATTTTCCTAACACATAATAAAACGTGACTGGTCGTTTAGATTTAAGCAATCTACTGTGGTACGCACGGTCCACTCTAAAGAGTTGGATATTCTTCCTCCAGCTAAATAAAATAAATTGACTGTATTCATGTGCCTTAACAACACGCGGCATAGTTTGACTTAGACAAGCATACACGCAAATCAGTACAACTCCTACTATACAACATATTTGTGCTGGGTAAATACCCCATCCAGAAAGTACGAAGTAGTTCCCAAAAACAATAGCAGGAAAGCTGGTAGAAATTAAAATATTGCCAAGTGGTTTTGTAATTGGAGCGCCTATTTGGTTTAGACATTGCAACTGATCATACAGGATTAATGTTGAGTACATGAACATCATTTTGTGTATTCTGTTCAGACAATTAATGTATATACTGCAGATTTCAATTGCGCAAACTAAAACAAGTATGTAGATTCGAGCTCCCCCAACGCATGCAAACAGTGCCACATAAATACAACCAGCGTGTAAAAGATAGCGCCAACATGAATATACCATTAAAATTGAGAAGTGTTTACATAGTAAGTAGTACAATGGATCAAACCCAAACAGGTGGAACACTAGTACCAGCAAAAACCCAACGACGCAATACGCAAAAGATATGACAAATGATAGAATTCCTGAAAGATCCAAAGGATATCCATGAAACCATTTCCAAACTTCTGAAAATACAAGCATAATAAAAAGTGTTTTGTCTGATAAAAAAAATCTAGGGAATACTTAAATGTTGGCGTTGGCATTACCGTATTGAATTAGAAACTTATAGGAAAGTTGGGATGACGTACAAACCTTGGATTCGTCAAAACTGGTTTCATATACAAGCAGTCTGTTTACGTATTGGTTAAACAAATATTTCCTTTGCGGAAATACCACAGCTACAAGCAAGAAGACGATAGCTATATCACCCGCAATTAAGCATTGCACAACCAGCATCCGGTGGACATCGGGGTGTGGTCCTTTAGTTAATTGAGAAGTGTTTTCAACGAGAATGGTGGAGGCAGCAAAGAATTCTAATACCAACGCTGCAAATCCGCAATACATTAGAAAGTGTCGTCGTTCAACGACAAATTTTCTTGACGTAATGTCAAACCAAACAAAACAGTTATGTCTAAGAAAGGTTGTAAGAACTCGGTTCGAGATATCCAGAGATTTAAAAGTTAAAACTGACGCCATTATTACTTGTACAATTTTAGCGTACTTTTGACCTGTATGCTATGTTGAATTGAAGATTGAAAAAAACGGTTTTTCCGTGTACTGGCAAACAAATTGTTTGCAGAAAACCCTTTCGTCTGTTTTTAAATAAAAAACACTTCCGGGTTATTAACATGAAGGTTACGCACTGATGATTCTTATTACAAAGAATTGCTTAGGAGCCTATTATGTACACGCTTTCACATTATCTTCAACGTTGTTTACCATTAATTCACCAAATTGTTTTCGGCATGAACCTAATTTTAGTTGCAAACCCTATTTCGTTTTCTAATTTTGTTGTTGTATGTTTTACTGCAATTATATTATAGCCTTGAATTGGTAATCAAATCTTGAATTTTGTGTTCTTTCTTGAAATTTGTACACATATTTGAAATAAGTAGAACTTATACCAATAGTTGATTAATTTTATGTAATAATTGGCTTTAAAATAGATTTCGATCGCGAAAGTAATAAGTATTTTAATTCTTTCTCTTAATTACAAATTTCTCAACAAAAGTATAAACATTAGTTCAAATATTATAGCACATTGATAATTAGGAATAGTCTGAGTAGGTGACCAAGACTAAGAAGCCAGGAAAGGGTGAACCTTGAACCAGTGGTGGTCACGGGGCCCCAGATGGTAAACCGATATCCAGACACGGAAAGGAACAAAGTGAAGCCTTAGTTCCCGAAGAAGTAGCCAATGCTTTAGACACAAAGCTGTTGCAAGTGAGACCAGCTCGAAAGTGGAGTGTTCCTCGGGTAAGAATTTCAAGGAAGCATTTTAAATTAACTTTAAAACAACGACTTGGTAATATTTTTTTTACTTTTTGTTACATCCCGTTCCAGAAGAGGAGAAGTAAGACAAGTGTAAGATCAAACGGCCGATAAACACGGCAGCTGCCCGGAGATGTCGTGAAGGAAAAAGTAAGATTGACCAACATAACAGCGCGTGGAACTAACTCAGTTGCAATTAAACAAAATTCAGGAACAGAAACACTTAAACAATAAACACGAAGTGTTACGTATCGTGATTTACGAAGGAATGGTAGTGAATCAACAGGAGATTCAGCAGCCTTTGGCATTTCCGGCGCCACCTGAATCGCCTAAGGGAACGAAACGAGGAAATCGCAGGAATAAGTGAACAGTAAAAAAAGAAACGAGAATCAATGAAGCTAGATGTTGATGGGTTTGAAATTGAGACTTGGATAAATATTGGTATTAAATTGAGAAGGAGTTTTGGTGATTTTCACAAATTTTGGGCACTTTCTCCGATTTTCGTCAAAATTGGCACATATGTACACTTTTATCTTGTAAATTCAAAAATAGTAATATTTTGGTCTCAGGGTGACGATGTCAGTAAAAAATTGATGACCAAATGTGACCATTTTCATGTTTTCGAGGAATACTAAAATTTTTGTAGTTTTTTGAGAATAACTTTTGTATGCATCCAAATCTCAAAAATCGCCGGGATGCCCATCCTAGAATATTTATTGCTTGTTTAAACAAAACAAATTTCAAGACAAAATTCGGTTCCATGGTGGAGATATTTGGAAAAATGTATAGGCATGTATACCAAACTTGACAGAATCCATCGTGCCAAAATTGATAGAATGCTGTTTCAATCTGCGTCATCCAAATTGTCTCATTAATATACCAAATTAAAGCCAATAAAAAACGACAGGATCGTGTTTCTCAGTTTTTTGAAATACACACTAACAAGAAAGTTATGACCATATTTACAAAGTGATGGATTTTTAGACAAAATGGAAAGTCTCACTAATATGGTCATAACTTCCTTGATAGTGTGTATTTCAAAAAACTGAGAAACACGATCCTGTCGTTTTTTATTGGCTTTAATTTGGTATATTAATGAGACAATTTGGATGACGCAGATTGAAACAGCATTCTGTCACTTTTGGCACGATGGATTCCGTCAAGTTTGGCATACATGCCTATACATTTTTCCAAATATCTCCACCATGGAACCGAATTTTGTCTTGAAGTTTGTTTTGTTTAAACAAGCAATAAATATTCTAGGATGGGCATCCCGGCGATTTTCGAGATTTGGATGCATACAAAAGTTATTCTCAAAAAACTACGAAAATCCTAGTATTCCTCGAAAACATGAAAATGGTCACATTTGGTCATCAATTTTTTACTGACATCGTCACCCTGAGACCAAAATATTACTATTTTTGAATTCACAAGATAAAAGTGTACATATGTGCCAATTTTGACGAAATGCTCAAAAAATGTGAAAAACACCAAAACTCCTTCTCAATGTAAATTGAGCTCATGCTCTTTGCATGAACAAAATATACCTATACTAGACTTGCATTTGTTCAGGAATCGGATTGTTATGTATTATACACTTGTAATTTTTAGATTTGTCGGTCGAATCTAACTTATGAAATTATTTTATTTGCATTGTAAAATTAACGTCGTGAAAATTGAATTGTGTTGCTGGTAAGAATAAATACATGAAACAACCATTAACAGATAGTATGTATTCTATTTTATGCCAACTTTTGTTTTCAAGTTATTTTTGCCATGTTTATTTTAATAATTGATCAAAATATTGTTGTTTGTCAAGGTATGCAGAGTATCTGTACCCGGATTCCGCATTGTGTGAGCATGTGTTTAATTAAAATTATTTGAAAAACATGTTTTTAGAGACAATTTAATTTGCAACTGGGGCATTAGCTCTAATTCAGGCTAACAATCTCGTCGGCATGTGTTTAGAATTATTAGCCATTGCGTCGGGTTACCTATGAGAAAGGTATGTAGCCGTACAATATGTAACTTTCTTAACGCAGAAATTATGTCTAATTATTTTAGGTCGTCATGCAAGATTTACATTAGCCGATTAAATTTATACCAGTAGACCTAAAACAAACTTAGCAACGCCAAGTAAATTACACGTAAGTCTAGGTAACACAAGCTGCCATTTTTCAATTCTTTAGATTATTGCTTATATACATGCCAAATAATATTTTCGAATCAGCATTGTCAATATATATGTCATAAAACACTCGATCTAAACGTTCAAAAGCAAAACTTCCTCCCATCTTTTCGTGGAGAACCTTCTTGTCAGAGTTAGTTAAAATGAAGGTTACAACAACAATTATACTTTTATACACAGCTCACAACGTTTTATTTGAAAAAGTCACTGCCAACCTTTTACGGTTTCAAATTTCTCAGCCAATAACAGCGGGCATTGTAATTTCAGAAAATACAACCGATGATAAAATATTGTTATTTGCGAAGCTTTAGAAAATACATGTACCTGTATCCCGCATAGTGCGAGTATGCGTTTACGCAAATTAATTTGACGACTATGTTTTCACAGAAAGGATATTTTTCATTTAATTTGCAACTCAAGCATTAGTTCTAATACACACCTAACAGTCTTGTCTGCACGTGTTTAGAAAATTTAGCATTCCACGTTTTACCAATGCGTCGGCTTACCAGTGGAAATGGTATGTAGTAGCCATACAATAAAGCTTGTACTACGCAGTGGTCAACCCAATTATCTTTAGTCATGATATAGAGTATACATTAGCAGATTAAGTTTTTACCAGTAGACTTGATAAAACTTAACAGCTCCACGTAAGTCTAGCTAACACAAGCTGCCATTTTATCCTTTTATTCTTTAGGATATGTCTTGTTTGCACGTCAACTAATATTTTCGATTAAGCATTCTCAAATTACATCTCATAAAACGTTCATTACTCTAAAAATTTCACAGCAAACTTTCCTCCTAGTATTTGGTTTCCAATACTGGCCTGTCAGTATTAGTTAAAATGAAGGCTACAACAACAACAACATATTATCTACTTTTATACACATTTCACAATTTTTTATTTGATAAAGTCACTGCCAATTTCTTACCCTTTCAAATTCCCGAACCAATCACTGTGGGCATAGTAACTTCAGAAAATACAACAGATGAACAAACCGAAATGTATCACAATTTGCAGAGGAACGCGCATTCGCAATATTCGTTTCAGAATGTTTTTCTGTTGTACCAACTATCCAAATTAGATTTGCAGTTTGACGTGGAGACTGTTTCCGATTCTAACTTTAATTTTACTCTAAAATCAAAATACTTTCGTTTTTCGACCAGGCTGATGAGCTCACAGGATATGGTATTCATACTTTTAACAAACATGTTTGAAGAAACTGTTGCTGCCATTCGCCAGTCCGGTTATGGAACATCGAGCTATACGATGTTTTGTATTCCAGTTACTAGATTATCCTTAGAAGACCAACTCATCCATGATATGTCCACTAAATTGTTTTCGCTTGAAGGTGACACTTTCCACGCCCCTCTTGTATTCTACAAAGTTACAAGGTGTGAACAATTTGTAGAATTGATATACTTCTGCTACTCTTGTCCCCTTCCCGTAGGAAATAAGTATAAAGGCGGAAGTCAGAACTTAAACAAAATCAGAAACATATTTCATAAAATTAATGGAAACGGGCACGGAATGAAAATTCCAGCACGTTCAATTTCTCGCTTTCTTTCTTCAGAGGATTACGACTTTTGCATGGACAAATGGAGCCACCCGCAGAAGCGGGGCAGCTATATTATTGGTCATTTGCTAGAACTTTGCGACGCTGATATAATGTCAGGAGCAATCCTTGCATTGCATCAAAATTATACGTCAATCGTTGGCACAGACAACATAAGTGTTGAGGATCAACAGAAAGCTCGTTGGTATCTAAATAGAGTATATTGTGAAAAGTATGTGAATGTGCCAACGGAAACTATCGCTCTTCGGGATACGATGATAGAAACGTACTCTGAGGAAACAAAAGGATTTGCATGCTTAAGTATTGACCAGCTGCATATATCAGTCCTGCGTCTTTTTGACATAATTCCGGGACAAATTATTGTTGGTGCATTTGCAATTGCAACCTGTTTTTCAGTTCTTTATCAAAACATTTGGAAAGGGTATGATATACTGTGGATATTAGTTTGCATGCCCCCAACGAGAATACATAACGGGAAGATTGTAGGGGTTTCTTTTCTTTTAATCTTTTTCTCCTTGTCAATATTATGGCAAGCATGGATATCTACCGACGCTTTACGAGTCGAAAGTTTTCCGAGCATGGAAAAACTAGTCAGATCTGGGTATCAGCTTTGGGTATCCAAAACATTTGCGGATGGTCTTGTTAAGTTAGCAAACGCTGTATTAGGTCCAAATTCTACAAAAAAGTTCTTGTTTGACACACAATATGATAAGTTTATTTATGACGCGGAAAAGGACCCATACGACACCCACATGAGACTTCCAACGCTCTACAAGTTGACAAACAGAAAACTGTTTATGTTCACTTGGCAACATTATTCTTTAAAAAATCGGGTATGGAACAAGGATATTTTAGTTGATGGATCACAAGTATGCAAAAGTCAGTTGTACAATCCAAGCTTAAATCTACAAAATTGCTACAACGGACGTATATGGGGGGCATTCCTAATAAGTCTTAATTATCAAAAGTGGTTAGCAACGGGTATTGAAAAGAAATTGCGAAATTTAAAATCAAAATCACTAACGCTGAAAGGTGTTGCTTGGCGGCTATTAGATGGTCTGCCGGAACCAAAACCACTGAAAATGAATAGTGCACTTGGAAATGCGTGTATTATCATGGTCAGTGTAAGTTCTGTGGTTTTTATTGTAACGTGGATTTACAATAAAAGCAATGCCTTGAATACTGATGTTTTTTGTTTTAAGACCTTTATTTGTAAAACAAAGGTTGTAGAAGTAACAAAGTTTGGAAACGCCAAAATTTTAAGGTACCCTTTGTGTACGCAACCAGCACTTAAATTTAAAGCAGTGGCATTAATCACGCGTTTATTTAAGCGATTTCGAACTACACAAACCTAGAATTTTGTAGTCTGGTTTAATTGCTAAGTAAACTGCAAAATCTATTTTTAGTCTAATAAAGTTTACCAAACTCGTGCCATGTAAAGTTACCTTAAATCTTAACTTAACAATTTACTGCAAATTTTTATCATTCAAATCTGCTGTTATAAAGAAATGACACGTGCAATAAAACTACCACGTAGAAGCTGTATGATCCAATTTTAAGATCAGGCTAACAATTATTAAAATATAAGCAAAATAGTCTTGCTAAGTTAATGTAAATTCTGTAAAGCAGTACAAAAATAAATTTGCTGATATTGTTTGTCTACACTTAAGGACATGTCTGCTGGAAGGAAAGTTTTCTCTTATACATTATATTTGGACTTAAAGGGTGACCGTCACTTTCATCCCAATCAATTCATCCCCGTCAACCCATCCCCTAATCAATTCATCCCCATCAATTTATCCCCATCAATTCATCCCAATCAACTCATCTCCATTAATTCATCCTAATCAATTTATCCCCTTCAACTCATCTCCTGATCAATTCATCCCCAAATCAACTCATCCCAATCAATTTATCCCCGTCAACTTATCCCGCAATCAACTCATCCTCAAATCTTTTCATCCCCGTCAAGACTCAAAAGTGTTCTTCTGGTTAAGTAACACACCCTACACGCACGATATCCCAGCGTACTAATTACAACGTACATTTTACACTAGCGTCAAAATCATTATATGCGGTCACATTCGGCGAACATATTCGAAAATTGGTGCAACCTAAACCCAAGCAAATTTTTAAAATCTCGTTTTAGAACCAAAACTCAAGTCGTATTTTAAAAATCTGGTATCAGAATTAAACCCAAGTCGACTCAAGCCAATACGTCTTTTGAAATCTGCACTTCTTTGAAATTTAAAAATTCCTTTTTGAAATCCTAACATTACTTATAAAAATCCCGTTTTTCCAATCTTAATACAGCAAAAACGTCAAACTAAAATTTTACAAATCGCTTACTGAAAACTGATCCCTCAACGTGTATGTTTGTGTAACTGAACGTTGTAATTAGTGTGCTGTTCGCCAAAGAAACGTGATGCACAAATATGTACGCCATCCTGGAGTATCGTTTTGTATACTGAGATATTGATCGCTGTAGGATGTGTTCCCCAACCGAGAGAATATGTTTGTATTGAAACATTCTGACGGGTATCAGAAGATTTGGGGATGAGTTGATTGCGGGATAAGTTGACGGGGATGAGTTGATTTGGGGATGAATTGATCAGGGGATGAGTTGATGGGGATAAATTGATTGGGATGAATTAATGGGGATAAGTTGATTGGGATGAATTGATGGGGATAAGTTGATTGGGATGAATTGATGGGGATGAATTGATTGGGATGAATACTCCGGGAATCTGAAGCAACTTTGCCTTAAATTTTGCCTATTAGTCTGATTGTTTTTTTACCCGGATGAGAATTTAATTAAGGTAATTGATTTCGAAATAGGAATAATAAAGCGGCAGGTCTGTTTTGCGCTGCCACTTCCTTTAATGCTGAGTTTTAAATGATTCTACCGCACACATCCCTTTGAGAGTTATAGTTGACTACCAGTCGAACTGGGTTAATCCGAACCGTTTGTCATCAGTTTCGTACATGAGGCAAGATAAATCTAGCCGTAGGATTAAATATTGTTACAAAAATGCGAATGTATTGACTCTTGCTGTGTGTAATGAATTGTGTATATTATTAAAAACACTAAGAGGTTCAATTTTTTTATTTCAGCATGGATGGATTAAACCGGTTTGGCCAATAATAAACCTTGCCCCACATATCAGTAAAACGACTGTACATTAACAATACATTACAAATTATTATTAAGATATTTCATTTAACTAATTGTACAACCCAACTTAATAAAATATTCTTCCTATGGAGGGCTTATACAATCAGAATCCAGCAGAAGTAATATTTTACTTAAAGCATAATCTTGAAAGGTTTTTAATTACACAAATATATTATTGATATCTATTATTAATTCAAAGAAGACCATTTGATGACGCACATAGTGTAGATTATGACGGATGGTTTGGATAAATTTAGTTTGATCCAGCAAACTAGTTCATGTTAATAACTGATGTTTTTTGCTATGGCTTCCGAAATTTACAAAGCATAGAAGGAATGCAGATCCACATGCCTTATAAAGTGTTTGAATTTTGAATATTATCTAGTATTGTTTTAATATAGATTAAATATTTAGTCTCGTTCTTACAAATTTATTTTAAAATAACATGCTTTGTTAGATTGTGAATAACGTAATAAACGTAACTGTATAGCTAACAATCACATAAGACAAGTACGTAGATCCGAAATAATGTGAAATGTGAAAATTGATTGATTTTTTATTAAGAAAAATCCTCATTGTCGAAAATATGCATCCATAATTATGGTATAAACATGATCACGTTATTCTCAATTGTGTTTATTGCAAGCCTTTCCTAACAATTCCGTTTCTGGAGTCGGGTCCTGCCCCTATTCCTGTCCCCGGGCACTTCCAGCACCTGCAAACAAAGCCGCAACAGAAAACTGACTCCTCCTTCGCACCAAATTGACAACTTTTCTGTGCACTGTAAGCATTAGGGCAAGTTGAGACAAAAGAAAGCGTTGATTTCACACGGAACCGGATTTCACATTGATTGTCAGCTGGTCCATTTGTCAACGTCTACGTCCACTGTCCACAACAACTAGTCACTAGTTACTAGTGCTTCTCTAGAGTCCAGAGTAGAGTGGAGTTTAATTGATGAAGCGTTACCGTTACCATTTAAGGTGATAATTAAAGTGAATCTGGAAATTGGGGAAGAAAATGGCCCTGTCAACGATTCCCGAGGATATGGTAGGATTTTTTGTGCTTTTTAAAGAGTTACAGGATTAAGAGATTTAAACGGTTTTTTTGATACTGGATAATTAATTGGTCTGCTTTTCAGATGAAAAAGGGCATTTTGCCGTTACTAGGTTGGAATGATTTGCTAAGGCTGCGAAGAGTTTCCAAGGACCTCAACCAAGTGGTCAGTAGCTACATAAAGGAGCATCCTGAGCTGGCACCCGAGATTGAACTTAACGAGGGGGACAAGACCTTCGAAGCCTTTTTGAAGATGGGCATTCCAACAACCAAGCTGTTTGTGAACAACCTGTCTGGTTTCAAGTTTTATGAAAGGATGTCCCAGAAGGACATGAGCGAATTCTTGACAAAGTATGGTCATTTGGTGAAGCGGTTGAGGGTCTGCGAACTGGGTGTGTATGTCTTTGGCAAAGAGTGGGACTTTTTGGAGGGCTTCACAGATTTGGAGTCCTTGGAAGCCAACTGGTTTGGTCTGGGCACCAAAATGGAGCCAATGTCTGCCTTGGAGCTAGATTCCCAAATAAAAATGGTGATCACCATGGCAAGACAAGATCCTCGTTATATTAACTCAAGTCCCCCGATTCCCCAGAGCTTTAAAGGACTCAAGTTTTTGAAAATCGGACAGAATGAAAATCTACTATGTTCTAACATTAGCAACAGACATGATGGATTCTTAAGCATTGCTTCAAAACTGGAGTATGTTGGACTTCCGTTGGGTTTGTACTGGGACACACCCCTGGGCTTTTACCCGCAAACTTTGAGCCTGGCTTTTATGTGTCTCTGCCACTACCTTGGTCTAGTTGGGCTTCCAGCTTTAAAAACGGTGGACTTTTTTAGCTACTATAACTTCCGGGAGAAGGAATTTATGGAAATGGAGATTCATGCGGGAAGTGACTTCCCGAAACTTTTATTAGTGGCTTTAGGGAATAACGTCAATTTGTTAAATGTACGCTCCCAATGGTTCTGGAAGTGTGGAGGTCTTCCTAAGGAACTGGGAAAGGTTGTGGGATCATTGATTAATATTCAGTGTTTTGTGTTTTCCCTGGACATGGTCAACTTGGAAAGAATTGAAGTACAGAGTACTTCTAAGTGCATGATGGGTCCAAACTGGAAGCAGGATCGTCCAGATTGGCCCGCTTTACAAGTTTTGGATATTACTGTGAATTCGGATGGCCAGAAAACTAAAACCTTGTTCCGATTTCTGTTTGAAGATGTGAAGCGTTTGGCGTTGACGGAGCTAAGTTTGAACTTTGTCAAGGGGAAGGAGGAAGTGGCTACTGCAAAAGTGGAGGATGTTGTGGCGTCATGTCCTAATCTGAAGAAGCTGACCATTATCAACTGGCCTGGAACTAATAAAGCGTTGATTAGTTTGTGGGAGGGATTATCTGGTTTGGAGGAAATTACTTTGGAAAGGTGTAAAAATGTGGGAAATGTTGCGTTTGTTGGGTTGGACACAAAAAATCCGGTGTTTTTTAAGTTGAAAAGTAAGTTGTCATTTTGTTTTGTGTGGAAATTGGAGATATGCAAGTATTATATTTTCAACCTTTGTTTAAGCACTTATTTAAATAAAACCTATTTTGTTTTAGAACTCCGGAAGCTGACCTTGAAGGGTATGGACCAAATGCCAAAGATAACAGATCTTCTATTCTCCCTTGTGATTCGTCACTTGAAGCTTGCTAATTTTGTCATCACTTCGGGAGAACCCATTGAACATGTACGTTTCATCTCCATCATAAGTTCCATAACTATTTTAAATCTGTAGTTTTTTATCAGACCACATGTTTGCTATTTTCTATGCTGTAATAGGTAACGGTTACTGGAATCAACTCACTTCTGGAAGGAAAATTTGCTGAGACCATTGAGAAGTTTCCTTTCAATGGCTGGTCTTTAAAAAACGTGACATCGAAGGATTTTCAACAATTGGAAAGGCAGTTTCGTTCATATAACATGCTGTAATTTAACGCTTTTTCTGATGGTGCAACGTTTTATGGATTAGTTTTTGTTGTACATTAGATTGCTGACTTTTGTATCAATTCGATAAGTATCGACACGATAATAGCTGTAGGTGATAACATTGCCGTTGGGGGTAACATTATAGCTAAAATTACTTACCTAATTCCAGCCTTATAATTAATGAACTTCTGTGTTTGAGCTCGTTATAGCGTTTTTATGCGTTATATAGTCCATTTGGAAAGTTGTAGAACATAGTGCATAGTGTATGCGTATTTAAGAATTAGTAAGATTTGTTTATATAAAAAATAATTTGTTTTCTTTAATTCTCTAAAACTAAATAACAACCATGTAAAAATCTAGTAGTTGCCACTTTAAACAGTGCAAAACCGAAATAAGCTTATTCAGAATTATTAAGCACTGAAGCAACAAACTTGAATGTGAACTTAAATACTGGAATATGTTATATATCATATGTATAAATTGAAACTATTTGGTCATCAACAACGCACGACCAGTTCCTCTACTCACACTCTTATAGAACGAGTACATCGTATTTTTCTTAACTACAAACTGTGTTCCATACGCTAATACCAAAGGTTTGCATGATACTCTAAATTTGCTCATGCCTCTGTTTTGAGAACGGGAATTCCATTTATCTCCTTTCCAGCTGTTTAAAACTTTGTTACATTTGCTGGATAAGATTATACCTAGTTGTATTACCAGAGTCCAAGTTATTGCAGTAATACAACCACCACCTATTAATAATGCTTTTACAAAAATTTCTAAAATCTTTGAATAACGCAAAATTACAAAATTGGAAAAAATTATTAACAGTGTTGCCATACAGTGCCAACCTAAAAGATATGGACCAAGCACTTGCAAAAAATAAGTATGTAATATTTGAAACGCCCTATACGTATTTCTGAGATTTTCTGACTCTGTTCTTAAGATATAGCATGTTCGGTAACGGGTAAGTTTCAAACCTAATGTTAATTCTACCGTAAAAAATATAGCTACGTTAAATCCGTAAAAGAGTATACAACTTGTAAACAGTATGGTTGATGTGAGTATAACGAAGCTGCAGTATATGTGAAACAACAGCAGCGCAAGTTTAATTGGAGTTAGAACAAGAGTCCACGGAATGTGTGCTCCCATAAATATAATTCCAGTGGGATCAAGACATATACATCCAACTGCTAAAACGTTAAAGAAGTACAAATATACAGCATTGCATAACAGGAATGTGTCGTGAATCAAAGTAAGTTTACACTTCTCGGGATTCCAGTCCTGCATGTAAGCTTCTGTAACAACAAAGTGAATATTTAAATCTGTGGTTACGTGTTCTTAAATGCTATTGGTACATAACATTGTGGATCTTACGATGCAGCCGTCGAAATAAGAGAAACACTCCATTAATTATTTGACATATTTCCAAAGACCGAAATAGAAATCCAACTAAAATGGAGAATACTATTAACGCGCCAAGTAAAACTGTTAAAGCAAGATTCATTGTACTGTAATCCTGTTGTCTGTATCTTTCCATTAGTTTATAGATTACAGAAATCATCCAAACACATAATAGAATTATGTATAGACGTATCTTGTTACAAAAATTGCAATCATTTGTATATAGAAGCATTTGTTTACGATTATTATATTGAAACTTAGCAACACCAGTAAACTCAACAATACACATTAACGTTGAAAGTAGTCTGTAAAGTCGTTTTGAAAACATTTTGTGTGTATGTGTTTTAATGAACTGTAAATACTATTCACAGAAATTTTGTGTCCTTACTGCGTATGTGTTGGTAGCAGCAAACTCTAGGAAGTCACGGTAAATCTGTAGTCGTAGTCTCCGTCTCGTAGAAGCTATGAAAAAATGCGTTAGAAAAATCGACACTTACTAAAGAATTACGCAAACCTAACACAAAGCTTACACTGAATATCCGTCAGTTAAATATTCTGTGTCTTCGTTTAAAATTAAATTAAATTTGTACCATCGAAAAACGTGGAACGACATTTAGTTTTACCCAAACATGTTTGTCCATTACTGCTTAGATAGTTATCTTTAAATGGTCAAAATAACGTTAAAAATAAAATTGTTTTTGAATTGGATTGAATATTTTGGTTGTAGGAAAAATGTATTTTCGGAAATCATAAGGAAGTGAAATTAATTAAAACCAGGCAGACCAACAATAATCGTACCCAAAGGCTTCGGGTAAAACCTGGGTTGATTGCCAGAAAGGTTAAAGCATACCCGAAGCACAGCAATATCCGGAAGTCGGTGCTGAAGTATAAGCCAAGTTCAAGTCTACTGACAGTGAGTTTGTCCATGTCTAGATTTAAATACTGATATCTTTAGAAATAAGAGCAACCGGTTATTTTTAGTAACTTCAAATTACGATGTTTAGATTACCTTTCAACCAATTTATACTTGAACTTACAAAAACATAATATTAAAAGTCAGTTAATAATATTTTTTAAAAAATTAATACGCTTATAATGATAAGTATGCTTGTTAATATAAAGTTTTAAGTTTTACTATAATCATGAATAGAGCAATAATTCAATACTGTCCACAACTATTTTTCCAAGTCTCATTTAGTTAACGGGCAACTCGTAATTAGATATTTAGGCATTTTTAAAACGAAAACCCAAAACAACCTCAGCATTACCTTTCTCTTTACATTATTTAGGTACTTGCAATGTGGATGGATGTACAATCAACTTGTACATTGTCTTAAAACTTGTTATTGCTATTGACATGTACTTCGGTATTTTGTCTAAGAAGGTATGCTATTTGACTGTTAATCGCAAATAGAGATGGGATATAGCACATCTTGTTCAGCTTTTTACGTAGATTCCAAATCTGGTTTCAGTTTGGTGTAAAACGTAAATTTGGAATTTTATTTAATTAATTAGTAATCGTAATTAACGTGCAAATCTGTGAACCAATGAAAAGGTTTCTTTCGAAAAGCTTTTTAAGTCGTAAATTCCAACAGTCAAACCGCTGGTTTAAATCAGAATATATAGAGAACACCGGATTTCTTTTACCGAGTCATCAACAAAGCTCTAACTGTTCCTCTTGTCACTCCCTTATGGAATATAAGCACACTGGTTCTTCCAATAACGAACTGTGTTCCATAACAAATTGCAAATGGCTTAAAAGATTGACAGAGTTTACCCATTAATTTATTACGTTGCCGTGATCCCCAGTCATTTCGTTTCCATGACAATAAGGTTCTTCCACTTCCCAACAGAAATTGACGGCCAATTTCCAAAATGAATGTCCAAGAAACAAGCAATAACACTAACCCAACCATCAATGGACCTATGCTGACCAAATGAAGCTTATTCCAGTAGCGCAAAAGCAAAAAGTTTATGTAAATGCATGCCAGTTCTGCAAACGCATGCATCCAAAGAACAAGAATTCCAAATTTACAATCATTTAAAGCAGTAATATGGGCAACTTGAAATGCTCTGTAAGTTTGTTGAACTGATTCAATGCGTCGTAAGCTTTCAGTACTCAGTTTTTTGCTTTTACCAATATTGAGCTCCTTGCACACAAAGATGTACAAGTAGTAACAATATGTTACTGCAAACATTATTACACAGGCTAAACCTGAGCACATTCCTGCATACACGTATGCATGGAACATTGTGCATGCCAACCAAATAGGTAAATTAAAATATTGTTTAGGTAGTAAAGCTCCCACGAAAATTATGCGTTGTGGAAAAATTATACATAGAAATATGGTTAAAACGTAAAGCCCAAAGCAAAACAAAGCTATTAGAATAGCAGAGACGTCCAGTAGACGAAACCAAATGTAATCCTGGAACTTTGAATTACCATAAAAATACTTTCCTAAAATAATGCAAATAAATTAGCTGTATGCTTATGTGCTATGTATTCAACAATAACTTAAATTCAGTAGCAGTAAATACAGGCATACCTTTCAAATGTTGCAAATACTTAATTAGTCCGTCTCCAAGACAGGCTAATTCATTTCCAGCATACTTAATGTAAGAGCTTAGCGAAAAGACAACACTGAAACCTAACCAGTAAGCCGTTGCTAAATGAAGATTGTCAATATCTTTATAAAACCAGTACCTAAAAATTATCAAGGTGCAAACAAACTGCCAGAATAATTCAAATATGTAAACTAAATTACTTTTATTCTTCGAACGCTCAACAATGGTAAATTGTAAGGTTTTAGAATTACACTTGATAATTGTTCCTCCTGTAAGCCTGCCCACATACAAAGTCACACTTATCAGTTTAAACAGTCGTTTAGAAAACATGTTTTGAAATTCTTCGCCTCAAGTTTTAGGTGCGTTTTACGTATTTTGAATATTTTAGGTTGCGTTTTGTTGAATAAATGAAATTTATCATGCGGATTACTAAAAGTAAACAAAACGCTTTTCCACGCGTTTCGGCCCTGCCTTGAACATTGCCAAATTTTCGTCCTTTACCTTGAGTATGAGCAAACAAACGTATCCTTGTTTTAAACAGTTTGTTTTGATTTTTATGTAAACGTACATGTGTAACGCAAAGATAATTCGACATACTATTATAATTCTTTTAGGTGATTATAACAAGCAAGGGCTGACGTCACGTAAGTTTGTTATGATTGGTGCATTTTCTAAAGATGTAGACGTGCTGAGTACCTTCAATAAGGATTGTATTTTATTTAATTGAAATTTAATTTAATTTAAAATTGAGTTATGTTTGAAATTGATGCATCTTTGGTTTTTTATTCAAGAACTCACATTCACATACGAAGAAAATCCATTATATCATACTTGATATTAATTGTTTTGACATTTTGTTATAATAAAACCTTTCGAATCTACCTATCACACGCAAAAAAATCAAGTAACTATCAAAGTCAAAAATAAAAAACCTTTTTCAAACTCTAATAAAAATGTTTAAATTTTAACCAAACTATAAATATTCATGCACACATACAAACACATTGATCTAAAAAAATCAAAACCAGAATTTCTTTTTAAAAATGCATTTTTTTTCAGGAATATATGCTGCAACAACAATTTCAAACAATTATCGTGTACATGGCCAAAATACTTTTGCGTATTGAAAATGTATGCAAGTGAATTTAGCCAATTTATGTTATTAAAGGTCTTTGTGGCCTTATTTTATTTTCACGTGACTTCAAGCTTGCTGAGTGTTGTCCTTGAGCATTGTGTAAAGACCGTAGCACCTTGGCGTTCGAAAAATTATAATTCAATTATTGCCCATGTTTTACGCGTATTTAATTTTTTAAATTTCATACCTGAGGAATCTTCTCTAAAATCCAAACTGCTTCAAACGTTTACCAAATTTTTTTCAGGGTTCCCAAAAAAAGCAATGTAATTGAAGTAGATGTCTATTTTAAAAATCTGACAACTTAATGGTTCAATACTTTTGGACCAAAATGTTTGGATATTAAATATTTTGTTATGTTTAGCATGTTTATGTTCAATATCATAAGAAAAATATATTTGGAACTACTGATAGTTTGATTTGCCTTGCAAAAGTTCTAAACCGCATAGTCACTGTGTGTCTTTATGCCGTCTGGCACCTGGTTTAGGATATTTGTCATTACTCAACAATTCAAAAATCCCAAAAATGACAACTCGTCTCGAATGGAAAGCCTACGATTTATTCAACAATTTATTTGAAAGAATCTTATATCCACATCCTTTATCATTTGACCCCACAAAAAAGCAAGTACAGGTACATTACCCTTTTCACAGGAAATATCTACCCTTTCTACTCTCGTTCATTCCTATAACTATCGTACTGCTTTTATCTGTTTTCAATTTACTTCACTTTGTCCAAAATAGAACAATATTTTCTTTTCATTGTGCACTGATCGATTTTTTAGGTGGTGGGGTTTGTTTTACAATACTTTGTTTAAATTGTATCGTGCTGTCAGGCAGTGGAATAAATGCATACGCTTCTATCAATGCATTGCTCACGTTAAATACTTTCAGTGAGGTTGGAAAATCCAACTCAATTTTACACCAAAACAGTTTCAGCAAGAAAAAAACCGACAAGCACAGATACAATAAATTAGATTTAAAAATTCAACTTTACAACTTACTAGATTTTTTAAAAACAGCAGACAATTGCTTTGACGGTATAGGACTACTAATGGTTAGCATAGTTATCAATTTCTTTATGCTTGGACTTCTTCTGGGGGTTGCAATAATTGTTGCAAACGTTGATGCATTCCATTACGTAGCAGATATCTGGGGACATACTTTTTCTGTCAAACTTTTGATATTAGCAATACGGTGTTTTGTAATATTCTGGGCTAACATTGAAGCGTGTAGAGGCTTTTGCATAATTTTGGTAACAGCCATACTGGCTCTAAAATTGTATTTAGTTTACTTAAGCAGAATTTTTAAAATGGAACCTGGAAAACATGCAGTAGCAAATTATCAACTTATACGATGCATTTTTAATATTGGACAGGAAGGGTACAGGCAAATGTGTGGGTTGTTCATGTTGACTGGATTTATAGCTTCTACAATTGGCACTTGGTTGATTCTTCAGGGTTGGAAATTCCTTTCAGTGGAATTATATGCTATTGGAATATGCTTTACAATTGCAGTGTACTGTGCAATGTTTGGCACGGTGCCGAAGATTTGCGCGATAAATGAGTTTAGCCAGAGTATACTTAAACGGCGATGGATTGGAGCTTCCGTTTACAATACGAGAGAGTGGAAACGTTTGATATGTGCTCAACCACCTATTTCATTTTACTATGGACCAGCAAAATTTGATAAAGAGACAAAAACAAATTTCTATTTTAATATTTTTGATTACACAGTTAGCATTATTCTTGTTTTTTAAATCTAAACAAGTATAAATGGATCAACATCCGCTGATAGCGGTTTGCTTGGATATCAACCAGCATTGTTCTAGTTTGTACTATATAATACAAATTAATTACTTAAACTAAATCTAATAATAACTCAGTTTAAAACCAAAAGTGGGACGATAGATCACTTTTGTGGAAATTTTTGGATCTTCTGGGGAATGGAGTTGACGTAATTGGCTTTAGTAACTAGTCAGTAACGTAGTTTGAATTTTCTTTTATTGACTAAATTTGCGTTTTGCGATTTGTCAGGAAAACGACAACCTATTTTGATTCGATAAGAGATGTGACGCGATACACTTCTGACACGCAATACAAAAGATTGATTCTTGATTGTTGGCAATCTTCTTCAAAAATTTTGAAGAATCCTACAAATAATTCCAGCTTACCCATAATGCAAAACTTAACTTTGGTAACCATCTTCTATTCATTTAAATTGCTTTCAAAATTGAAGGAAAATATTTAATTACACTAAATGTGGAGCTCCAGTCTTATGTGTAATTGCACTTTGCGATAAATTGCCTATATAATTGCCAATTTTGTTCTAACTAATTAATGAGAGCTTAGTTGGTTTCCACACGCCAGTTGGTTTCCTGTAAAGGAAATTGCAGTTTTATATAAAGTAATATAGATTTTTGACTGACATGATTAACAAGCTGAATAAAGTAGACATAATTACAAGACAGCTAACGGACACACAACCAACTACAGCAACAAGCTTTCAACATTAGGATTTAATCTTCTCCATATATCCATTTATATTTCTTGCTAAAACGATAAGCCAGTCTAAGTCCCTGGATGTTTTAGCTGTAAAAACGCATTCCTCGTTAATATAGAAACCTTAATTTTTCAAATAGTAAATTTAACCGTACAGCACAACAACTGCTTCTTAAATTATTAAAACAACTTGAAGTCATTCAAAACCGATTGTGAAAATGGATCAAACCTATTGTCAGTTTAAAAGGTCAATCATTATTAGTTTATGCATTTTACATTCAATGTTTGTGGATGTGTTATCAATATCCAAAGACAAAATTATGGATGCGTCTGGTACTGTAAAAATAACTAAGGTTTATACTCATATTCATAAAAGCTTGAGACAAAAGCCACCTGAATTCTCTGTCAGTTTAGAAAGTGATTTTATTAAACTAACAACCCATTTTTTCCCATGTTTTATAATGGTCACAAACTTCAATGATGCAAATCTTAAGCCAACTTCTTTTCCATTTGTTTCTCGCAAGCTAAACATGATGAGTTTTACAGCTGCACACAGAGCAATTGCAAACCACCAACGATATTTAATCAAAATGTCAAAGTGGGTTCTATCAAACTATAAAGCCACCAATAACTGCACATTCGACCTTAGGCATAAACGTCGCAAAATAACGTGTACAAACTCAACAGCTATAATAGTAAGCGACGTGTCTGAAGGTGAACAATTTGCTGGATTGAATTTCTTAAAGTTCAGTAGCCACTCAAAGCCCTGGAATTGTGAGATAAATGTAGGTCTTCTGCCACCCGAATTTTTACTTAAGTTTGAGCTCTCCTTTGATAGTGTCGAATACATCATGTTTCCCCGTGTTTGGTACTACGGAAGCCCAAATCCTTTACACAGTTTGCTTCCCAGCTCGGTACCTAAACAAGTACTTATAGTAGTGCAAACTGAAAAAATGCAGGATAAAAACGCTTATGATTTTTGTGACGACATTTTTGGAGCTCATCGTTTTGAGAAAATAGCTCATGCGATAATTTACGTTCGTGAAATATCAAGCGATGGTAATACAGTAGACTTTAAAACATTGCTAAACACTAACAAGCCTTACAATGCAAGTTCAGCCATTCTGTTTTCAAACACTTATGACAATTACACACGAGTCAGTGACAAATATTTTTGTCCCAAGTTCTCAAACCCAATGCAAAATATTCATCGATATCATTTACCGGCAGTGGAACGAGTAATGGGTATATATTCACGATTACTGATATCCTTGTTTGGTAATCATACATATTTTGCCGACAAAGATAATGCTTGCATTAATGGCAACATTATAGAACTGCCAATCAATGAAGACGAGTCCATGCAAAGAAGACACTTTCCAAAGTTAGTTGTACACGCCCATGTTCAAGATGGAAACAATTATCAATATACAGCGCCTGTGGCTATTCCAGAATCGTTTAATGGGTTAAGGTTTATTAGTTGCGGCGCTATAAAACAAGGCCAATTAGCATATTCAGAATTGTTTAGTGCTTATAGTGAACACGTTTGGATTTGTATTTTGCTGGCAAATTTAATTGTCGTGCTTTATGCGTATTATACACAGCAGGATGGACCCATTGGAAGATGGTTACTGGCATGTTTTAAAACTTTAGTTGAACAAAGTGATCCGTTTTCAAGCAAACAAGCAAAGCACAAGCTAATTTGTGCTGGCGTGCTGTTATCTGGAATAGTGTTAAGCAATGCGTACAAAAACGTCAACGTTTACAATATGATTTCTGCACGAAATCCGATTCCATACACAACTTTTGAACAGTTGATAAACGACAGTTTTAAAATTTATGATACTACGCGTGTCACGTCATTCTACTTTACAAATTCTTTATTATTACAATATATGTTAGAATTTGAATTTGATTTTTTGAAATTTAAAGTTTCAACTAGACAACATAGTTTAGAGTATAACTACACATTTGGCAACAGCACTTGGCGCAACTGGACACAGTACAGGCCCGTGGAAGGTGTAATATCTGACGTAAAACGGTACTATGGGAATGACTGGGCTAATAATTCAATCAATAAAAGACTCTACAAACTTACACATTTACTGCCTTCTACTGGAAACCATTTTCAAAAAGCAACCAGAAAAACATCAAAGTTTAAAAGGGAGGCTGCTTTCGATACCATGCAAGCTAATGAGTCTAGAGAATTATTAGCAAAGTGTAATCAAACTGCAGTAATCCTACCATTGTATTCTTGCGTTGACATATACAAGAAATTAATACCACGTGGACTTACAAATGTTTACATTGGCACGGAAACGAGGTTCAAGTCCAGTTTGGTAATAAACTTTAGTGGATTCTGGCCATGGTACGTAATTAAAAGATGGTCGTTGACAAAAGGTGAGTCGGGAATTTCTCAAAGATGGATGGATTTGCTAATGAGCAGCACCACATTAAATCAAGATGAACAGTGGAAGAACGTAGTATTACAAGCTCCAACAATGTCCGGAAATGTGCTCGTTGTGTTTACCGTATTGTTTTTGGGATGGGTTCTAAGCATATTAGTACTTTTTACAGAGGCTTGGAAGAATGTCTTTGAACATTTAAGTAGTTGCTTTAGATTTATTAAACCTACCTACGTAAAACAGATTCTATTGAATAGGTTGAGTGATGTTGCATTAGTTGTGTCAAGAGTAAAGTTTAAGAAGTAATGTATAGTTAGTTAGTGTGGCATATAAGTCACTGTTTGTAAAATGGTTGTTTGTGGAGCATTGAAGGCATGGAACTTTACGTCACAAAAATAAAACCCTGTATTTTTGAGAAACTTGTCTCTATTGTTACCTGATAATACAGAGGGTAGCTCGCGATATTTTAATCGATTTTTCGAAGCGCGTATATTTTTAACCGAAAACTTCCTAGATAATCTGATCATATATTGTGATAGTCCGATTCTTAATCTTTAATTCTGTACCACTTTGATTGCATTTTGTTCATAGTTCGCGAAGTTGTGTGAGGTCAAATGTCGCACTAGTAGGGACAAAGTTTCCAAAACGCACTTTTCATTTTCGGAAAATTTTCAAAAAAACATGGTTTTAGGTGTTCAAATTGCAAGAAAATTATGTGTAACATTCCTCAGGAATCTAGAAATATTCTGTGGTAGCTTATATTACGCTACCACAGTTACTTTCATTTTATGGCAAGTAATTTGAAAAAAAGTTGCGTTGCTAAAAATTTTCGACTTGCCAACTTCAATTGTTAATTTACTGAAAATTTTTAATTTAATAAAATAAATAATAAAAAAATAAAATTTACCGTTTTCGTTATATGGTGTAAGTAGATGCATAAATAAAGGAAAGAGTCCAAAAAATCATAATATTAAGGTTTTATTCCAAAAATGTTTGACTATGACATGTTTCTGCGCCAAGTTTTTAGAATCGATTTAAATATCGCGAGCTACCCTTAGTATCAGGTGATATTATGCATTTTACAAGAAAGCATTAGCATCAGATAACATTCATAGTACTGTAATATGTAATGACTTTATACAAATGTCTGTATCAATATATGCTTAGAAAGCAATTTAAGACAAAAGATAAAGTAAAAGTGCCTGTAAAACTCAACTACATATGTATGTATGTAAATTGGGAAGGAATCCCCTCTATATAGAGAGGACCCAGCCGCGTATCCAACATTTTGGATTTTGCAGGCTCTCCCATTACGTTTTACACAGTGCTGCTTTTTACGAGGAATATTATGGAAATTGCAAGTATGTAGATCAACAGCATGCTCAATCCCAGTAGAACGTTCAGGGCCAAGCCACCGAGAGAGCGAAGTCACATCTACTACTACAAGAATAAGCCTCGAATGAGGGAAAAGCAACACAGACTTACTTTACCAGCGAGGATCGAACTCCTGGTGAGGTAGATGCAGAGTGCATGTTTAGCAAACTGCGCCACCCCGCCGCTGGCTAACTCAACTACATAACGCAATATATTCCATTTTTCCACTTGTTCGTTTTCTTATATTATTTCACACGACATGCGAACTGGCTTTGGATGACAGGAAATTAGTTTTAATTAGTACTCTGTTACAATAATGTAGACATGGATTTTAGAATATATTCCAAGTAATGCAAGAATACTTTCATGTCGACCTACATAACTTTCGATTTTGAATTCCGATAGCAAGTATATCGCGGTGCCAGAAGTGTCTACCGGTTGATCCTCAAACTCTGTGCGGACAAATTTAACCCCAACTTCCTATGAAAATTGAACCATATAACATTTATACACGATCCGAAAATTTCCTGTGCCTAAAACGACGCTTATTTCTGGAAGTACCAAAGTGCACCCCTACCCCCCAAAGCACCCCCACCCCCCAAAGAACCCACCAACCTCTAACACCCATATAGCAAATTATAATTGTGTTCAGATAAGATTTAAGAAATTGAATCTTGTACTTTAGTTGGGTTGGGACAAAACTATATGACGTAAAAAATTCTTCACAAATCTGTCGGTATAGTTAGGTAAGGTCTTTTTTAGGCATTTTCTTAAAACTGGCGTGTGTGCACTCTTTGAAATAGCAAATTTAAATATAATATTGTTTTGCTTCCAGGACGACGTTAGTTTACACGCATGCTTCATATGAACACAAACATTGCTAAATAAATATACTTATAGCGGTTATCGCTAGTTAAGATACTTTCTCATTTTATTGTCATAACAATTGCAGTTGTATTAATTAAGTTCTAGTAATGATGCAATAATTTTATAGAATTATGACTATTTTGTTAATGCATTTACAATTTTGTGTTAAAACGGAAACGTGCCATGATGCGATTACCCATGAAATTAATATCTGGTGTTAGAGATTGTCGCAAGTAAGCCTTAACAATGAGAAGTCGGTGTCCGGAAACAAAAATGCGTAAGAGCCTCCAATATCACTTACTTGACTCAAGTAGCAACGTGTAAAAGTGTTAACTAAATACACTAAATCGTTAGGTGCTTCCTCAAATCTCCAAGTCAAATACAGTGGCAAGGATGCATTAGATACAGCAACATAGTATCCCAACGCAAATGGCAAAGAAGAACTCAAGTACATATTGTCATACTTTGAGTTTCTAAGTTTAAATGTTCCATTTGTTTGTTCATCGCTCTCTAGAATCCACTGAGCTTCTTGGGCGCTGCTTTCTTCAAATGTGGCCATTCTGATATTAGGACTCAAAAAACGGTCGCCACCAAAAAGTGCGTTTTCTCTTTGAGTATAGTGTATATAGCATACTTCGCCCCAGACTAAATTTTGCAATAGCTTGGGAAAACGGTCTCTCAGCCTGATCAGTTTTGGGAACTGTTTTAATGGTTTAACAATCGCAATTTTGTCACTTAGAGAATATGAGCTGTTTCCTATTGCAAAAATGACTGTTTCAAGTTGATCGTCTGAGGACAGACAGGAAATTAGACTTGTTATTTCTTGAATATTTTTGTTGCCCTGCAGAATCAATGTGGCTTCGTTCTCCAAATCATTTTTTGTCTTCAACTTTGGGCAATCTAAAAGCAATTATGGTTTAAAATTTCATATATGCATGTTAATTTTGCACAAAATTTTAATATTCTTGTTTACCTTCTTGCAATAATTCTTCTGATATTGGTGTGGCTGTGAGATAGTTGGAACTGGTTAAGACCATCAGGCTTACGTATATCAATAATCCAAAACACTGAATGTGTGCCATTTTGGAAGCGACCTTGTGTATGTAAATAGATAATATACGATGCGATTAACATTCACAATATAACTTGGATATGTTTGTAAATTACGCATCGCGGAATTACTGAATTTTCTGGTTACTGAATTTTAAGTTTGAAAAAAATATCAAAAGGGTAATGATTTTATGGAAAACGTTACGACAGATTACGTTCGCTAAAATTTGTCGGGAAAAGTCACGGTATGCTACATAAAAGGGTCAAGGTCACGTTGTCTTTAAGGTTAAACCTAAGCGCAAATTTTTAGGGTTATGGGTTTGTTGGATCAAACTTGAGCTTAATGGTTATGTACAAAAATGTGGGGGTCAGGGTTTTATTGGATGCAATTTGAGGTTCAGTCAGGTTGAGTTGTTTTTATTCACAAAATGGATTTACATAACAAAAAGCATCAAATAATAAATTCGTTTAATTTTACTTACGCTACGCACTCAAACTGTGTTAGCTGCTGCAGGAAAAATCCTATACACTAGGGATTTATAAATTAGTTTTTAAAAACGTGATATGTTTGCTGCGCAAAACCTTTCTGAGCTACCTGTGCAATAACCAGATAACAAACCAATGTATTAATACTAGTACTTGATAACGGATAATATATAACAGGATGAAATCACAGTTTGAAGTGTTTTGTTGTTCTGTAAAATGATTGAGGATATATATCTTATCCAATGGAATGGAATTTACTTTATTACATAATGTATAACAAACGGTTCAGTAATATTTTACTAAGTGGCATCAAATCAAAGTGGAGCACTGATTGCCAATTATTAATTAAAAAATGGAAAAGTCCAATCTTCTCACCTATGAACAGACAAAACCTTTTTTTAATATCAAGCAGATATTTTCAGGTTTGTGTCTGTGAAAGCAGCAACCGCACTTATCTCCCTGATTTGATTATATCTGGTTCCCAGTTGCCTGCATCAGCGATTTAGCATTAAACTGGTACCTCAGCTACAATCATTTCGTAAATGGTCATAAACCAACTCGGGTAAAAGTGAAAAGCTTCCATATATTTAATACTTGAAAATGTATCTTTCAAAGGCAATCTAAATTATGTGCTAGAAGATCAGATATATTAGGCTGTTGATTATCAAGTCAAGAACAATGTCAATGCCTGCTGACGAAGGTACAATCAAGTGTTGTTTACGTTCAAGTGTTGTTGTTGTGTTCATGTTCAATCTAGGGTTTTTTCATTATCAGCAGCAAACTCAAAAACTGGAAATTACGTTTCTATTAGCTTATTGAAGTAAAATTGTATTAAATTCGTGGAGCAAATACGTTAAAGGTAAATCAGAATTATGCTAAATTCAGAATGGTTTTTGCGCATGAGTACAGCTTTGTTGAGAGCTGTGTTTAGTGTTTGATATCCATAATAGCTGGGTTCTCTATCGATGCTTTAAAAACGAGTCAACACATCATTAATATAATTTTGCAAATCTAAGCTTATTGTACAACAACATATATGATTACGTGGACAGAACTAATCGAACCAACCCTGAAAGCGAGTATTCTTTCTGGATTAACGTTAAATCTCGCCATTTTGTTTGGAGTTTAGCAGGTGCTTTAAGGTCCAAATACAAGAAATACATTAAAGACTATGTAAAGCATCTAGAATATTTGTTTAATTGCACAAAATTATTTAGGTTTTCAGACACACAGTTGGCTAGACTGTTATCAGATTTGAGATTAAAAGAACTGAGAAAGCGATCAGAATTTTTTTTGCAACATCAGGATCAAGCATTACATAAATCTCTCTTGCAATGTAACAAAACGGCGTTAATTCTGCTTGAGTTTAAGGCTAACGCGTTGTATTTTGAGCTAAAAAAAGAAAACTGAAAAGGTACGTATCGATCGTTAAGGAAACGTTGGCGTAGCAACAATAAGGTTTTAGTATATATGGATGGGTTTCGCAATGCTCATTTCTTATTGGATATTACGGCTGGCATAACTCTAGTATTTGAATTTGGTGGCACAATTTCGTTTCTAATTACCTAACCTCAATTCAACGTAACGAGCATTATGCTTCGTTATCTGAAACAGATTCTCAAGAGGGTTTCGTGGACTCAAACCTTATGAAATCTCCATCAACGTCGGGAAGTGTAGTGATTATATTCACTTTATAAACCACCGGAGTTTTCCTAACCATTTTTGTGTTCTGTTCTGAAGTTAGAAAAAGGGTTTGGGCGTTGGTCCGGGTTAAAGTTAAAAAAGTAATTTCTCTTTGAGTCTGCATTAAAAAGTTATGTATCAAAATATTAGTAATATTACATCCTTATAGGTATAAGGTTACCAAAGTTGTAAATCTATGTAAATAAACTTGTAAAAAGGGCATTTAAGCATTTGTTGGGTTCCTGCAGTTTCTGTAGTTTGTTTATGTAGTAGCTTTATCTTACACTACAGATATTGAAGCGTGTCGAATTATAAACATAACAAAAAACGTTAGTGGTATAAAAACACGTGTGTCATTGTTCGACATGAACTCGTTAATTTGTTAGTATGCATTCTACATTTACCTGAAATATCCTGAAAAATTATTTGAATGTTAAACATACATAAAGGTGTACGTACCTATTTATTTATCTGAGGCATAAGTAATACAAATATCAATATTACTTTTTAAGCTGTTTTTTAAATTTTACTTAATTATACACATGAATTCCGGAGTTTATTTTTATAGTAAAAAACATCTATTTATTCTAACACGATACAAAATAACAACAATTTAATTTCAAGAACATAATTGTAAGTGTTTCGTGCAAAATAAAAGTTTCAACTTTCAGATAGCATGTCGATATGATTTAGACTTAAAATTGATACCAATCATTTTAATTGTATAGTAAGTTTGGGGTATTGTTTAAGGTCATCTTAAATTGCATCAAACCAAACCACGCACGTAACAAACAGTTAGATGTGGTTTTCTGAGTTATGTTATTTTGAAAAAACCATTCGCTCCGAAAGAAGCTTCAGAATCTACTCCACCGGCAGTAGACTAAAAACAAAATGTGTGTATTGCATTTTTTGAAACCTAAACTAATTGTATTTATACTTTGTATACTGTCAGAAGCCAAGGTGCATTTAGTTTGTAGCTTTTAGGGCAAAATGTAAAAAAGCCCGCTTTTATTTCAAAATTCGAAACTCGTTGCGAACGCAACGAGATTGCGTGCATTTAGAGGTGAGATGGAGGAAAGGTCAGTCTCGTCGTCGTCGTGGGTGAATCATTCTTCTCTTCACTTCTCGTCAATCGTCAGTTCGTCATTGTCACTTCGCCGTAGTCGTCACTTCGTCATTTTTTTTGCATTGTAGAAAGTTTTAGAGTTCAGTTTTTTATTGTAATTTCTTGTTGAAATAAAGAGGCGATTTAATCGCAGTTAAATACAAATTGTTGTCATTAACTGGCCTATTATTTTAGCCTAATTATCAGCCAATTTTAAGTGTAGAAAATAGCCATTTTTGAGTCAGTTTTAGCTAGATTTGAGTCACAGTCACGGACTATACGAACAACAGGGAACTTAGGGGTAATCTGAGTTAAGGTAGCTACCAGATACCCATATTATAGTCGAAATCTAACAATTTTGGAGGCACCAACCGCTCCGTGACCTGAGGCAAGAGAGTGATCAGCTGAGACCTGTGAGACGTGAGGCAATATGGCAGTTATAGTGGCAGCAGTGGATATGGCGTTGTTTGAAGCAGAGATGACGGGTTTGGAAACAGAATTGGCAGCAGCGGACCCTGATGTGGACATAGTGTCGTCAGGTGTAGAGACCGCCATAATGCTGTATGATGCTGCTCTGGAAACAATGCGAAATGCGTGTTTGGAGTTAGCTAAAGACGATAGAGACCAGGAAATGGTGGACATGAAAAAGAAGTGGACCGAGTTCTTCAAGCGTCTAACAGTGGCTAAGAAGAAGGTCAACAAGCTATTTCCAAAATTAGTGTATAAGGGTATGGTCTCAACAGCACCGGCAAGCTCTAGCCTCCGGGTTAACTTGCCAAAGTGGAATATGCCCAGAGAGAAGGACAGATTTTTTAGAAAGCCTTTGAGGATAACCGAGGAAGTTGTGGATAACAGCTGTTCTAGTAGTTCAAGTATTGAGGATGCAGAGAAGTTTAAGGATGAGTCCCAAGAATTTCTGATGCCTGCCCAAGGGTGGGAGTTTTCTGGATCTCTGGAGGAATTGGGCGTGACTACAGACACGTCCGAAAACATCTTGTACCCTGTTGTGGAGTCGTGTTTGCCTGATGATATATTACAAGTGTGGCAGCGACATACAGAGTACGAAGAGAAGTTGGAAAAGTTGATGGTGTTTTTGAATGCAGAAGTCCACAATAAAATGGATCGGTCGTTGGCAAAGATGCAGTTTTCTTCGGCGGCAGTGGATCCCACAGTAGTTAAAAATGTGGACAAGAAAAATGAAAAGGACACCACCATTTCAACATTAGCAAGTTTTACGGTAACCACCAGTCAAGACACGGGAAATGATAAGCTATCATGTGTTTTTTGTGGAGATACCAGGCACACATCGGAACAATGTGGAAAAGCCAAGATTCAGATGACCCTGGAGGAAAAGAATCAGACCCAGAGGGAAAATAATTGTTGTTTTAAATGTCTGCGTCCCGGCCATGGCGAGGAAAAGTGCAGAAAATATGTAAAGTGCTGCATTTGTCATCGGGACCATTACGAGGTTATTTGTTCGGGTGGGAGGACTACTGGACAAGGAGTAACCATGATGGCAGTGTCTAATCAGGAGGTTGGTGGACAAGATGAAATGTGCAATAGTTTTCCACAGCAGCTTCAATTTGTACAAGAAAATATTAGTGGACATGTCAGTCAACAGCAGCCGGTTCAACAGCAACAAGTTCAACCGCATCAGTTTCAACAGCCACAGGTTCAACAGTCACATGTTCAACCGCAACAGTTTCAATTGAGCCAAACAAAGATGTCCCATACTAGCAGGTCTAAGAAGCCGGGACAAATTGTTTTGGGAGCAATTGTGGCGAATCTGGAAACTCCGGTAGGGCAGTGGAAAGTCAGTGTCATCCGTGACCAGGAATCGGAGGAAATATCAGCAAAAGTCGACAAGAGGAAAGGCCATTCAAGAGTAGCACCTGGAGAAATGAAGATAAAAATTCCTCGGCTTGAATTGCTAGGATGCCAAGTTGGAACTCTCCTCACCATGAACTCTGTGGTAATTTTTTTGGAGTTTAAAGGACCCCCAGTACAATTTTGGACGGACTTCTCAACAGCGCTTCACCTGGAGTTAGTGACAACGATGTCCACAAGTGGATTCATGCTAGCATTGCAGCGTTTTGTAGACAGAAGAGGGAGGCCATCATCTATCTACAGTGACAATTGGCTTAACGCCTTCAAAAGGATCGACAGGGATGAGGTTACCCGCTTCGCAGCTGTCGACAGTATCAAGTGGAAATTCAATCCACACACCGCGGCGTCGTGGTGTGGATGGTGGGAGATGTTGGTCCAACAGCTGCTTCGTCAGTTAATTGGAAGAAAGTCTGTAGAATATGGGGGGCTCGTTACAGAACTATGGGATGTGGAAATCACATTGAACCTTCGTCCGCCCACTTTTATGTCAAAGGAGAAGGATGACCTACGACCAGTTTGGCCAGCTTATTTCCTGAGGGACAACGCAAAGAGTTTTCTCCCGGAAGCTGAAATTGTGGATGAAAAGGAGTTGAAGGTGCGTGCTAAAGTGTGTGTAGCGTTGCGTGAGAAGTTGCGGGTTCGTTTCCGTAAGGAGTACCTGGGACAGTTGCTGCATCGCGGAGGAAAAAGAATGCGTACCGTCAAGGTGGGAGATGTGGTCATCATCGAAGATGACAACAAGAAGCGTTTGGAATGGAGTCTTGGGCTAATTCTGGAGATATTCCCTGGAAGAGATGGAAATGTCCGTGCTGCACTGGTCAAGACGAAGGATGGAGTATTCACAAGACCAGTACAACGGCTATTTTTAATGGAAATGGCTGAGTTGGAGGAGGATCCTGTGGGAAAACATGGCCAAGTTGATGAGGAAAATGTGGACAAAGCTATTCCTCAAGTTGTGGAAACGGTGGGAGAAGCTACACCGGAAGTGGAGGAGGAAACATTGGGAGAACCGCAGCAGGCTCAGGATTTACCTAGGATGTCACGTTATGGGCGGAAATACAAAAAGCCTCAATAATATTATTGATTAGATTTGTTTGGTTCTTAAAAAAATAGTTTGAAATGTTTCATTGGTTCAGTTTAAATGTAGATTGTTCTTTTTAATCGTATTGTTAATTTTGTAGATATCCCACTTTTTAAATTGTAAACAGGAAGGGTCCATCTAGTATTTTGTGTGAGCGTGATGCGTGGGCTGAGACATGCCTAAACAGTTGTCACGTTTTCCACATTTACTTGATGCGACTTCTGACTGTGTAGTATGACCATTTCCTGTGCTATTAGGGGGAAATGGTCAGTGGGAGTATGTCAGAAGCCAAGGTGCATTTAGTTTGTAGCTTTTAGGGCAAAATGTAAAAAAGCCCGCTTTTATTTCAAAATTCGAAACTCGTTGCGAACGCAACGAGATTGCGTGCATTTAGAGGTGAGATGGAGGAAAGGTCAGTCTCGTCGTCGTCGTGGGTGAATCATTCTTCTCTTCACTTCTCGTCAATCGTCAGTTCGTCATTGTCACTTCGCCGTAGTCGTCACTTCGTCATTTTTTTTGCATTGTAGAAAGTTTTAGAGTTCAGTTTTTTATTGTAATTTCTTGTTGAAATAAAGAGGCGATTTAATCGCAGTTAAATACAAATTGTTGTCATTAACTGGCCTATTATTTTAGCCTAATTATCAGCCAATTTTAAGTGTAGAAAATAGCCATTTTTGAGTCAGTTTTAGCTAGATTTGAGTCACAGTCACGGACTATACGAACAACAGGGAACTTAGGGGTAATCTGAGTTAAGGTAGCTACCAGATACCCATATTATAGTCGAAATCTAACATATACTTTTAAAAGCAGGCGCACTAAACCTTGAAATATTTTATGGTAACTCCCAGCAATTGTTTGATTCTATTCTAAGGAATTTTTCAGCACAACATTTTGATATTTATTTCCACACTTTCCCAGTATCTGAATACTATACATTCCCAACTATTCACTTAAAAGAAACCAGCAAAACTTTGACAAACAACTTTTCCAATAAGTTTGCACAGCCTGTGAACATACTAGTAGCTTCAGTGATTGAAAGTCGTATAATTGATCAAGTATTTAATACATTCTACAGAATGTTGATGCACACAAAAACAGTTCTACTCTTATTTTCAAATCAAAACGACGTACATTTGGAACCTTGGCATATCAATCCACCATCGATCAAATTAATACTTTACATTCATACTGACTCAGTTTACTATTTGATTGATTGATTGATTGACTTTATTGCAAACTTCAAATTACAGCATTATTATACAAAGTTAACAATGGTAAAAATGATGTCTATATAGGAACAATATGGTTTTGCGAAAAAGCAAAAAGTTCTTCATAAAGATAGAAATACGTCAAAAAAATTGTACAAAAATTAAATATTGTAAAAAGTATCAACGTCAGCTCCCTCCCCAAGCATCAGCACCTTCCATTCTCGAACAACTGATGAGCATGTAAATGCTCTTGAGTGATAAATCGCACGGAGTATATCATTTGAACTTAAATTGAGCCTGCGCAGCAACGAGAAAGCTGCCTTTCTTCTACATGCGTCAAAGGTGTCAATTTCATTTGCCACAAATTTTTCCGAAATTTTTGCACGTCTACTGTAGTTGAAAAGGCGCCTAAAGGCGTCATTATAAGCCACTTTAACTCTATGAATAGCATTACTCTTTGATGGACACCACAGGCTCATACAGTAAATAGCGCTGAAATACGTATTGAATAAGTATCGCTTTATAGCCTGACCACATTTGCTAAACCTAGTGGAGATCACATTAGCTCGAACATAAACTTCTCTCCTCCTCCTTTCCAGTTCATTCACATCTCTGTCCCAGCAACTAATGTCATATCCAAGATATTTCACCGTTTCACTCCAAGCTATTGTTTTTCCACAAAATAAAACACGTGGACGTGAGTCATTGTAAGACTGCGGTGTAAAGCACTGTGCAATAGTTTTCGAAGGATTAAAAATAATATTATGCGATTTAGCATATTCCTCACAGATCGACAGAAGTTTCCGTAGTGCACTAACAGAACTTGCAAGAAGACAGATGTCATCTGCATAACCTATATGATTAATAGTTAGGTTGCCAATACAACAGCCTAGTTTACTTTCACTTAACTTAACACTTAGCTCATCAATGTAGATAGCAAAGAAGTGTGGACTTAAAAGGCCACCTTGACGAACACTGTTACGCACCGGAAATGGGTCTGAGAGAATCGAGCCCCATCTTACTACAAAAAATTGGTTCCGAAACCAATAGCACAACAATCTAAGAGTAATTACATCAAAACCACGTTTAATGAGTTTTTTAAGTAACGTCCAATGATGCACCAAATCAAAAGCGCTCGTTGCATCCAAATATGAAATGTAAACTGGCGTGTCATTACGCAAATAGTGGTGAGCAACATGTTTTAATGCAAAAACAGCAGTCTCCGTGCCTACTTTCTTTTTATATCCAAACTGATTCGATGATGTTTTTGGTAGATTCTCCTGCGACATAAGTATAACCTTTTCTAGGACTTTGGACACAATACTAGCTATTGCTATTGGCCTATAACTGCTGGATTTTTCCTTGTCAAGTGATGGTTTTTTCACAATTGGCACTATGTGGACCTTCATTAGATCCTGCGGAATATATCCATGAGCTGCAATACTTTTGAACAGTATTTGAAGAATATCAGTTATTATTGGTCCTGCCAAAGATAAATTTTCAGCACAAATACCTTCTGAGCCTCTTGCTTTGCCAGCTTTAAGGGACAATATAGCTTCATTTATTCTTATCCACGAGAAAATTCCTAAGTCGCATTTTGTATGCGCATTAATATATTCTAAAACTTCATCTTTGTTGTGATCACCATCATTACAATTAAACAAACTCCGATATTTTGTCGCCCATAAGCTTCCAATTTCCAGTGGATCCGTCTTCCCCTCCAGAGATTGGGTAATACATTCGTTCTTGTTTGCTTTTTCAAGCGATTTTATTGTGGTCCAGAATTTGGCAAAATTTTTGCCATTATATTCTAACGCCAAATTTTCTTTGAGACACACTTCGCGATGTTTCCTGCACCTAATTAACTGACGCCTAAATTGAAGCCTCGCCTTCTTCATTAAGAAATACGTGGTCTCATCTTTCCTTCCCGACTCAATCCACCGAAGAAAAACATTCCTGTATTCCGCATAGAAAGTTTTCACTGAGATGTTCCAGCCTGGAACAAAACTTCTATTACATTTTAATGTTTTCTTTACATGTTTTGCTTGGACTGTTTGTTCCGCGTCCTTTAGTGTGCTTACTAAATCAGCAAGGCACTTATCAATTTCCAAATGATGCGAAACATCCTTGCAGTTTACATTACAGCAGAGCTGCATACTGTCATAAAAGGTTTGCAGTTTACTTTGCACTTCAGAATTGTACATGTATTTACAACTGTTGGGTACTTTTCTCCAGTTAAGGGTGCCAACTTTGTCGTCAGCTTGACAGGTAACTGCGTGCACCTGGGATTCAAGTCGCACGTTAACGTTCATTCCCAGTGGAAAATGATCACTTGGATTTGGAGAATTTATTACTTCACACTCTTGTTCAAGGCTATTCGAAACAATAAAATGATCTGGCCAACTAATATGACCCATTCCTTTGCTACAGAACGTGAACGTTGACACTGGAAGACTGCTTATATCAGCAATTTTTGCATCACAGTCACGACACATACTCTGTAACTCCTGAAATTTAGCCTGACCGGGTGACATATTGTAATCTCCACCGATGATCACAGGACCATCATGTGAATTACTAATTTCATCAAGCTTTGATATGTATTGCGTTTGTAATTCGTCATTAACACTAGAGTTAACTGGTAGATATACATTAACAATCAGCAGTTCTCCCAAATTAGTTTCCAACGTGACACCAATCATTCTTTTATCATCTGCAATACCACTATTATACAGCTTAATATTTAAGCCTGTTTTAAAAAGAATTGCCACTCCTCCATACGGTCTACCAGTCTTACCAATTCTATAATCCGGCATAGCACTTTTGTGGAAGCTTTGAAATGCCTCACCAAACAATTTAAATTCATTTTCTTCAAAGGAATGTAACCATGTTTCCTGTACAAGCACAATATCATAGTCATTTATAATACATTGAAGCCATTGTCCGTGAGACTTCCACCCTTGACAGTTCCATGATAGGATTCTGATCATTCGGATGTATTTGGTTGGCTGGACTCACTTTTGGAACTTTTTCCTCCACGTTTGATTTCAAAGAACCTCCGAACAAACCAGTCCTTTGGCCATTTTGCAAGTTTCAAAAACTCATTGTAACCATTTTCACCTTTGTTCAGCACAATTTTGAAGCTTTTGTAACTGTTGTATTTGCTTTTTAATTCTTCCACGCTAAGAACCTTCCAGTTCCATTTAGTTTCAAGGTGAGTAGCGATAAGTTCTGCAGTTGTATCTACGTGACATCTGGATACAAAAACTTTCACAGGCTTAACCTGCGACGGTTTGAGATTATCGCACTCATCTCTCCCTAAAAGCTGTGGTTTCCTTTTTTCATGTGGACGCTTTTTCCTAGATGTTTGCACCTTCCAACTTGGTGATGGAGGCTCCTCGAGTTCCGTTGACGGATGGGTAAATTTTCTACCCGGATCATCTTCTATTGGTGACGGCATGTTGTCCCTATAGATCAGAATATTCGGATTTGTGGGCTGACCAGTACTAGGCTTCCCGCTATTGTTGTCATTAGAAATTCCGGTGGAAGAAAGTACATCCCGATAGCTGTTATGTGCAATAGTGGTATTAGTGACTGACTTAAAGTTGTCAGTTATTACATCTATCTTAGAGGAGAGACTGGCTAGACTTTGACACAACGACTCAAGTGTATTCATCCTTACGGTCATTTGCTGCATTTCATTTCGCAGCTGGATTTCATCCCGAAGAGAGCCAAACACAGAGCATATCTTTCCAATGTCTGACACCAGGAAAGGGACACGTTTTCCTTTCCAGTCAATTACCCGTAATAGTTCCACCATTTTGGTAACGTCTTTAATTCTTGCATCTGTTTTATCCTTGCTTGCAGATCGTCTACTGAGTTTGGCAATCGTCGGTTCAAACTTAGCAATCCAATCATTTAGTCCATCATATGCTGCCCTTACATCCTCATCCCCATAAAAACAGGCGAACGTTTGAGCTATGTCAGCATTTAGCTTTCCTTGCTCAATAGCATGCCAGGCAGACGCCAACAGTTCATTTACAATCCGGTTGTCATTTTGATTTTCTTCAGCAGCAGTGGTCTCATTTTCTTGCCCCATCCTCCAGCTTGGCTGTTAAATACAATATGCCTGAGCAGTAAGTCTGTTCAACAGCTTAACTGATAAGCTATATTGATGTAAATATTAATTAATAATTACGTTAGCCAGTGCCCACCAGAAGGCTAGTACATAATTAGCCAGCGGTGGGACCGATGCGGTCGTCCCACTAAACCATTATAAATGGAATAGGGTATACTGGTGAGAAATGGGCAATTAAGAAACAACTAAATACACTACTACAGATTGAAGATCAGTAAAAAGCCTTGTAATAATAACTATCAAACTTTATTGGCTTGAAAAATATTATTTTAAAAAAATACAATTAAAAAATTATTCCGGAGAATAATGTTTACGTCCGTCAGCTGTGCTCTCTGTCTATATTCTCTCTCTCTGTCTCTGTCTCAACTATAGCGTTGTATGTAATAACTATTGCACAATGCGGAATCAGATTAAAATAATTTCAAAGGAACTTTGGAGTTTATTAGAAAACCCAACAAGCTTTCACAAAGCCCTATATAGATCAGCCAATCAACGCAAAATCAACGCTTTAGTGAGCTTATACTATCCAAACTATTTTTCTTGGTGGCTTTACGGAAAGGACAGACTGGCATGTAGCAGACTTATTTTTAAATCAAAAGACTTTATGTACTGTGCACCTACAATTATGTCAACAATTCTATTAGCACAAGTACACAACATTTCAGTTCAAATCTACTCAAAGTCAGACCGACGGGAATATGCTCGAGTGAGAGATACTCATGAAGGGCAGCAAATACTAAACCACAACTACCGAAAGTTTTCAAACATGAATGCAAATAAAAAATACAGAATTATCAGTGGCTTCAGATTTTCAGAAAACGTATTTCACAAGCTTGTTTATTGTTTAAAAACTTTTTCAAGTTCGAAAGCTAATATTTCAAAACTTAATTTTTGGACGAATCCGTTTACAGCTAAACTTTGGATTTGTATTATAGTGGCAGTTGCTATTATATACCAAGTAATCATGATAACCAAAAAATCAAGGAAAAGATTGGTTTATTGGCTTCATAGAATAATTGATCTGTTGGGAACATTTCTTGGTAATTCTGTGCAGTCCTGGTTAAACGATACTAGATTTACGCTAAGTTTAAAGTTACTTGGAATGTGTATGTGCTTAATATATGGACAAAAAATCGTTAGCTTAGTTACTGCTCCCGAGTTTCAAAGCAAATTTAGTTCAATTGAAGCCTTGTTAACGGCAGGGTACAAAATACTTTGGAGTAATCGCGGTACAAAATATACTCCATGGGACATATATAAGGCTGATTTTTCTAATTTAAAAATACTTAGTTTGTTGAACGGCAGTTTTGCTTACGTAGAAGTAGATTTGCATCAAATCGGAACCTTGTATCCATATTTAGCCAAAACATATGTACATTTGGTTAACTCGCAAGTGGTTACCAACGTTGTGGCGCATGCAACCGAATACATTAGCAAAACATTAAAGCAAGCAAACACCAAATGTTTTGTATTGCCGGAGGAATTGGCAGTTCAACCTGTATATCTTGAAATTTATACAACTAATCGACACTGGTTGCTGCAAACGTATTCTTGGATAACCGAAAGCGGATTATTGCAAAAGTGGCAATATTGGGGAGATCTAGCATTTAGACAAAACCTGGGCATAAGGTCTGACTTGTTCAGAAGTATAAATGCTTCGTTTTCTGAAGACGGAATAAGATTTAAATCTTTGGTCGCAATACTAGAGTTCATTGCATTGATACAAATGCTAGCTTGTGCGTGTTTTGTCATCGAGGTATTTTATGTCATGAGATGTAAATGTAAAGTTAAATGTAAACATTTTTTCTCAAAAATATGTCAGAAACGGAGAACGCTTGTAAACACGACTGTGCAAGAAAAACGAGTTCTAAAAGTAAGGTATTGTACTTGCAAGAAACAAATTATTCCTTGTACTTTTCTTACGGTACGCCATTTATTTGAAATATTTTTGCGAACCACAAAGTGTCCGTTTAACCTTGAAACCAGCTTACAACAACTTTGCACAAAACTAAGAATTACAAAGTTTAGAGAAGAAAGAAACCATATTTCGTGCACGCCAACAAGTCATCTAAAATTCTAAATAATTATGCCTTTCTTATATTCAGTTATCTAAGCAAGTAAAACAATTATTGAAACATATTGTACATCTCTGATAACATTTTTAACCATTTTGGAATGAACAATAAATTTTACCAAATTTTTGCTTGAAATGTTTAAATTTGTAAAAATTGGGACACCAGCTTTTCAATTATATCTGATTAAACTTAATATGAATAATGTATTTCACAAATAAAGCTTTAAAAAAGCGCATAGTTAAGTATCCCTAAAGTGCCTTAATCAGGCCCTTAAAGCACAAATTTTAACAAACTGGTTGTAAATTCGTAATGCTGGTCAAAAACTGACCTAAAATCATGTGTCGCATGATATAGTTCCCATTATAAACATTTTCGAAATCGCTGTGACCTCTGACCTAAAGTTGACCTATTGACCAGAAATTTAATAGGGTTGTGGCTGAGGTCATGTACTATCTTTATACCAAGTTTGGTTGTGATCGTCCAGCCATTGCTGAGAAAAACCCGTACGGGCGGACGGCCGGAACACAATATTATCAAGTATCTTTAGAGATACTTAATAAAAGGCCCTCTTGTAAATTTGAAGTCAAATATAGAGTGTGTTGGCATGAAGAAAATGACGCACAAATGTACAACATTTAGGTATTAAAAACCAGTTACGCCCATATAAAATTTGACAAACACGCGGCACGTGTAAAACCTACTGCCCACGGGTCCGCGAAGAATCCTACCTGAAGTTTGCTACCGCGAAATTTGCTACAAAGTGTTTGCTTCTTGTAAAGTTTGCTACTCGCAAAATTTGTTGCTCACAACGTTGCTATCTATAAAGGTTACTACACAACAAAAAATACTACTTAAAAATCTTATCAATAAAGTGATACAGACGTAAGTAATAAGACTAAATATTGTTAAAACACTGTAAAAACCGCAACCGTGGAAGAGGAGGAAGTGGAACGACAATATTTGACATGGCTAACATAGCGATGGTAACCAAATAACCACTTCATGCAGTTAGGACAAACAAGAACATTATGATTACGATAAATGTGTTTACGTAAATTGGGCAGGGAGTTGGAGTGAAAAGAACAAAAATCACATAGACCCGGAGAAGTAGTGGCAAAAGGCATACTAAATTGCCGGGATGCCGTAAAATCGTGATAAATACAAGGCGTGTTTACATCACGAGTAAAATGTGATTTGATAAAGTTCGGAGAAGATCGTGCCAACAAATCAGTAACCAATTGTGATGGTACGTCAGAAATCGGAGTAGAAACGGATGGTGGCAAAGGAGGCCGAGGAACGGATAGGGATGAGGTAGCATCTGAACGTAAAGAAACTACAGGCTGGTGCACATGGCGGCTTGAACAAGGCTGTTCATTATCAACTCGAGTGAGTAGGACGCGAGGCGAGAGGGTACGTGGAGGGGTGGGTGGTTTAGGAGGTTCAGGTTCCACAGAATAGGACAAGGTGGGCCCTGGAGAGGAACGCACAGGCGTAAATAAAGGCTCGGTATCTGATTCTGAACTATAATCGAAAGCAGGGGTAGGGGAGTTGGGATGAAAATCTATTATAAAGATCATATAGAGAGGACGCAAATGAGTAAATACAGGGACCATTATAACACTGGAATCGTAATTCATCTGAACATTTACATTCATAAAGAACGCGATCGGGTAAATAACCAAAATCGAGATTATAGGACATGGAATAGGTAAGATGTAGACATTGATAAATGCAATATGCTCTACGGATAATAATATCATGGGGCCAGTGATACCAACGTACACGGGTTTACAAGAAGCAATAATTTTGGGATGGGGGAAAATGCACTGACGAGAATTGTAATTAAAAGGACAAGCAAAACGACTCCGATAAAATTTATAATAAAAATTATTTATTCCATCATAGCTATACAATGATAGAACAATCGCCCTCAATTTGTGACCTAATAAGGTATAATCAATATTAGCGGCTCCAAATGCATCAATAGTTAATTTAGAACATGTGTATTCTTGTGCTAAGTGCGTATGGTTTTTTAAGAGATAGCGATTCTGTTGACGATGTGGCAAGTACGTATAATATGTTAGTAGATGTTCTAGATTATACGGGTCGAATTTAAAATATTGTCTAAAGTATGCATGATTGACCAAAGTGCACTCAGGTGGATCAAAATGGTAAGCAAAATAACCTGTTTTATTCTCCGCGGTTAAAAGGATGAATCAATTAAATCAGAATCTAAATAAGGAAAGTCCTGAATAGTTTCACGCCTAGAATTAAATAGGATATTGAAATATTCGGTACTCTTGCGTTCACTGTCAGCATATGAAATTTGAGGGGTAAACAAATCACGATTTCGTGTTGATCTTGCAAATGTAGTAATTCCAATTGAATTATACTCGTGACTAGCCGAATAATAATCCCAAAATGCAAATGTTTCTGAAAAAGGGTTAGAAGGACGGCGAATCACTGCTGGGGCATGAGGATGTAGTTGAAAAAAAGAATGAACTTGGTCGAGTAATGTAGGGTGTAAGTCTTGTCTGAAATCTACGGGAATTACGGGAATTTGACGGAAATTAGCACTTAACACAGGTGAAGCCATATCGTAGATATTACGAAACAGGGAACCAGTGTGGGAAAAGATCAATATAATGTATAGTATACTGTAAGCAATGTAATTTCCTACCTACCCGAATGTGGAGATGAATGATAATAAAGTAACAGATGTAACGAGGATGATAATGATAATGATATAAATGATGTATATAAGAATATTATTATTATTATTATTATTATTATTTATTTGGCATCCCAAAAAAAACTCTTTTGGGTCAGGGACCCATAGAGCATCACTTTTACAAACATTTTACAAATTGATTCTTGATTAACTGCAACTTAAAATAAAATTCACTTAGTGATAACTGTTGATGTAATATATAACATATTTGAAATAATAAGTTTAGTAAAATTAAAACTATGACACTAAATCATAAAGTTACATTTTTAGTATCGAAATCAATTTCACCGAACTACACTAGATTACTAAATAAATTGATTGCTTAACATAAATTTCACTTAACTTACATAGTTTAGAAATAATGAAACTATGGCACGAAGTCGTAAAGTTACACTTTCTAGTTTCGAAATCAGATTCACCAAACTACACTAGATTACTGAGTAATTGATAATTGAAATGGCTAAGTAAGCATACACTCTATTCTAGATTTGAAAGGGTGACATAACATACTATTTAGAAATAAAACACTTTTGTCAATTTCATTTAACCCCGCACGACATTTACGTTATTATTAGTAGCCTGGATATTCTTAACCGTGGAAAACATGCCAATTACAGCATAAAGTGACATTATGATACACAGAATTGTCATAAGTAAGGCAATTTTCTCGGACTCAACCATAATTTTGGTCAAGGTTTCCCCATTTGATGACAAGATCCTATTTACTTCCGCGATTTCATATGCCTAGATTTTTAAACGGAGATGTGAAAGAGAAAGAAAAAAAAACCAAAATGAGATGCTGGGTAAATACTTTTACTGGAATTATCACCGAGGTTGTAGTGTATTGAAAGTTATTACCTGCAGTACGTTGTACTGCAACATGGCGTTGTAGACTTGAGAGTATGGAAAGCCATTCCTATTAGCAAAGTCACCTGCAGACCCTAGTGCCGCTCGTGTGTTGCCTACAAAGTCGACCAGCCCAGCATATTTTAGGCCTTGCTTAACCATTGGAACCAGTGCATGTCCAATCGGAGCCGCTTGGCAGAGTCCGATTAGGAGAATGACAAGTGCAGCTAATGAATTAAATAATATTTTATGCAAAATTTAGCTGATAAGATACGATAAGATCAAGTTTACTGTAGTTTTATAAGAGCCTAGGTTTAATTATATTACCTTTGATAAACATTTTCCTTGTGATGAGTTTTTGATGCGAAACTTTCAAACAATGAACACAATTTTAATTTTAATTTTAACACACTGCGTTAATTGGGTTTAGTAGAAACTCTCCAAAATAAATTTGCGTAGCCTAAGACTTGCGGTGGCAGACTGATAAAATTTTATTATAAATTCTGTGTCACCTTCATTAAGGAGCTCTAACCAAGATTTTCCAGTGACTAAGAGTGTTCTTATACTGTTAAATGTCCTAATCGGTACACATTCAGTAACAAAATGGTTAATGCTATCTTTCTGGTTACATAAAACACAATTTGTTTCATCATCAAAAACGTGAGAATACTTATCAAAGTATATTCCCATTCTATTTAGCCTAAATTGGGCAATGATAGTCACCATTTTAAATGGTAATCTCATTTGAGTGTATTTAGCAGGACGAAATCCGTTGTTTAAAATTAATGGTGCATAGTATGCATATTGAGTTGAGTTTGTAATTTTTGAAATGTCAGCTTGCCTCTCAGCGTCTAAAACAGCAAAAAGTATTCCAGGCATGTTTAGGACAAACGCTTCGTAATCCATTTCATTTGAGAGAAATGAATACCCGTATGAATCAAATATGTTCATCATTTGTGAAACCCAATTATATTTTAGACATGGCTTTGAAACTGCAAGTTTGCAAAGAGCAATGAAACATTTTTTTGTGTATCTGTCGTCGTCCATAGCAAGCAGCTTAGCCCAATATTGCAACGCCTTTTTTATGATCACGAATTTCATATGGTGCCTGCCTGACTCAACTCGTATAATGTGATTAGGTACATATCTTGAAATACCAAGGATTCTCCTCAGAAATTTGGATTGAACTTTTTCAATTTTGTCTAGGTAATGGAGTGCCCAAATGTTACTACAGTACAATGACGTTGTAGCAACGATGCTATCAAATAATTTCATTCTAGCAGACCAACTTTGCATTTTTCCTCCGCAAATAACTTTCCATAGGGATCCAGTTGCTGCTGTACCCTTGCTAATAAAGTAGTTAACAGTGTTTGCATATACCCCTGACGAATAAAATGGCACACCTAAATATGTGTATTTGGAAACAATTTCAATTTTACTTTCTCCGTATTTAAATATTGGCAGCTTGCCAGTTTTACCACCTTTTCTGAATACCATAATTTTTGTTTTATCGACATTTACCACTAGCGAGAGTGAGTTGAAATAGTTGTGCAAACAGTCTATTTTTCTTTGTAATTCTCCTGGCGTTGATGTCAGTATCGTCATATCATCGGCAAAACTGAGAAGCTGTAACTGAAAATTATGGCTTATTTTGACCCCAAAAATCCCAGTAGAGTTGAGAAATGATTCAATATCACAAATATACAGGTTGAAAATAAGTGGGGAAATTACGCAACCCTGACCTACCCCTTCTGTTATTTGAATTTCGTTTGTAAACCCGTGTTCAGTCTTTATTACCGTGTTGAAATTGTTATATATTTTTCTTAGGATTCTGATTATTTTTGATGACACTCCTAACCATAATAATTTATCCCACAGCTTATCGTGCGGAATTGATGAGAATGCCCTGGCAAAATCAATAAACAGGGCGTAAACCCTCCCTTTTGATTTGTTTAGATTTACCTGGATTGCTGAGTTCAGGCAAAAGATTTGGTCCTCACAGCTTCTCCCTTTTCTAAAACCTGCTTGCGATTCTGGTATCAAACCGTTTTCATCAGCCCATAAAGATAGTCTAATTTGTAAAATTTGTGTAAATACTTTGTACAAATGGTTTAACAAGGTTATCGGTCTGTAATTAGAGGGGTCACAAGGATCCCCTTTCTTGTAAAGCATGATTGTTGATGAGGATTACCAGTTTTCTGGAACATTTTCTGTTACAAGTACGTAATTTAAAAGTTCAACTAGCCAATTTAGACCCGTGTTTGGTAAGCTTTTGATGAATTCATTCGATATGCCATCCATTCCAACTGCTTTGCCACTTGGCAAATTTTTCAAAACTTTAGTTAGTTCTGTTACTGTAATATCTTTTTCAAGTTCATAACATTCATTGCCAGAATATGTTTTATCACAGAGGGAACGAGATGGCAAAATTTGTTTGTGAAACTCAACCCACCTTTCCTCAGTAACCTGGTTGTTTTGATAAGATTTACCCCTAAACCTTTTAACTGCTTTCCAATACTCTGTACCATTTTTACATTTACTTAGGTCCTCACGAATTTGGTTTTCAAATTTCTGCTTTTTTGTTTTAGTTAGCGAAACATAGCATTTCTTGATTTCGTTATAGGTTTTCCATGCAGATTTTTCACCTACGCGTATATAAGAATAGGATACAAAGTTGTAACAATGGGTAAAGTGTAGAACGTACCCGCAAAATAGGAGCCCAGAGCGATCTGGTTTTCACGACCAACAGACACGCAAGAAACTTGTAGTGAGACTGAACCCTAACTGCATCATGTAGGTTGTTAAAAAAATAAAAAGGAAAGGAAACGTGGAATCAGGGACAGTGAACTTGAAAACAAATGAGACATGCAAAACTGGTTTTTGGTTTGAGAGACGCGATAACCCATAACAAAATGTGATATAAAACAAGTCGAAGGCGTATTACGTATGAGGTGATCTTACAGACTAACTTTGAACTGATGCACATAGAAATATTATAAAGGTCGTTATATGCACTATGCCTCACACAATGAATCAACCAAAGCTTGTTGAAAAGAAACGCCGATATAACCAGTCATGAATAAGGGTTTAGTTGGCTTATCTGATGAGAATAAACAACTATAAGGTCATGTGTTTACAGGTCCAGCATGGTTAGAGAGGAATCCATGAACAAAATCATTGATCTAGCAAGCTAACGTGAGAGAAGATAAAAATAACTGAATATATGACTTAATTCAAGCAAAAGCCATCAGCGTATCACAAATATCAAAAATACATTAGAGATGAACTTAAGCGGAAGTTCAACAAGAATGTCTGTCTAGACATTAAAGGTGAAAGGAGCTGATCGCGAATGCCGATTACAATAAAGACACTTAGTCTCTAAAGGTTGTAAACTATAATCCAACAATGTAGAGGAAGTAGAACACTCTTTGCAGCTAATAACAAATGATAAACATCGTCAAAATATCATATGAAAAACTTATACATTAATCATTGTATTTACCTATTTATAGTTTTTCATTATATAGTACGGATACGGATTATATAGTATATAGTACGGTTTCAAAACAAAGTAAGTGAACATGATGCACTTGCATGCATAAAATACCTAAAATACCAAAGAAAGAGAACTGACCTATTCCGAAGGAAACGTAGATGTACATGTGAGGTTGAAACGGGGCATAAAAATAAAAGATAACTGGCGTTTGTAGCCGTAAGCAACGTATCAATGAACCACCATATAATATGTCCCTATAATTTAATATAATTTCATAAATATACATATATATAACGGTATGTTTGACTAACACAAACCTTTTCAAGTAAATAAATGAGAAAGGTGGACAAAACTGAAAATAATGAAAGAGGTTTAAAATGAGCAATATATCAACTGTAATCGTGGTGGTCTTAGTTTCGGAGATAACCTGTTTTCTTTTGCGCAAACAAGACAGTAACGCGTAACTGATTACAAAATACTATATAAGAATATATGGGAAACTAAAAAGTGTAAGGATATCGGTTATAGAACTTGAATTGAACTGAGTTGAACTGAGAAAACGAATGAATAGATGTTAATAAAAATGCGAACGAGTTTTACGAGTAAAGGCCAAACCGGGTGAGCAAAAGAGATAATGAAACGGTATTTGCGTGTTTCCTTAATAATGAAGAGGAGTGATACTTAAATGGATGTACGTAAGTGGCTTAGATAATCAGTAATGAGTATCACGAGAAACACAAGTAGTTTTTGCCGATAAAGAAGAGTAAAGAGGCAGCACATAAAATCATTCAAGATGAACTGAGTGTGAGGTCAATGCTTGTTTAACTGATTAATGTGAAACTGTAAACATCAAATGCTCAATATGTATAAAAAGCAAGTAGGTCGTCAACACTCAACATAAAATAGATCACAAAAGCAATGCAAATATCTTAGGTACACCATTCAAGATTAGCAAATGGTGTACACTCAATAGACCTAAATAACGGGATGTTACCCGCTATAAAATTTTGTAAATGTTTAAAAATAAATGCCTAACATTAATACATAAACGAAAAATAACGTACACAATAGACGAAAACTTAGATGGGCCTAAAAACAAAACATTAAGACTGTATTGAGATTTTAGGAAATCTGTTGTAATAAAACAAACGAAGTGTCCTGATCCTGTCGGAAGTCAAAGAGCCAACCAGTCATTAGCTATCTAAATATTAGAATCGCTTTTTTCCACTTTCCGAAAATATCATTTGGGTTCATTGTTTTATTAATGGTTTTTATGAAATAACTTGAACTTAAATAACTGAATCGAAGCATGTACCAGAATAGTTTAAACAAGGTCAAAATTGCTAACTTATTCATATATACTCAAATCAGTAAACTTTATGTGGGATAATGCCTATTCAACATTCTAGAACAAAGTACAGATAATTACTGATGGCATGATTAAAATAAACCAATACAAAAGGGAAGAATATTGAGCCATGAGGTTATTCGATTATAATTACCCTAAATAAATGAATTTCTGTTACAGAAATGTATTGCTTAGCGTATGCAGTTTATCCCCAGCAATATTATTCCTAAACATAATAAGTTATTAGGATACACGAAAGTAGTGGAAAGTGTTTAGAAATAATTGACAGTATGAACCTTCCTTCCAAAGTGGTATGCGGAAGCTGAATGACTAATAGTGGACAGAATGGTCCGCAGGGTAAAACTTGCGTTTTTACATGAATTTGGCATGAATAAAGGCGTTAGTACATTTTAGATTAAATATATGCGTATCGCAAGAAATAATCCTCCAAATGCGTCTATTATTGAACTTTGATGGATATCGTGATGTGAATATCAGGTATGGATGAAATGTAACTGTTTTATGAAGATTATGATCTATAACGCAACACTGGATAAAATCTACTTATGGAACGGAATAGGCAAAATATAATCACGATATAGAACCTTTGGAAAACGTATAACAACGCGAAACTAATGATGCAAAACAAAATACTATAAGGCCAAAACAAAACGGTAAATTATATATACCACTGGAAACACTACGATAAATCGGAATAATGAAATATTGTTGTTGGTTTTTTTTCTTCATAACCTAACCAACTGGTTGATGAAAAGTGATAAAAGCACGCGACTGTAAAATGTAGAGGAGACGAAAGTTTGGTGTCGTAGAGATTAGAAAATGTATTTGCCGAAAGGATCTGTTATTGTATAGGAATTATAATGTAGTTTAGAAAGAACACCAAGTGTTAGTATTGGATAAAAATGAGAAAATCTTCACTGTGAGTCAAATAATACGATAATGATCATTACGAAATTTCTTTTGAAACAAATAATAATTTTCTAGAATCGAAAAATAGCTTAAAGTACAATGATAAAGCATTAGCCGTAAATAATATATGTAATGCGAAACAATGTCGTTCATTATGAAATCTACTACCAAAATCATTGTATCGTGTAAACTGATTGGTTGTATGCCTGAGACAGTTGACGTAAAATCGTATGGTAAATACAGAAAACAGAGGAGAAAAACAAAAGTTCCAAAATTATACTTGAATCGGGGTAGAATGAAACTGCCTTTCGGTTCGCCATTAAGTTGAAAAAAGACGGTAAAGGTATTGTATATTTACGGAAAGGGGGATAAGAAACTCCCTACGAATTCGAAAAATGGTCAAACCCAAGGATTCCGGGAAGAGAGGCACAGTGCACACACAGAGCATGATGACAAGAGGTCGAGAACGAATGGGTGCCCCCAAAATGTTACGTGGCCAATTACAATGAGTAATGCAAAGACGCACTTCTGCACTTGAGAGCAGATTGAACTGTTCTGGTTTTATTAACTTAAAGTGTGGTGTTTATATAGAGGTCTCAGGTAGGACCGTTAGAATATACATAAAGAGTGAGAGAGTAAACAGGCTTAGCTAGACCGGTACAATCATAAGCTATATCAATCACACAATTCACACATCAGCTTAGTTATAACGCATACATATAAATATATAAGAACGTATATAAAACGTACTTTACAATATGCATACAAACTTCGTTGAATGCAACAATATAGATAAATACGTACGCTCCTTTGTAACTTTTTCATTCACGGGGCCAAAGGTGTGTTAACGGAAACAACCGGTGAAAGGACTTTATTCTCATTGTACGTTTACCGTCCACGGTTAATGGTTGTGGTCTTGGTGAATGCATTTGTTACCAAACTTACTATAAACATGATTTTTTTAACTTGTACATTATTACGTAACTGAGTCTGATGAAATAGGTATTGATATATCAGAGCATGATACAACAGGTTATACAGTTTCTAAGAATCGCATCGAATTTTAAGCATTGATGTATTAGGGCATTTAGAAAAAATCTATCGATTTTGAACCGTATCCGTCATCCCCTAGGGTAACAGGGAAGGTCATCATCATGACCTCATAATTCTCAACTTCACATTAAATAGTGATTTCTTGGGTCATGCAAAATTTGATTCATTTTGAGTTTCATATGTCATTCCCTGTGCTAATATGGTGGAAAGGCAGAATCTGACAGACAGATATCCAATTGACTGACTGAATTGGTTTTTTTTGTAAGCAAGGCAAACTTACTTTTCTTAAATTTCGTACGTTTTATTAACGTTTATTAACCAATTTGTGCATAAAATGGAAAACATCTATTCATGACGTTACTTACCCTTTTATTTTGTCTTTATTATTTTTTTGTCGGATTACTTTTTTCATCACTTTATTGATGATCGAATGTTAAAGTAGTATTTTTGTTGAGTAGTAAACTTTACACATGGCAAACTTCGTGAGCAGCAACTTTCGCATGTAGTAGCTCTTCGTAGGTTGTTGAGTTTGTAGACCGACCTTAACCTGTAACAAACATTGAGTAGCTAAATTCGTAGTAGCAAACTTCAAGTAGGAATTTTCAGGCCTCCACCGCCCACAGTTTAAAAGTACCTTGTACCTTTTTGTCTCCAGTCTTATACTTGCTAATGCTAATTGAAAATGTGCTTGTGCTGCTCTTTTTTAGAAATTCTACCAACTATGACAGAAACCTGACAAATTACTAGCAAAGAGCTTAATCCACTATAGTTAAACTAGAAGAATCCATGAAATTTATTATTAAACTTAATATTAAGCATTTGCACTGTCAAAAATAACTTTTTGTTATGAAATTTTTGTCATGAAAGCTGTTTTGTTTAAACTTGCAATTTTTATTAGCTTTAGTTGTGCAAAAGATGAGGTGCTAAGACCAATCGAATCAATTACATCAAATCAATATGCAAGTCTCCATTTTTCCCTTCAATATATTGTTGATCAACACAAAAACTTTCCCTTCAGAAACCTTTCAACTGCTGCTACAAATATTGATTCCCTTTTGGACTTTCTTCCAAAAACAAACGAACTACTTGTTTTGGACAACTTTCAGTATGCAGATATATTAATAACAAAATTTCCTGTTATTCTCAGGAGTCCAAAACTATTGGCATACTACTATAACGATAATATATTAAAAGGTTTTGTTTGGGCTCCACAGGATTCAATACAGCACAATGCAACATGTGAACTTAAAGATTTGAAATGTTCCTTACCATTGTTTTTTCCAAAACCAATCAAATTCTACAATAGCGAATTGTGCTTAAAAATTCGCATGTTAAAGCTATCGTCGGCGTTAAGGCCATGGCAACAAATTATACAAGTTGTGCTTTTTCAACCAGTATTTTTCCATTTTCTTAATTGGTTCAGCCATATTGAGCCATTCCATTTTGACTGGGACTGGAAGCTGACTTCGCCTAATTCAGCACCAAGTGTAAATATTCTTGTTTCCAGTCCTAATCAGCCACAGCCAACAAATCTTTCGATTTATCATTGGATGTCTTTAACAGTCACCACAGAAATAAGCGAAACCAATTTTCAAGTACTTCATTACACGTTTCTGTTAATACATTATGAAACAAAGACAGAGAAAAAGGTGATCACATTTGTGCAACCCTGTTCATGTAGGGAATTAATAGTTTTACAAAAGTTGACTACCAGTACAGGTAAGTTTCAGAAAACGAGATTCATTGACAATTCATCAAATTAAAATGAACATTTTGGTTCTTTTTTGTAAAACTTAGATATTTACTCACTTGCTTATGAAAACATGCCTTGGGAGTTGGAATTGGAAGGAATAACTTTTGCTGCAAACGGGCTAGACAAAACAAAACTTGTGGAAATGTTAGCCAGCAACGAGCACTCCAAACTTTATTTAAATGCAAAAGAACTGGACGCAAAGCGAAGGTTTTATCTTACAATGTTTAGCTTAGTGCTACAGATACTGCAAAATGAAACCGCATTTACAGTACAAAATACAAATGCAAACCTGAGGCTACCCAGTGGTGATTCCGCAAAAAATTTACGACTGCCCTGGCGATACATTAGGCATCAGCCGCAGTTTGGAGCAGCCGTACCACAGTATTTCCTTAGTAATAATTTAATAATAAAAAATGACGTAGACCCACTTAGATTTGTAACATGCGGACAGCGAGGAAAGCATTCGTTTCCTTTTCACAAACTTGTTGCTGTATATGAAACAAAGATATGGATTTTTATTTTTATAAGCTCACTACTTACAGCAATTTGTCTGTTGTTGTCACTCAAAAGTGGACTAGTTTTTATAAGTTATGTTGACAAATTTGTCCAGAGTATCCTGTTCTTAGCAAAAATTTTGATAGAACAAGGTAACCCATTTTCTGATGAAATAACACGCAATCAACAACTGCGATGGGTTATAACTGCGTTTCTGCTATCCGGATTGGTACTGAGTAACGGTTATAAAAACCAAAATGTATACGAAATGATAACACCAAGGAAGCCACTCTTATATCAAACTTTACAGCATCTTCAATCAGAAAATTTTTCAATTTTTACCAGAGTAATTTTAATTCCCATTCCTGGAGACGGACAATGTTTAAAAACACATAAGCTTTTATTTTTCTCAGAAGAGCACCACATATTTGACAATAATTTCTGTTTAGAAGGATTAAGTGAAGCACACTATTTTGAAGCGATAAGTGTATACTCTGAATTTCCTAACATGCTCGAAAAACTGGTACTTCTAACACAAGAAATACGTTTGCACTCAAATGTAACAAAATTGTTTGTTTCGTTGGTTCAAAGTGTATTTCCTTTACTACAAACTGAACTTTATACAAAATTAATATCCCTTTCAAAACTTAAGCAAACAATTGAAAATCTAATAATGGATAGACAACTTGAATGGTATGTGAGTAACTTAGTGGCGTGTAACAAGACAGCGTTTGTAATACCTTCGTATTTGTGCTACAAGTTTGCAAAACAAGCTTTCTTTCAGGGTCAAACACTAGTTTCGATTAGTTCGGATAAGTACACTGAACAGTTAGTATCTTTTACGTTTAAAGGATATTTACCTCCTAACTTTTTACTTAAGCTTAGTTACCTAAAAGCTTCTGGCATTGATAAATGGCTACCAAATATTTCAGTTAGCATATTGTCATTTGAAATACCAAATTCCTCGCCAGTGAGTGCTTCGCTAAAAGGCAACATTTTTGTAGTATTTTCACTTCTAATTATTGGACTAGCGGCTTCTATTGTAGCTTATGTAAATGAGCTTCTGATTTGTACCTGGGTTAATGTGCCTATTGTCAAGCTTATGATTAGAATGTTGATTACTGAGTCAGGACTGTTCTTACGTCAGTTGAGATTTCTAGCTGCGAATATATTCAGCGCACTTATACAGAAGTTGGTATACGCAAAATTAAAGTATTATGATATCAGACGATATGGATTACGTAGGATTCAAGCATGGCCCGCAAAATAATATATTTTTAATTTAGCGAAAATTGTTGATGAAAATACCTGACTATCCACGTTTTTTTTTGTATTTACTATTTGTTATTAAACATAAGTCCTAGGTTCTTTCCACTAACTAATTACTTTCAGGCACACCTAGTATACGTTTTCACGGTTATTTAATGCACAAGAACGTAATTCGCTTAAAATGGAACAAATTGTATTAAATGATTTTATTACTTTTCAAAAAGAATTGTTGGATACCAGCTTATAGCAAACTGTTTTCAAGCCTTGGACAACTATTTTCTTAGATTCTGTTTAGATTAGAAGTAATTCTGTTTGATAAAACTATGTGCCTGAATAATTTATAACAAATATTATTTAAATAACAATCTTTATGTATTTCTTTTGACATACAACAACGATAATGAAACAAGAGCTGTATACATTTTCTACAAAAATATTCAATACATTGCACGTTGAAGCACTATTGAAAAATTTACAGAATCTACTAGTACTGTCGTGAAAAAACTAAGAGTCATTTGCTTATCAATAATGCCCATGTTTCCTGCGGGCACACTTAAAGGCTTCAGGCTCCTTACAGCCCCCTTCATACATAAACACTTGCAGTTGAATTCACTAGCTTCAATAATCCATTTTGCTTTTGTTGCACAAGAATATTCGTAAAGTCTTCCGCACAATGTAAACGTTACCAGTGCAACTACTGCAACGATAGTAACACCTCCAGCAAAAATCAATATTACTAAAGGACTATGTAGCTTAATTGAAATGTTTAGGACAATGTTTAATGTCACTAAAATAACGTATGCAAAACACACAAAAATTCCTGAACCAACCATTTCGTACGAATATAATATATTTCGTTGAAGTAGTAATTGTCTATACAAACTAAAAGATTTTAAACTAAGAGCTTGACAAACAAGCAGCGTTTGTACCTTTACAAAAGATGCAGTTGTTGAAATTACGATTATTAGTATCGTCTTTACATTAACTAACACGCACTGTGTAAATAATAGGTACAATATAACCCTGACTAACCTTCCTGATAAATCAAAGCAAACAAATTCAAGTAACGCATGATACTTCATCGTCACATGCGAACAAATTTTCATAGCCACAAAAATAGGGTCCCAATTCAGAAAGGGTAAAACAATAGCGCATGCAGCTAAAAAAGTTGGCACAGCACAACCAATGCCTAAAACGAAACATGCGAAATAATCTAAATCGATTAACTTTCGTTTCCAGGATTTGTAGTTTTTGTGCACAATCTGAGGTCCAACTATGAAATGCTCTGTGTCGTAATACCAGTTACAAGAGCAAATAATATCATCTCCGTACATAGCTAAAACAATATCCAAAACAATAGATGCTACCAAAAGTTGGGCTGTGGCTGCGCAGGTGAAAATGTGTTCAAGGTTAAACAAAAATGAGTATTTTGCTAAAGCGGCAACTGTCAGAGTAATTATCATAAATGTGAGCACAATTTTCCAGGATAGAGACTTTAACAAGTATCGCTTGAAGGAACGACTGTATATATCTAAGCCAATTTCCCAGTTTTTTCTTGATTTGATCCACTTGACTGGATATCTCAGAGGCAGAAAATTGTTAATTACCTGGTTTATTTGTATAGCTTGTAGCGCTTTATAAGAAGGCATATTGAACTTAAGTATTTACTACTTTGTCGTAAAATGATTTAGAGCAATCAGATTTAACTGCAATCGAATGTAGAAAAGTTTGCTTGCTACATGGATAAACTGTTCTGTATGAACAATAAAAACCTACAAGGTATATAAGATTTAACAGGAAATAACACCCAACATTTGCTGTTTCCCGGACAGACGAAATAGTAAAAGGCGTTTCAGAACCTTGATATTACGTTTTGTGTTGAACACACGTGGCACAAAAATTGTCCAAATTCATTAGATTATACAGGCAAAATACTAATTTTGAAGTTTACTTAAAGTTTGGCATTTAGAATTATATGATTACCTTTGTCTTGTTCGATAAAGTAGTGACAAGACATAATCAGGCAAAACCCAAATGCCCTTTAACTTTTACTAGAGGCCATGGCACTTTATAGTAATTCTATGGCTGACTGTTTTAGGTAATAATTACTTCCTCCAAAGTCCCTGCAGGAGTTGTATCACGCACAATTTTTAATTTCCACTTGTTTCCTTGGATAGAATCAAGCCGTCCCAAATTTTTCTTAGACACAAGTAGAATGTCATCACTTAAACCGTTACACAGACACGGGTACAGATAGGCACAGCCAAAAATCAGGTACACCAAAATTACAACACTGAGTGCGCAAATGAACCATAAGAGAGTTTTTAGTCAGTAAAACTGCGGAGAGTGTCATTGTCAAACCAAATACTTTTGAGCTTAATTTTGTTAATTTGAGCAATATTTTAAAACTATAACATAACTTTATTCAGTTTTATCTGAAAATCTTCAAAAATTCCAACCCAACTAAAAATCTTTGAAACTCCAAAAATCCCAACCCAACTAAATTCGGCTTTTTTAATGGTCGCGATTACCAGAAATCTGGTTTTAAAATAACCTAACGTAACCTTACCTCAATTTTTTAATGTAACAAAGGAAGTCAAAATACTAAACCTTCCATTCTACATATCTGCTATAATATGCATTCCAAACCCCCAAGAAAAAATTTGGCCAACTTGCATGTGGAAATAGCCGAAAATTTTCGGCTGTTCGGCTAAATTGCATGGTTTTCATTCGGCTTACTTGTGTCTTCTGTTTTTTCTTTGAGATGAGAACAATGGAAATTGAGGAAAGGTGAAAACAACAAGGCATCCTTGCTGTAGTAGAAGGAAAGGGATTACAGATTCTGTATGTGGCACGAAAAAGTGCATACATACGCGTGTTTATCTCTTTCAGCAAGCAAAGTTTTGTTTACATACATCAGATGCATAAATTGTGTGTGTGTGTTTGAGTAGGGAAATTCCTGTGCGTATAAAAATGCATTTTCAATCAGCAGGGTCCTGTGTCGGGTATTTATTGTTATGCCAATTGGTTCCTTCCGTCGGTTTTCAATTTTCCCAGGAACTCCATTGTTCTCCATGAAAAAACCAGAAAATTCTGGAATAAGATATCAAGTCGTCACTGTGAAAGATTCTTTTTTTTGGGATCAGTACACAAGTTACAGAATTCAGGAGATAATCTGGACAAGTTGACAAGGAAATTAGTGTTCTTGTTTTATTTTTTAGTTAGTAACAGGTATCGACCAACACTAACCGAGTAACCCAAAACGTTCAAACAACTAGATTGACAGTTGCATTAAAAACCGAAACTATCTAACATTCTAAATCAATATAACTGAGACATCATATCATTACAAAAGATAATTATGGAGTTGGCCGATCGTATAACAGCAACACTAAATGTTTCAGTGGTAAAGCAAAAGCAATTATTTGTTATACAATTTTGTGCAATTGTAAATTTTTGTATTAAAAGTTTTAATTTAAAACTTGCCATATTAACAATTATTCCAGACTGGTGATCACGTGGGCAGCTTTCTTCCCCTAAAAGACCTCAAAACTCTCAGGCTCGTGTCCAAAGACTGGTACAACTGGTCCAGCTTCCCCCTTCGCAAAAAGGAAAATGTGATAATTCGCCGAATTAGTGACATCCAAAAGTTAGTAAACTACCCTGACGCCCAATACCAACTTCGTCCCTATCGTCAGTTTACCTTTACCCTGCCCATGTTGGAGGGGAAAGTACTTAGCCGACATTTAAACAGCTTTTGGACCATTCACAGTTCCAGCTTGACCTGTATCACCCTCAAAAATGTGGAGTTTTGCTCGCTTGAGATATTCCACGACATTTTGTACCGACAAACGCCCAATTTGAAGCATTTGACCTTTCAAGACTGTCTGAAAGATCATAAGGCGGCGGATGCGCTGAAAAATTTTGATTGGAATCAAGAAGTCACTCAGACGTCGGGGGTTACCTACTTGGAAATCATTAGCCTGGCTAGTAAACTGGATATTGATGTCAAGGTCGCGTTGTACTCGTACATACTCAAGTTGTATCCCAAGTTAAGGGTGAGGCTTGCAAAATTACAAAAAAACCGAAATTACCGAAAGTTTTTGCTAATTTTTATGGAATATTTTTAGGAGCTTCATTATCGTGGCGGGTTTTTCCCCTACTCAGCAGATAGTATTCTTCAGTCTGTGATACCCGCACGGAATGCGGACCCAAAGAAGTTTAATATTAAGGAGCTTCATCTAATTGATGCGTAATTAGTTTCCACAAAAATCCCAAATTTTTGAAATGCCAGGTACCTCATTTTACTATGGAATCTGATTTTTTTATTAGGTTTCAATATGACCGTGAATTTGGTGAAATCTCCAAAATCCCCATGTACTTTGTGGAGACCCTTCGAACTTTAAACTTTCCCTTGGAAACCCTTACCCTGGACATTTTCAGGAACACGGAAAGTAGCACCCTATCCTCCCTTTTAAGCTTGTACCAGGGCACCCTTCAAAAACTGGATCTTATTCAATCCCCGGAAGCTACCCCATTTCCTGACTTTCCTTTTGGTATCCACTTCCCCAACCTTAAGGTATTCCGTTTGGGGGATGGACTTACCCAAACCATGGAATTTCTAAGGTTTATGCCCAACTTGAAAATCCTCCATGTTTGTGGAATCGACGGGATAAAGTGCTACTGCTACTTTAGTAACATTTTGCCCCTGCCTGATGTCAAGTTTAACACTTTTATGCTCGACAGAACTGAGCAAATGGTGGACATGGAGGGGGTGAGATTGGAGGATTTGAAGGAACTCAGATTTGACTACAATTGTAGTGCGGCGCAGATAAGGAATGGGTTGTGCATGTGGATGCCTAATGTGGAGGTGTTGACCATGTCGGCCCTGGAGGATTTTGATGGCAACCTTCAAGCCATTTTGGAGGGATGGGGGAATCTGAAGGAACTGAGTTTGAGGATTGGAAGGAGGTCCAGTGCTAAGGCCGTGGCGAAGTATCCCAAACTTAAAAGTAGGTTGAAATTAAGTAGTTTCTAGAAAAATATAATTTCAAGTAAGCGTAGTAAATTCGGACTTGAATTTTTATAGAACTGAGGCGTTTGCATCTAGTCTCCAACACCAAGCTGGAGAGGCAGATTGAATACACCATTCCAGATAATCATAAGCTACCCGGGCTGCATCCCTATAGATAAGGATCTATACCAATGGTAATCGGTATATGCTTACCGGTAGCGTCGTGGGACGGATAGCCATCGACTTGGCACGGATAGCCCAAATCATCCATCTACACAACATTGCGCACACAACATAGCATGTAGCCGTCGCCGATGCATTCACATGCATGCATCCGCGCGCGGTCCCACTGCCCAGAAGAGTGCGGCAAATTTGAATGGTGGGAAAACAAAGGCTAGCTCAAGCACAACTCTGTGCATAATACTTTAGACGCTTGCTAGTTTTTGGCTATGAACAGCTGATGTTGTGCGATGGTGATGATGATGATGATGGCTAGCTCCGTCCCACGACGCTACCGGTAAGCATATACCGAAAACCTTTGATCTATACAAAAAAATACCAATTATATCATGATAATTCACGTACAATTTGCAAAAATTTACAAAACTCTGTTAATGTATTTGTATAGTAGATTGTTGCTTATTTTGTATTGAAATGGATTATAAAAGCTTGAATAAAGGTTACATAATAAAAACATAGAGCATTTTCTTTAATGATTATATTACTCCGGGGGGATCTGGACCAAGATATAATATCAGTTTTGATTTACCCCGAAGTTTTCACGGGAATCAGCTGCAATGCACCCCGAAAAAACTCCCCAAGCTAAAATGTCGTAGTCGTAGTGTCGTATTTTAACTGGCTCAGTTTGTGGAATTTTGGCAAAGGATGTGCACAATTCGCATGCACACTTGTTACGTCAACATGAAATCCCAGAGAAAAAACTTCCATGTCATATTTCCGGTTGCCAATTTTCGGCGAGATAAAAGTATAGTGCTGCATTTGGGACTGCAAGCTATTTCAATACCTGTGGATACTCAAGTATGTTCCAAGTGTGAAGATAAAAAGGAGATTAAATTGAATGAGATGGTTTGGTTCTTGTCAAATCAAATCTGCAGTGTAGTATATGTGGTAAAATGATGAGTGTAGATTTTGTCATGTAGCTCGTATGCTTTTAGAAATAATGAATTAGCCATTTTTTGTTTCTGTTGGAAGCTTTAAAGCCTAGAGGAATGTTCAAGATTTTTATAAGGGGCTTATCTGTGAAGAATAGAGGGTGATGCGGTGATTGGTGTTCATTATTTTTTAATGAGCGAGTACTCAATTTGGTGGAAGAAAATACTTTGACTCTTTCCATGGAAACTTCTACAGTTACCCAACGTCTTGTGGTTATCTACACTCAAGACGCTTAGAAAAAATGTATAAATAATTATACAGAAAAAAATATATTTAGAATATCTGCTGCTTTCCCTATGTGTCTATTTTGATGACGGGATGGTTTTTAATGAAAATGCATAATTTGATTTCCCTTCTCCACCTGGCGTTAGTAAGGATAGCCGACATAGTCACTTCTTTCAAATTTTATTGTAGCTTATATTAACTATCACCCATTGGCCAAATCAATTTAAATTAATTTGACGCAAAACGAAACTGCCTGAGCTTTGTACTTTAGAAAAGTTTTATTACAATTTACTCAACAACACAGTTGTATTAGCAAAAGAAAATCAAAAAATAAAACATCGTGGTAACGATTCAAATGGAGAAAAGATAGATTCTGTACGACATGGAGTATGTATGCGTATGTTTTACACTAAGTGTTGAATTAATAATTCTTTCAGTGCTAGAATATCAAACAAGAACTTTCAGTCAATCAACCTACGTTATAATAGTTTTTATTTATTAAGCGTACGCATTTCTATGGATTCAACGCATATAAGGTAAAAATGATTAACATTTTTGTGATGAAAAATTAATTAAGCAATCAAATTGGCTTATGTTTTCCGTAGGCGGCCAGCTGTCAAAAAATAATTTTGTACGACGTTCGAAAATGATGGAATATGTATCATCTAAGTTTCATTCATTGAGATATTTTTGCGTTGAATAGAATATGTTATCAGTAGAGCTGTAGGTATTAAGACTTGGCCTAGTCAGACTCAGAAAATTTTTAGCACTAAAATTTAAAGCTAAACCAATTCTGAAACAGAAACAAATTTTGAAAATGTACAAATACAAAAAGTTAGCTGGAAATTTGGTAACTTTAATCACCAAATTTGGTCAACTCAGCACTGTTCTTCACACAACAACCAAAAAATCCAACCAGATTGACGTGTCTAAAAATTCTGAAAACTTATACATTTTCAAAACCTGTGTTTTACTAATTTTCATACCTTTAGCCATTTATCAGCTTATACTCAGCAGAAATTATCTAAGCACAGCACAATTTATATTAAACCTGATTTTCATTGGAATGTTGACAATTCAACATGCTTTAGTATTTGAGTTTTATATTAAACGAAAAGAAATTGCGCTTTTGTTCAACGCTTTGCTGGACTTTGAAGACAGAAATAACGGTAAGCTAATGAAAACAATAAATTATTCATTACATTGCTTTACAAAATTTGTGGTATTTTTCTAGCTGAAAACTGGTATCCAGCAGAAACTCAGACAGGACTCTTTGCCAGATTTAATTTGTATATTAAACTGGGTATAGCTTCTCTTCCTCAAGTGGGCTCACTAACATGGATATTTCTTTTAACTCAACCCTGCATTCCCATGAACCTTGGAATTATATTCGTTCCGCAATGCTATCCTCCAAATTTATGGAATCGTAATCTACTCGCTTGGGTCTTTGGAATTTTAATACACATATTTCTATCCACATTTGTCGCTTGGTTATTTCTATTTTCGGGAGCAATCACAGTTTTACACTATATTGCATTTTCTACATCTCCATGTCTCTGTTTTATAAATTATGCGTATTTGTTCAAACGTCATCTGCTTAAGCTGCGAAATTCCAGTATATTTCCTGCGATTCAAATTTGGCGAGAAATTCAACTTTTGCTAAAAATGTACAACTTTATAAACCAAAACGTATTTTCCGTAGCAATGGCTTTACTTATGACGTATATCACTGTATTATGTTCCGTGTGCATTATTGGCTTGCACCAAGAATTTCCGGAATATCAGATTTTTTTATTTGGAATATTGGCGTTTGATACAACACTGGCTGTTATTGAAGCTGAAGGAAAAGCTAAGGGTGGAGTGTTATCAAAGTCTAAAGAATGTTTATCTGATGTTAAGAAATGGGATTGGGTAAGAAAAAGGAAAGTAGTAAGGAAATGGTTAAAATCCTGTCCAGATTTGAAAGTGCTTTTAGGCAGTTATCAATCGTATGACGTAGCCGTAGGATTACAATTAGCAAATTTCAATGTAAATCGTACAGTGGACGCATTACTGTTGCTTTAAGTATTGTTCAGATGGTTTGTACATATATATAATCCGAAAAATACACAATATCAAAATTGTTTTTTTTTGTAATGGTAGCCATTACTGATTATGCAATGCAGATAAGAAATAATGCATCATAATAACAAGATATCAATGTTTTAGTATTATTACGATTTTCGTTTGTTTATTTCATATGGTCTAAGATTAAGCACACAGCTCCTTTTTCTCTGATATTTTTCCTCTTGATTATTTTGCCATACATTATTCTTTTCATACAAGTTTCTAAAAAGTGGACATAATTTCTTTGTCGTCATAGATTGCCTCAGTTGGACAAGTTTTGCCTACCAAGGATTTCTCCGTTAAGCTTTATCTTGTTACAACTGCAACGTAGCTCTAATTTTTGCATTTTGTTTTAATGATTAATGATAATATTACTTCCAGGAAGCACACAGAGAAGTAAGGGAGGTTGTTTTTATCAACTCATTGGGAAATCAATTATATATTAGTATCTGCAAATATGACATAAACATCCTTTGTAAACCAGAAAAAATGCTGTCGTGGAATCCATCTGACTTGTTATCACCTAAATTTAGTTTTCACACAGATTTACAGTTAAAAAAAGAAATCTAGCAAATATATGGTATAGGAAACTGTGTACATGCTACTAATTTGGAAGATTTGTTTGTTTTTCACTGATACCGATAGTTACCAAGTAAATCAGCTCAGAACTTTTGTATTCGTGGATCAAGGTTAATCTGTAATAATAATTTTTAAATGCCAGTTTTATGAACCACTTTCTGGGTAGCATCAGCTTATGTTTTCCGTATGATAAACTTTATGATCCTTGATGATCAGTGTGTTCAAGTAGCAACCATAACTGACGCAAGCAAAGAACAATAAGGCTGATAAAAGAATATCCGAGATAACAAAATTTCCGTGGTGTGGTGTACTGTTATCTTTTTGTACTGCGTAATCACTGAGTAATCCAGCTTTATTACAACTTTGTTGAGTCATTCTGCTTTGCGACACACCTGCAAAAAGACTACTTCTACCAACAGTAATCAGTAACACACCGTTTTCTGTTAAGTTGTCACCTATTATTTTCATTCTTCCAATTACCTTCCATTGAATATTAGTTTCAGATACATCAGTTTTACCACTTTTAAAATAAACAGGTCAAAATAAAATAGTTTCTAAGAAATTACAATGGTTACAGTAGACGAAAAGCCCTATGACTATCTATTCAAAGGTAAGTAATTTCAAATATTTAGAAAAAAAAACTTGTATTTACTCTAAGCCATTTTGACTCTATTTTAACTTACTTGTTTCCAAAGTTGTGCTGATTGGGGACTCTGGTGTCGGTAAATCCAACCTACTGTCTCGCTTTACCCTCAACAAATTCCGCGAGGATACAAAGTCAACAGTCGGAGTGGATTTTGCGTCGCACTCACTTACTTTAAACGGAAAGAAAATAAAAGCTCAACTTTGGGACACAGCAGGACAGGAATGTTATCGTGCTATTACCTCAGCTTATTACCGAGGTGCCGTTGGAGCTTTGTTGGTTTACGATGTTGTCAAGCATCTGACCTACGATAATGTGGAAAGATGGTTGAGGGAACTTCGTGAACATGCAGATCCCAATATTGTGATTATGCTCGTGGGAAACAAAACTGACTTGAGACATTTGCGTGCCGTGCCTACCAACGAAGCGAAAGCGTTTGCAGAAAAGCACGGTCTGTCTTTTATCGAAACTTCCGCATTAGACGCCACTAACGTTGAAAAGGCTTTTCGAGAGATTTTAACAGGTAGGATAATTCAAAGTACAAGTTGAACATGATTAAAACCGTAATGTTTCTTATCAACTGAATAATTTGTTTGCAGAAATTTATCACACGGTAGAGAAAGCAAGTTTGATAACAGGTAATCAGATAAAGACTCCGGCCTTCAGTCTTTCCGAGACTATTCCAGTTGACTCACCAGAAGAGAAAATGTTAGATAAAAGGCAATGCTGTCTTATTTTGTGATGATAGCACATATTTAATATTAAATGCAACAAGAAACCGTATGGTGTATGGATTATCACAATTCAGCTCCCATATGTATTTACACAACGCATGTCATTTAAACCAGACTTGAAAAATTTAAATGTGCAAATATTTTTATAAAACATGACACTTTCTATAATAAATTTAGTTTTATCCTTATTTCTTCTACATGTACTGATTTTGGTGTGCCAAAATGCGCATGCTTAGTAAATAATGATAAAGCATGCTTATATATAGTAACGGAAAATAAGGAACGATGTTGAAAAATTTTAGACCCATATAAGATAACCCTTTATCAGTAGTATAGTTTTGTTATCTATATTGTAATCCAGTGACTCATTGGTCTGTATTCTGTACCGCACTGTTGTTGAGTCACTTTAGGTATTATCACAGTTCAGCCTAGAACTTGTTGATATACAAATTGCATTACATTGGTATTTTTATTTTGTGAATATCTGACTGAATTAGCTTGTAAACTTAATTGATCATCAAATTGTTATTTCTTTAAACGAGCAAACGTCACAAGACTACCGCTTTGAAAGTAACATTAAACAAGAAATGCGTTTCATCCAAAACGAATCCACACGACTTTCTAAACCCGGAGCAGAAGAAGGAGCAACAAAAATCTTTAAATGATTTATGATGGATGTTCACTATATTGCACCCATAGTGTAGTACATTGACTACATTGGTGTTGCCGTTGCCATTGTTTAACAAATTGGAATATTTCTTTGTCATTGTTGATATCGCTTACCTTGACATTTACAAATACTTTTGCATACACACGTGGGCTATTCAAACAACTTTTGGCATTCGTCTCTGCATCATAATTTTTTTCATGTACAATTTTCCTTTAAACCTTTATGAAATTGTAAATCTGGATTTTCCCAAATGATGACAAATAGGTACACTACTCTTTCAGCCAGCAAATTTTAACTGATGTGCTCATTTGCTCGCAGTGCAAGGTTTGTGATGGTTTGCACAGACGTTTTCCTTATTCTTGAAATTCGAAGATTGAAATTGCTTGACTTCTTACCTATTGTTTTCCTAAGTATAAAACCTCTTTGCAGTAACAAAAAATGTATTAATAAATTTCACTTTTCTTGCTCTTTCATGGACTAGTTTTGTGCTATCACTATATGTTTTGGTATTACATTACATAACAAGCCGAGCCGGCATAGCCCAGTGGTTATAACCATACTACTGAGGCTGCCTTGCTCCGAGTTCAATCCTCGGTGATCGGCATACACTAAACGAATCATTGTTTGGAAAAAACACAACTTAGCCAGCATAACGACCCCGGACGGGACGCTGGTGGTGTAAAACAAACAAACAAACAAACAACTTTACTTCATATACGTTTGGATTAACAAAACACTGAATAAATCAGAGTAAATTAGATTGAGCTTCTATTACAATTAGGTAATTTTTCAGTACCCTTTTAAAAGATGATACAACTGCGGTTCAATTGAACTATTATATTTTCAGCAAAGCATGTATCAGTGAATGAGCCCGAATCTACATTGATGAATTTCGTCACAAAAGAACTACCAGCTTCAACACCGAAGATTTTACAAACATACCCTGCTTCGGAGAAAGCAGCAAACGTGCTAGGGCATCCACTCCATAGCATACATTTAAAAGGGGATGGACTGACTGTGAATCTGAAAAATACCCCTTTTCTCCTACTCAACCCTATTTTCCTTTGCATTTTTGGACTCTCGGGCATTTTCGTGCGTGCAGTTGTTGACTTATGCTTACTACCATTAAATGGAATATTTGCGATTGTGAAGTTCGTTGAAGACCACCACAATCGGTTTATGGCTTGGATGGAAGTACTAGAACAATATTATATAGAAAAGTCATTAAGCACTGCGCATACAGTTTGGCATGTGTATTGTTTACATCTGGTGAGTAATTTGTGAGTTTTTGTTTTCTTACAAGTTTAAAGTTCAATTGCTAATGAAAAATTTTACTTCATTGTTTATAGTTAATATTGACTCAATCACTGGTGGTAACAGGATTCGGCTTAGCACGTGATCTTTCTGGCGTACTAAATACCTGAGTTTTCGGACTTTAGACATATAACTGAAAAACGGAAACAAACGCAATTGTTTTCATTTGACACTTCTGTTGTTTACTTGTGTGGAGACAAAGTGGATGCCAGATCAATTATTAAAACTACATGTTGGTCGGCGTTAGGTATATTTGTCATGGCAGCTCTTTTTCAAGTATGGAGTTGCGTTGGCTTAATAGACTCCACGAGCGACGTAAGTACTAATATTGTTTAGTAGATTATACTTTTTTTTAAAGCAAAGCTGATACGTTGCAACATTCATGTTCTAAATTTGTACAGGAAATGTCTATCGCTAATCGCAAAAAGCTGACAAGATCCTGGCATAATACCATCATAATTTTCATTTTCATTGATCTGACGTTATTTGCAGTTGACACAACACTGGATGATCCGCAGTTGGGTGGCAATGATGACTCCCTTTCGTGTACTTACTTTGTGTCCAGTAATTAAATACATTAGTGAATTAGAATCTTTGCAAGTTTTGGAAGAAGCGCCTGATGTTCCAACAGTAAATCGCTGGTTTAGGGAACATATTAAAATTGTGCTTATTATTGTAGTTTTAATACTTGCAGGTTGTGTTCTGGATTATTTACGGTATTCGAATTCTAAGTCATGATATATAAATATTTTGTGGTGATTCTGAAAACTTGAAAATACATTAATATATACTCAAGAAATGGAAAACAGCAAACTGAAGAAACAAAACTTATAACTTTAAGGTTTATTTTGTGCATTATGAAATGAGTTTGTAATTATTAAATACCCCATTAATAGTTTATCTTTTTCATTTGAACTCTTTTGAAAACTGTCAAAGCTTTTTGTATTTTTAAAGCTTTAGAGTATTTCCAATAATATTTACAAATTTCAAAGAATATACGTTAAATCGATGTTTTGTGGAACTTAACCAAGGAAATACACAAAAGTACGTCTTAATGAATAGATGACAAACGTCAAATACCTACCTTTCTTATCTACTTGGCTCAAATTATTGTGACACGCTATTTGTGAATTTTGATTTGATGTAAGGAGTGATGCTGCACGGGATACCCAAACGATATATTACAAGCATGTATATAATGAATATTTTGATAACATATTATTATGCCATAACTGGTATTAATTTAGTTCTCTAAATATAGCTTGACTTTATTCCAAAATCATATTCTTGTTGACGACTTGAGTTAAATAACTGAAATCTCATATCTATTTGTATAAAAGTTTGTTACCAATCATTCAATGAGCCCCTATAAAAACCAATGCAATTTAAATAGTCTATTGTTATGTAAATACGTATTTATTGTACTGTCAGTAGGGTATTAAATATCCCTCCGACTACTTTCTTCTGAAATTTTAGTCCTGTTATTCTTCTAATAACAAACATTTTGCCACATTGAACTGCAAGTGGTTGACAACTTTTTCTAAATTTTCTAACAACTTGACCCCAATGTTTACCACCCCAGGAATCTTCATTTTCATTTACACTCCTTTTCCAGGTTTGAAGTGCTTCCTCACTCAAAACATAAAATTTTCCACAGAGAAATAAAAACACGCTCCAGACAAGCCATACAATAATGGTCAAAACTGACAACAAAACCAAAACCTTACATTGTAAGTTGCTCCATTGACGAACCAATAAGTAGCTCCAAGCAAGTGTAAGATTTATAACTAAGAACTGAAGAGGAATAAGACACACTCCACCAAGCTCCAACATTAACCCGTGTAGTAACTGCAATCGCCTATACAATAAAAGCATGTTCAATGCTCCCGTTTGCTGCAATCTTAGAAAGGACGGTCCTTTGTACGTGAAGGAATATTTAATTAAAAAGATTACATGGAAAGAGTAAGAAATAAAACACGCAATACCAAACAGCAAGAAAAGACAAAGGTTAAGGTTGAATATGAAAATTAGGGGAAACTGAATCAAGTAAAGTATAAACCACAGTATATTAAACCTAATATGATTTAATACGGAAATGAAGAATATAGGCCAATCTGGAAAAACTAAATAAATCAAAGAAAACCCTAAACTGATTTGGGCAGTTATACAAGGAAAGGTAACAAGGATAAATTTTTCAAGGATTTTTGACAATTTTAAGTCAGTTTTTAGCTGTTTTGATGAATAATGTGTGTAGTGGGGTAGTGTAAGGTAGCGAATAAACCATAGTGCGTTGTTAAAAGCTTGAGCAATAAGTTGTGGCCGAATAGCTTGAATTATTGAAAGTGGGAAAGGAACTCCGTAGTAAAGAAGAACCATTAGTGACATGCTAAAATATCCGTAATTCATAATCCAGTAAAATTTTAGGGTTTGGAATATAAGGTAAATGAGGTAAATAAAGTGATAAATCAGCCAAAAATTGGCTCGAGAAGCGGTTAAAGAACAATAGTGGCATGAGTAGGTTGGGTAATCAAATGAAAACGAACTGCTACCTAATCTACAGGTGAGTTTAAAGAAGCCAGAAAGAGCTTTAAGTAAATATTCGCTTATCATGTCTAGCCTAGCAAGAGGGCTCAGCGAGAGTGCAGCAGTGTATGTGAACTGTTCCTCGGCCCCGCAAACAATTTATTTTAGTTTTAACCTTAACACTTTTGTAATAACAGGTTTTAGGGCACATTTTAGCAAAATGACAGTTACAAAAGCTATGCAACAGAACATAGGTATTATTTCTAATTGCGTAATTTAAGGATATGTTGTATGTAATATTACAGAACTTGCTGAATGCTAGCAAAATTAAAACATCACTAGAATTTTTGTAAACGCTTGCTATATTTGGATTCACTCAGGTTGCCATAATGAAACATAATTGTATTTGTAGCAAAGCTATGTTTTTTTCTGTCTATTAAGCCTAATTTTAGATTTAAAATTCTATAATTCAAATCATTTTGATGCAGATTTTTATTTAAGTCACGTATACTAAAACATTACAACGATTCTTTACTTACTCAGATACAAAAACAAATTTTTGTGGCATTATCCAGCCAGTAAATTGTTACTCTATGCCATGTTTTGTATGGGAAGTTATGAAGATATGTGGCTCAAACTTGCAGCAATTCATTACATGATATTTGCGTCCTTGTACAATTACAATTATGAATTCAGTTACCATCATATTTAGTTCAAAACCTTTCAATAATTTTGATGTTTTGTTTAATAAATTCTAAATGTATATATGCTTGATTTGAAATAATTATTTTAATAGGAGGAGGAGTAGTAGTTGAAACAAATTTTCATATAACAACAATCGATTGTATCAATGTTACATTTAAAATGTTACATGTACACCAACAAATTTTTTAGTCATTAGTAAATTACAATGTTCAAATGTAATAGGTATATCGACTGCTTTATACTGGTCTTGAAATGCTAATTGTTTTGCACTTTTGTATAAATAAAATAAATACAAGGCTCAAGCAATTGTATTTTGTTATCAGATTCATAGTTTAGATAATTTATGCTTCATTGTTTCATTTTTCTATCGACAAAAACATAAAAATGCAAAATACTGTTTAGAATTTTTGTATTTTCTGGAGCCCAATTAGAATGTACCATAGAGCCAAATTCTAACTTGGGCTTGGGATAATAAATATAAGAATACGTTAGTAGTATCAGTTGTACCCGTCTGATTGTTCACAATCGTCAACAGCAGCTAGTATACACCTTACCATTTTATATGGAAATTCAATTTTCTTTACACGAACTACCTGATGTTTGGTTTCAAAAACCAATTTATATTTTTCAAATCTTATCAACTAATTCCATCACATCCGTAAGCACTTATTGTTTTACTGACGATAATCAATATGTTGCTATGGCAATATTTGTTTGCTTAAAGAACCCCAATCCAAACAAAAAGGACTATAAGAAACTTGCCTCGTGTGGAAAAACACACCTGGAATTTGAAAGTTTTTTTTACCAAGACATGCAAATAATCTCGTCATACAAAAATCCTAACAAACGTGATAAACAAAAAACCATTATACATTAGCTGATTTACAAATAACAATACTTGACATTCTAAACATTTTTAAATAGTAGACAGATGCTTATAAATAAAACAAGAATAAATCGCTTTGCAAGAATTTTAGGTACCTATTGCGGAATAACAACACGGGTTACTGTTACCTGTTTCATGTGTTTTGCTTGTCTGCTTAAATATCGTCATATCAAAAAGCAGTGGATGTTTCTACACATCTCATTATTTTCTTCTGCAAATTAAAAGTTTAGTTGAATTATTTAAATCAGCACAGTATAGTAGTTATGTAAGCAACTAATAGTATCTAGTATCGATAAACAACCAAAATAGTAGAAAATACTGACGAGCTAAATATTACCTGCTCTTGATTTGAACGAGATTCGTTTAGTTCAAACTCTGAAATGTTTCTTTTGTGCTCAAGTAGGAAAACCATTAACACAATGTTTCAAACTTTGTGCGTCATCCAATTTCTTACTACAACATATTCCAAGCCACTAGCCAACACAAGTTTGAGCTCATCACTAGATCCCTTTGATAGTCTTTCCACAAAAAAGTCATTGGATTTGTATCAAAATAGCTGGAAGCACGGTTATGAATTCGATACCATTGATATCAATACAGATATATCCAATTTTCTTAAACATGAGCATTCTTCATGCTTTATAACGGTTACAAACTTTTACGGTGTAAATTTTAAGTCAGTTGGCTTCCCGATTGTTGTTCGCAAGTTAACTGTAATGGTGTTTCCAGTTTTGGAGGAGATGCTTAGTGGATCTGAGTTAGCATATCATGCAAGGTGGACATTTTCGGATTACAATCAATCGAACAATTGTAACAAAACTCTTAAAGCATTTCAAAATGTTAGCGAAAGTTGTACGCTTGATTCGGCATTTTTTGCTGAAGACATATCCTTTGGAGAGAAATTTGCGGGAATCGACTTTTTAAAAATTAGTAGTTCATCAAATCCCTGGAACTGTGAGCTGAATATAGGAATTTATCCACCCGAGTTTGTTTATCTTCCTGTGTATCAACACATAACTAGCTCTATATTTGATGACCTATTTTATCCAAGCAGCTGGTTTTGTCGAAATACAAAAAACCTAGCATATTATCTACCAAGTTCGGTGCCAGAAAAAATATTGCTGTTTTTGAAAATAGGAAGACTACCAAATGTAGATCCATATGACGTTTCGTTACATGTTCTTGGTTCAATCCATTTTAGTAAAGTACAGCAAGCCATTATATATATTCGCGAAGTGTTTGCCACAAGTGAGTTATCCAGGTTGATTGTATTGCCTAATACGGCATTCAACTATTCATATCCATATTTTAATTATGGCAGCGGCGTAACTGTGCAAGTTTACAATAGTTACTTTTGTCCCTCTTCGTCAAATCCTTATAAAAGCTTGCACAGGTACAATCTAGCGGCCAATGAACGTTTTATGGGCACATATAGTCGGGTTCTCTTATCCGTTTTCGGTAACCTGACGTTCACTTTTGACAGTAATTTGGTTTGTAAAAATGGACAATATTCTCCTATGGGAAACACGTCATTGCACAATAAAGTTCCAAAGATTTATTTTGAAATTGTTACAGCTGATGAAGAAGTCGGCAAATACCCCGCACCTATTGTAATTCTTCAAACGTTCAATGGCTTACGTTTTGTAAGTTGCGGTAGACCGCAGTTAAGTAAATTGCTTTACTTGGAACTTACCAGTGCCTTCAATATATCAGTTTGGAGTTGTATTGGAGGTGTAGTGTTGATTGTAGCATTCATCATGAACTACGTCAAAGCCGGGTTATTTAGTGGTTGGATGCTGTCAATATACAAGGTTTTAGTGGAACAGGGCGACCCATTCCCTAGCAAGTTCTTAAAAAAGACCAATATTGTTTGCGGATGCATACTTCTAACAGGAATTGTGATAAGCAATGCATATAAAAACGTGAATGTTTACAACATGATTTCGCCAAGAGGCCCAGTTCCATACACGCATTTTGAACAACTGATTACCGGAAAATTTACAGTTTACACATCGATACAGTTAAATGCGTTCCCGACCCGGAACTTTGCGTTTTATGAAAAAGTACTTAGAGACTTTTACAATGTTTCGAATGTAAAGGTATGGACAAATAAACATACTTTAGAGAACAACTACACTTACAGAAACAGTACATGGAGAAATCAGTCCAGCAATTTTTTAGTTGAGGGTATTCTATCTGACGTTGCAAGATACTTTCTTAAAGTTGCTGACAAGGACCTTGTAGTTACAAAATTATACAACATTACTAAACTCCTTCCCTCTACCGGTGCCCATTTCCGCAAAGCATCAAAAATTCCCGCTTCTCGTCGATCGTTAAAATTCTTTGATAATTTACGAACTAATGAATCTCTCCAGCTACTATCAAAATGTAATCAGGTTGCTGTTATTCTGCCATTGTATGCCTGTGTGAATATTAATAAAAAGCTGCTTCAACATGGATTAACAAACGTATATGTCGGTACTGAAAATCGGTTTCAATCACAGCTGATTATACGATTTGAGCGATTATGGCCGTGGAGTGTAATTGAACGTTTAAAATTATTGCAGGGTGAAACTGGGATTTGGAATAGGTGGACTGATATTATGTTAAACAGTGCGACCTTGAATCAGAAAGAAGCTTGGAAAAACCAACCAATCAAAGCTCCAAGCATGAGTAGCAACATACTTGTAATATTTACTCTACTTATGTTAGGATTGTCCTTATCAGTGTTAGCGTTTATTTTGGAAGCTAGGCAGCTTTTACAAAACTGTTTAGTAGTTTTATGGGTAGCGTTTGACCGTCATGTCAACCAAAAAATCATATTAGTATGTACTGTTGTGCTCTCGCATCCATTTCAATGTCAGTTTTGCAGCTGGAATAGACATAAAAAAATTGGTTTGTGAATAACAAAATTAAGTGGTAGATTTTAATAATGCCAAAGCCATCACTTTGAATTTATATACATTACGATACAGGTGTTGACGGTGCTAACAGTACAGATTTCCCTTTAGTAGGGTGTAGTATTTGTTTTACATGCAAGCATTTAGCTTGGTTTACATTTTGAAGCAAAACAGCAAATTCTGCTTAAATGTAATTGCTTATTTAAATATTTATATTTAAAAATATCTCCGCGATAGAATTCTTTAATACAACATAGCTTAATGAACGTGAACATGACATGATGATATCAATTATGACATAATTATTATGCTGTAGTCTATATTTTAAGTAAGCCTAGCAAAGAAATCCAGTTATAAAATTTAATAATTTCCCATTAATTTTTATACTCCAATTAAAATTCATAAAATAAATAAAATTCTCTCATACTGAAGACAATCAAGTGTTTATATTATAGCCGTAGTTGCAGCGCTAATTTTGCTAGTTGGGTTTGTAATTATTTTGCCAAAAGGAATTAAACTTGTATTAACGATTGCCAGAATTGTAAGTAGAAATCGCCATATTGGTAAAAGAATTTGGATGGAGACAAAAACAAAGGTGTCTCAAATTTTTATGAAAGAAGCAATGGCATTGTCAACCCTAAGGTTTAAATATGAATCATTTATGGATATTACGGAAGAGTTTTTTATTGAGTTTGGTGCTTTGTTGACTGATATCAGATGCAATACTAGTTTTTGATTTCCAATAAACATTGTACTATACAAAATATAATGTTATTATGCTGACGCAGTGTTAGAGTAGCTGTATGAAAAGGCAATGAAGTGAGCACTATGATTAAGCACGATAAACTGAGTGCGATGAGTGTTGCAAAAAATGTTAATTTAATAAAAAGCAAAATAAGTACAAAAACGATAAAGTATGTAATAGTCAATACAAAGCAGTGAATTTATTTAGAAATGTAAGCTCATTATTCCTGAATTCATAAATAAACTTTACTAATTACTGAAACCTGTTTATTGCCAATAATAATTGCATAAAGTTTACTATTCTAAAGTTGAACCATTTTACCTTACCCACTTGCCGTTACGGTGAAAAGGTTAAATGTTTTAATATTTACTCCTTCATAACAAATCACACAAACTGATATACAAAATATGCGTTTGTAATAAACAATAAAATATTATAACGTCCAAAATCTGAAAATGGACAGAATAAAATATTTTTTCAAGGAAATCTATGGCTTTACTACAATAATTACATCACTTTCACTCTTACTGTCATCCTCCGTTCTGCTGAAGTATTTAAACCCTGAAAATACAACCATACTCAAAAATCTTAAATTGGTACAAAGTCATTAAGTTATAAGTTATTGCCAGTTAACCTACCAAAGTTTCCATTATTACGGCGAGCTCTAGAATACAAGACGCCTAGAATGGTTCCAAATACAAAAATGGCAACAACCGCAATCGCGCAAACTAAAATCCATCCGATGCCGTGATAAACGGTGGGGGGTCTGGGGTCACTTATAATTATTCCAGAAGGAATTTGTGTAGTAGCGTTAATAACAGATACAACCCCTTTTGTGGTTGTGTTGGGAGTAGGGATTAGGGAAGTAGTAGTAGAAGGTTTAAAGCCGTCACAGAAATCATGTGGATTAATCAATTTCTTAAAGTCATCAATATTAGTGCAGTTTGCAATGGTACGACCAACCTCAAAACTAAAAATGGAAACAAAATGGTGTTGTTAGTGTTTTTACCGTGCAAAATAAATAGTATGTCAGTTGTATTGACATAAAAAATTAAAAAGTTTTTACTCACTAGTCGTCAAGCATATGCTGACCGCAAATATCAAGTCCGGCAGTCTTTTTTCGTAGCTGGGTCGCACATGAACACCTAAAGATAATAAATCAGTTTTACAAATAAATATGCGTAGGTAATATAGTATTTGATATTGCTAAGCCTTTAAAAACACAAACATACCAGTACTGTCCTATTTTTGCTATTTTAGTATGGCTGTCGTTAAGAATGCGTCTAGTTTCCTCAGCATTTTCTAAACAATCTGCGGATGCGGCTCCAAGCCCCAAGCATAATAATGTAGTTAGCGACAATAACCTTTGTTCCTTGGTGAGTTTCATTTTGCTAGTAGTTTTTCAACTTAAGTTTTCAAGTGAATTCAGTAATTTACAAGCTTCGAAGTCACAACTTTTTGAAAAAATTAAATATGAAATATTGATTATTTCGTTAAATTTAATACAGCAGTTTGAACAAAACTTAAAAGCAGTTTATATACGGTAGATTATTTTAATATCTAAATCGTCTAACAAATGCGGAGACGTTAGTAGCTCCAGGGTTTTTTCTCACCAGAAAATGAAAATGACACAAATGAACCGAAACGACCAACAAAATGTTACGTATTTACTCACTATAAGCTCACAATAATATGTGTTTTATGTAGCTTAAAACGTTCTACGAACCGACAACGAAGAGACGAATTTGTTTTTAAGTTACAACACGGAAGTAGATGAAGCTTTGTGTAGATGGGTCGTATTGGCTAACCCAGAAAGGGATTCTTGATGCACTTACAACACACTTTGTTGTTGTTCACTACCACTGCCCTTATCCTTTTTTTCTTTCCTTAGGATTCTTTTGTTCATCTTACATGCTAGAGCTTCCTGTTGACCTTTCTTTGTTTCATGCATATATTTACCTTTCCATTGTTGACCTTGAGTAGCCTTCTGAGCATAAACGAGTACACACTTTCACTTTTGCTGTTACACAAATTATGAGTGTGCTGGAGCTGTTGTATTAGCAATGCAAACATTCACGTTTTTACAAATAATAAAGTAAGGGTTCTTCACCAGAAATGCTTGTTATTGTGATGTTAAAAAGTACGTTTTGTCTATAGTGAATCGACATACCACGTATGAACCATACACCATATAGGTAAATGGTATTAAATGAAGTATTGTACAAAACAAAGATACCTTAAGCTTTTTTCGGTATACAAAAATATTACTTTGGTCTCAGTCGGGAGCACGACAGGTAAATAACGTGAGGGAGTAAGTACAAACTTTAGTCTCAAATTCTTTAAATTTGTAATTTGAAGACAATGACAGTAACAATGATCATTAAGTGCTTTACAAGCAAGTAAAGCTAACAATTTGCATAAAAATTTATTAACACACCGTATTTTCTTTGGTACATGCAAACCATTACGCAAAAAGGAGGAAGGCAGAGAATTGCCTAAATACCTGCGGTCACGCAAAGCCAAACCCACCAAGGAATGAATTCTTTTCCACCTCTTTTGTGTCTATAGAAGGTTCTTCTTCGGAGATTAAGGGGTCTTTAAGGCGAGCCAGTGCTAAAGGCGGGGTGCCTAGGATTTTTGGTCGTTTTGGTTTGATAGAAAGTAGCAGATGAGATATGATGTGCTGGACAAAGACTGGAATAAGCGACTAAAGAACTGAGACGGTTAACAAAGGCACTACACAAATTATATTTTTAGTTGATCTAACTGAATTATTTGCTACGTTTGTAGTTGCGCTGTTTGGATTTTATCCCGAACACAAAACAAAAAAATAATTGCATAAGTCTACATTACATGTTTAGTCAATATTTATAATGTCAACCCTCTTTATTTACCCCGTAACAAATCGATATAATACAGTAGCCCAAATGAAAAGGGAAGGAAGCAGGGAAAAGTTGCATACAGATTGTTGTAAATTGCTTATGCAGCAAGGCAAACAAAGTCAGGTAATATCTATGTAAGCATATAGGTATACTTGTCAGCTCCTCAGCTGAGTTTTCTTGCATGCACGAGTAGACTTGTTGTGTTTTGTCAGATCAAAACATTCTCAAGCTGAAATTGTCCCTACGCTCCCGTTCACTTCACTCTAAATTTTATACTATGTTTACAAAACTTAGGTAAAAAAATAAATTTAACAAACTAATTTAGTCTTTGTGCGTATTCGAGAAATTATTACAATGGCAACTCCATCAATTCCAAATCGACCGTGTACGGTTTGTGGAAAGAGAATTAATAGCCAATTAATTACAAATCTTGAAACAAGTAAAAACAGTCACCTGTCACAATTATGGATATATTATTACCACCAAAGTGTTCAGCAGGCTGTTGACTTGCCAAATGCTGGAACCAATTCAAATCTATCACAACAAAGTGGTGTTCCAAAATTCAGTTATGTGTTGTCAGTGCCAAACCTAACTAATGATCTATCTGGAGATGAAAATTCCTGCTATCCCTTTTGTAAAAATTGTTGCGAAGAATTAGATAAACTGCAAAAATTACATGAAGACTTGGAACAACTGAACAAATCTGTGCAAGCCCAAGTTTCCAAAATTGTACAACTTCATCAAACGAATCCCACCAGTTCCATAAAATCTCAATTAGCAAGTTTGGGAGGTCAGTCCAGTTTGCAGATGTCATTTGCTGGGGCATCACTTGGAGCTGAGAATATTAGCAAAACTTTACAATTTCTGAACACGTTTTGTAATGGGATGTTGAAACAACAACGGCGAGATGCACCAACAATGAACACATCAGGTAGATTAAAAATTTAATTATCGAATTTTTATTTATAAGTCCAACAGATTCTGGCGACAACTTTAACATAAGTTTATTAATTTCTTATAGAAAATTATCCAGCTCCTCAACAACCAAATTTGGATTATGAGACAGTCAACGTCCATAGATTTGACACTCTTCAAACAGCGCCACAAAATGATGAACTCCAAAATTCTGAACACTACAATTTGTCATCTAGTAAAAGCCAAAAGATTCAAGTTGGTAGTATGGAATCTCCATTCTTTGACGAAAGTGAATTTGAAAGTGAAGAAATTACTATTAACACTGTTAAAAACGAATCTACTATGGACTTTGAAGAAAATATGGAAACCAAACCACAAATTATTCAATTCACTTTTCCTCAACCTTCATCTTCAAATCCTTCATTGTCGCATTCTTCAAACGTGGCTAAAACATCTTGCAAATCCCAACCCAAACCCCTTAAACGTAACCGAAGTAATGAGGTTTCCTTTATGAAGGAGTGTCCAATCTGTGGAAAACTTATGATGGCATGTAATTTACCCGCACATGTCAGAAGGCACAAGGGCATTAAACCGTATGAGTGTGAATATTGTGATTATAAATGTTCTGCAAGGGCTGATATCACACGACATCAAAAAATTAGGCACATGAAGAAACTGGAAATGGATAAGAAAATTAAAGATCCGCTGGCAACTTGAGAGACAAATTAAATTAAATTTAGCAATATGCTCGTAACCTTTCTAAAATTACTTTAAAACCTATGCAGCAATGCCGAATGTTCAATTGTGCTATAAAAATAAAATATTCTGCATTAATCTATATGTATAATTTGTGAGCATTTACCATTGCATTAAAATTGTATACATTTTTCGTTTTTGGTGGTGTTGTGTTCTCCAATTTCATGAATGGGGTTTGCTACTAACACAATCCACTTTTCGTTTACGAATATGGTATGAAACAATTCGTTGCATACTTTTAAAAACCAAATATTTTGCATACAATAATGGATAGCTAAGAGTTTTCCAACCAACACAAATCAACTTCCATATGATTTTCCTAATTTCTGCTACAAAGCAGCCAACTGCCAACAGCAAACCATTTGCTAGTAAAACAAATATAACTGCTATATTTCCTTTCATGTTTGCAGCTTTAATTGGCATTGGAATAGGTATAAACGACTGACTCCCAAACATTTCCCCCCACCATTTAAAAATTCCTGACTGTTTAATTCCTCTTAGGCGTCGTAACACATAAGGAGGAACCATACCAGTTGGATTAAAGGTAAAGCTGATATTCGTATATGTTTCTGAGCTAATATCTGCCGGAATACTTTCACGCTGCAAATCTTTTGTAATCTTTGTACTTAGGTACTCTGGCAAAAACACTGCAACGTTTTCGGAATTTCTCAGTTCTTTTATTAGTACTGCCAGTTCATTGTCTCTAAAGCACTGGTAATTCGAGCTTCGACCACGATTCTTGCATTTCATCATGGGCGTGAATTTTACGGACGTGTTCGAACCAAATTCACTTTGAAGGAATAAATCAATAGTTTTATTATGTAAATAGCTAGCATCAAGAATTTTCTGCATGTTCTCGTTAAACAACTCTTCCATCTTGCTTTCAGTCTTGAGAGCATCTATCTGCAATTCAAAATACGACAATGCCGAATATATATCGTATGAATTTGTTCCATGGTTTATCCAACCTATATAATGGGCGGTTTGAAGTGGTTCATCGTTCTCACTAAATGCTGGATCAATCTTTCCACTTTGTATGAGCATTTTAAAGTTGTTATCCAATAATTGCTGCAAAGTTTTAAAAGCTATTCTAGAGCGAGGTAGCACGAGATTGTACACATTCACATTTTTGTAAGCATTGCTTAAGATCACTCCCATCAAAAGAAATACCCCAGCTAAAATGCGGGTTCTCGAAACATTTACAAATCGTCTTGGAAACGGATCCCCTTGCTCAACTAAAACCTTGTAAAACACTATAATATACGGCGAACTTGAACACAGTGATTTTGCTCCTATTAACAAGGCTATGGAAAAAGAGAGAACAATCACACAGACGAAAATACTGAGCCATACATCATTTTCATAAGCGGCAATAAGCTCTTTAAACTGAAACGGATTAGTTTTTTGTTTTCCACGGCTGACAAACTTAAGATTCGCAAACGAAAAGTACATGGTAATGGAAAATTCGTAGTATGTTTGTTCAGTAAAATCTTGTATAGAGCTGAACCACATCGCAGAATAATTCCAGTTTTTGGGAGTGTCTACTTCTTTGTTCATTTTGCAAATTGTATGCTTTCCTTCTATTTGGTATGTAAAATTACCGGATAAGTCCAGCAGCATATACGCATACAATTGCCATACTTTTACTGCGTCATTTTTATAGTTCGTTCCTTTGAAAAATTGAAGCACCATATTTCCTAGATCACACTGATCTATTATATCACGAAACGAATTTGCATATAGAGTGTAAGTTCCATAAAAATCCCAGCTTGTTTGCACATTTTTTGGTTGCGTAATTTCTAGAAGCCTATCAATAGGAAAGATTTTATCCCATGTGCTAATTGAAACTGTGTGGTATTTTAAGTGGTTGATAAAACTAATTTCCGGGGACCAAATGGAAATATGTGCAATGTTTGCCCTTGTATGGTCTCGACTTACTATCAGATGGGCGGTGCAGTACACATGTTGTACTAGATTATCCAACTTTCTGATATGATATACACGGTTTTCAATTTGTCGACTGTTTTTTAATAAGTCCTGCTCAGACTTGTTCAAAATAATATGCACAACTTGAACACAGTTTATCAAATGATCAGGACTGTATGGATAGCTGAACAAAAACGAATGTGGAACTATTTGATCATCATAGTCTGGTCGAAAAAGTTCAATGTTTGCAGCACAATTCCACTGTTTTGTAACAGCAGTGTATCTAATATTAATGTCAACACAAAACGTATCAAGATGAGATGACAGTTCGTTTAGATAAGTTGAGAATTTACATGGGTAGTTGTTAAAAAGACTAAGCAAGTCAAATATGTTGTCATTTATATTGTGCATGCCTTTTGGAATCATTACAAGCTTTCCCTCAAAGAAGGAGTTGCTTAGTAACTTTAGATATAGAGCGGGAACCATATTACGTATTATTACTGGAAACATTGCTGGCACTTCTAAATTAACTTCCTGGTAGTTATTTAACACGATAAGACATTTTGTTGCATCAGTAAATAAAGGATCTAAGAGTTTATGCACGTTTTTAATTTTTGGTAAAAAGTTCCTTGTTTTTAGACTGCTTAATAAAACGTCTTGTGTCAACCTTTTTTTCAACAATAAATCTTCACACTCTAATGGCTCAGATTTATTACCGTAACAATCAGTTGGAGTATTTGTGTTGTTCTTTAACAGGTTTTCTATGACAATTTTATATGACGAGTTTGACTCAGCTACAACAACATAATAAATCAATACAAAGAATATATTTTTGAACATCTTGCTAGTTGCCTTGAGCATTACAATTAGACAAGTTAAGTAAATAACGACTTCGACTAAATAAAATGTGTAAGTAATCCACAAACAGGAATACACTACATGCTGTATGTAGAAGCATTAACAAGTTTCCACTATCAGGCTGTTATACAGTGCCAACCCTTAAAAATAATACAGGTCACACAGAAATAATTATGATTCCAAAGTAAGAGTCCGTAGCAATTGTATTCTATATCTTGAGTAAAGTATAGTTAGAACCACTGTTTGAAAGTTTGAAATACGTTCTAAATATTTGGCATGCTGAACTATGACTGATTAGTGATAATGCTCGAATCGCGTCTGCATGCACGCCATTACTACCATAAATATTCAATACTACCAAGCTGAAGTTGTATTGTAAACATATTTTAATTTCACTAATTGACTTCAGCTTAGCAAAAATATTTTTTTCGTTTTCAAGAGAAAGTGGGTGGCTGGTATATCACTACTTTCAACTGTTGGCATAGACAAGTTTTAATACAGCTAATTGAATTCACATTTAAGTAAACATGTTTTTTATTCTTATAGCTACGACAACATCCAGGTACAATAATTTGCTTTCTAGTTAATAGAGGTTGAATGAGGCATGTGCAACAGGCACAAAGTAATTCGCGTGCTCTTAGAAAACGAATTATATCCAGACAAAAATAAATTCAATGCTTAAATGACAGATCCACATGAACGCGGATTAGCTCGGATGCTCCAAGTGTTTTTATGAAATTAATTTAGCAGTCTAGCTAACAATTGTGCTAGTTTCTAATTGTTTATGCAACTGAAAGAAACAAAATGATACCCCAAATCTGCTTTTGGAAAGCAATAAAATGACCAGCAGTTGTAGCTTTTATGTTAATTATGCCACTTGTAAATCTTCAATAAGATTACTGACAAGTCCGAGAGCTTACGGCTATAAGCTAATTGTTACTTGCTTGTAATATAACTGTTATGAAAACTTCATTTGGATTATTTCTACAAATTAATGACTGAGTGAATAAACAATTATTTTAAGCAAACAAACCATAAATAAAATAATTGTAAATCAAAAACAATAGAGTAATTAACGATTTTTGGCTTTTGTTTATTTCCGAGAATTGCGTAAAATACTGGCATCGTTCCAAAAATTGTAATGAACCGGTCTCTATAAAAGGCAGGCCTACTTTGTATGTTTGTGCTTAAATGTCGCATCGGTTGAAAAATAGTTAAATTAAATCCCGATAATTTGATTCTTCGTAAAATCCTCATTTTCTAGCTTTGATAATGATTTCAGTCTTGACATGACAGTGCATAGTGTCTGTAGCATTTCGTGCATGTTTTCTTAAAATGTATAATACAAAATGAATCTTCAGTAGTTGTTTTTACCAACAGATGTATATAAGTGGTCAATAAATATAAATACATTACGATTCCGTTGCATGATTAGTATTTCGGAAATAAAAGACCAAACGTTTACTAATTTGAAAAATCAGCTCCGAAGCAAACAAATACATCAACACTTTCGACAAAATATACACTATTTCAATTATTTGGTTAATTATTTAAAAAATATTGGGTTACTACGAGTTCGGTTTAAATAACAATAACATTTACTCCAACGTTTCGATTTGTTAACACAAATCCTCTTCAGGGAATAAAGAATGATGGACAACAATTAGATTTGCATTTACATCTACGAGTACAATTAATATTTGAAACGATAAATAATGGTAAGTAAAGAAGTCCAGAAGTTGTGCAGGTAGTCACGACCACGTTCTTCTTTCCGATTCATAAGGGGGATTCCGTTGGCTGTTGCATTGCGAATAGCGATAGCTTCTTTCGTTTCACGGAGAATCTTGTCATTTTCTTTAGCAATAATGCTAGCGTTGTCCCAAAGTATGGAGTGTTGCTTTGAATCTTCCAAATTACTCCATACATGCTCAGATATGGCTGATTCTAAATCTCCATTCCTACAATGGCGTTTGTGCTCTTTCATGCGTTCGGATAGGTCCCTTCCAGTCTGCCCGATGTAACGAAAGCCACAGGAACATTCCAATTGGTAAACGCCTGCATTTGGGGCCGGTGACTTGTCCTTATGCATTGTGAGCAAATCCGACATCCTAGTGAATGGAATATAGCCAATCGAATTTCCAAGCTGTCGAGATATCAACCGCGCAATTGATTCTGTTAACCCTCTTATATAAGGCAAGATTATCCTAGGCAGTTCATCTGGAGGATCAACCTTAGGTGTTCCGAAGTTACGCTTTATTCGACGAATTGCCTTGCAAACCCATTGCATAGGATAACTGTTTTTGAATACAAGTACGTTCCGAATGTATAGAAGCTCCTTATATAATGTTTGACCTTTAAGCAGTCAAAGTGCTCGCTGTACAAGCGTGTTTACCACTGTAATTTTATGTGCAGAAGGATGTTACTTGGTTGTAATGTTGGTGATAGTACTTACTATATTTTGTATAAAATCACATTTTCTTTGAACCGATGTACCATTTTATAAAAGTGTTACTAATCGTCCGGAATGATTCATTACATGAAGCTGTAATTAGAGTTTTTCTTTACACATTGCACATTACAGAATCAGAATCAACAATCCAAATCTTACAATACATCAAACCAAATTTTTCAAAATATTAAATTCTCTGCCAATATCCAGGGCTAGCTTTTGTGCCTTGTCTTTCCTCAAAACAATATCTGTGGCAACCACAGCTACTTGAATAAAGTCTTTAGTCTTTATAGCTATTAGCACAAAACCCCACTACCGATACACCTCTTTTAGATCCCAGCAACCTTTGAAAGTCTACACACACCCTCCCTCCCACCGCAAATTTTTCCTCTCCCCAGCAACGTTGGTGATTGCACAGGGCGCAAACAGATTTACTGCTAAGCGTGTCACTGGAATTTCCAACCCGAGTTAATTGCTAGAGCGTTCATTAAAGCATGAAATTTTAACACGTTGTTAGCCTACAACGTGCTAATTTGTCCATTTTTCCAGAAATACCAAGAGTCAATTATAATATAGGTTTATAAATAGTTTATGACAACTACCAACTGCAGAGAGTTAGATGATATTGTTTGATTTGATTGATTTCGTGAATCGTAATGCATTTTGGGATAATTAATAAATAAGAGCTATAAAACCTATTCCTATATATTGATAAGTTGGAGATCATCTTTGTATATATAAGATCAGAAAAGATATAAAAAAGTGCAAACAATTTAGATTATTTTTTGTTTTTAGCAAGAACAACGTCTGATAACATATTGAGATGGTAGGTTAGTGGGCACTAGTGGATCCTGCTTTAAAAGGCATATAATTGATAACCGGCAATTACATTTGGAATTTAAAATAAACATCTTGTTAGGCAACGGAACTACAACGTCAATTATATTTGTGCTAATTCAATTTTAGACTGTACCAAAAACCTACTCAAATAATATTAACGAAACATTACCTTCCTTTAATTTCAATTACCTATTAATAATAATAAAATGGCTATACTTTGTATATTGTAACAGTTAGAATCAGGTAGCATATTAATTAGGTAAGTTTCTTTTTAATATTAAGCTTACTCACTCTCCTAGTTACTTGGCGCACACATAGGGGCAGTGAACGTGATGATAGGTTTAATGCAAAAAGGGATATAACCAACGAAGGTCAAGAACATGTTTCACGAACAAACTGACAATTAGAAGGTAAACAGAAAAAACGTAAAAATTGTAGATTCACAAACTTGAGCAACTTTCTAGAAGACAAAGAAATTATCTGTTTATGGTGCACAATTTATGTAAAAGTAGCACAATGTCTGTACATAACTTATCAAATATCAATAATATGCCATAATCAGTTAAAGTCTTGTTAATTCTAGGGTGGAAATTCAGTATCGTAGAGAAACCAAATTATAATAACATCAAAAAGTGTATTGACGAAGGAAAGCGTAAATACGCCTGGAAAATATTCTTTGAACTACAGAATAATAACAAAGACATGGCCAAACTTGAAGAAATTCTATTCATAACCAAAACGTCTGTCTCACCTTCAAAATTACGAAGCCCTATAGAAGAAGTCTTATTCGGAGAATATTTTTCACAAAGATGTTTACATAATATCAAACACAACACTCAACCTTACAACGTAGTACATAGTTTTCTAATTGAAGATCTCAGAACATTTATTCAGGCCAACAACTTAGTAATCAAACAATCAGATAAAAATGCAGGCATATGCATTATGAATCAATGTGATTACAACAATGAAATTCAGAGACAACTTCATGATGAAAATACGTACCGACCATCCACTCAGGTAGAATATAATTTAGCAGTGGAAACCTTTAAAGATAAAGCTAGAATAGCCAGCAAAAGCATAATAAAAGGAAAAAGTACTCATAGGCTGTTTCCTAAAAAACACCAGCCTGCTAAATTTTATATTCTGCCTAAAGTGCATAAGAAATTTGAACAATTTCCAGTAGGACGACCGATATCAAGCACCTTGAAATGTATTAACAGGGGATTCTCAATACTAACAGATTGTATACTTCAACCGTTAAGTCTATTGATACCGGATTTAATTATAGATTCACCCCACTTATTACTTTTGTTAAGCAATCTAAAATTAGATGCTACCAAAAAATACAGTTTATGTACCGCCGACATTAATGCAATGTACTTAGAACTACCTATTTCTGTGTGTAAATCGAACTGTACTGAATTTTTCATGGAAAATAGAGATAGATTGCAGTTACCTATTGATATTACTATTAACCATTTAAAACAATTGTTACATCTTACGCTAGATTATAACTTTCTAGAATATGATAACGAAATTTTTGTACAACATCGTGGTATACAAATGGGTAACTGCTCAAGTGTGTCAATAGCAAATATTACAGCCTCAAAGGAATTGAGAGCTCAGCTTAATAGATCAGAAATAGTTTTTAAAGGTCGTTTTATTGACGATCTTCTATTAATTATCGATATTACAAACATTGTAACAGACTTAAATATTTGGTTAAGCGATCTATTCAAGCATAGATTTCTCAAGTTCACGTACGAATTTAGTGAAAATTATGTAACTTTTCTTGACATGAATATTATGTTAAACTCTGATAAAACAATATCAACATCTCTGTACCGTAAACCAATGTCAAAACATGAATTCGTACACTATCTCTCCAGTCATCCTAAACATTTATTGAAATCCTTACCATTCCTGTGGTTTACGTATTATAAGAACTTGTTCTGATTTAAACACAAGAAATACGGAACTTAATAATTTGATGGCAAAGTTTCAAAGTAGAATGTACCTTCAACCTATTTTACAAAATGCCATGCGAGTACTTGATAACATTAATAGAAACGAGCTTTTAAGACCAAAGTCCGCAATACAATATAATAAGAACATTTCTATCATTCCATAATCCAAGTTTACTACAGCAATTCGAATTTAATGGTACAAATGCCATTCCAAGAAATTGTTCATTTCTAGTTTTACCATTTTATAAAAACATACATGCTTACAATATCTTAGTAAAACAAGCTTTCATAAGAGAGCTACAAAATGCAACAATGCTAGAATTCGTGCATGTATAGAAAAGGTAGATATCTGAGTATCATGTAACTTTTTAACAATTTGATAAAAATAACCACATTCATTTTACAAACAGGTAATAATTTATAAATTATATAGCATTTTAAATACTACATGATTCCATACGAAGTTTTTTCTTTATTCTAATTGTAAAATATTTTTTATGAACTGTAAGCCGCCTGATGATGTCAATAAAATAACGACGAAACCGGTCGCGGGACAAATCAGCAACCAAAGTGACAGAAGCCATTATTACAGTTTATTTAAAACAGCATACCGATTTTCCAAATAAGGTAGTATCATTTCCGCATTTTTATCCCTCTTGACAATCCTGCACCAAGAATGTCATTGCCAGACATTGGAGAACTTATTTGGCCAATGACAAACCCGTGGGATTACAAGCACCTGGTGCATGGCCTTGTGTTCTTATTTGCATCCTTGTCTACGGAAAACAGACTGATTTCCGCAATTGAATTAGTAACATCTGGAAACGGCGAATACGGAGTGGCAATTGTTGATACTTTGGAGTTTTCAATTGAGGAGTTTTTAAGCCTTAACCAGTCTTTGTTATTCGAATTTTTCAATACGTCAAGTTTTGTTCACGATGTTTGGTTTAATGAATTGGACCACACAAACGACTTTGACAGCTACATTTTAGAAGCTTGTCATTCAAGTAGAAAGCAGTTGCGGATGGCAAGGTATTAATGCTAAAATTCAAGGTTAAAGTATTAGAATTAAGTTATTTAGTTAACAGGCTCATGCCCACTAACATCTAAATGTGGCCCTAAATAACTAAATTTGGCCTCTACACATTCCGAAAAATTAACTGGCATCAGAGTCAAAACGTTTCCAAACCTGCTCTGGCATATATAGCAGTTAGTGTCATTCGGTTTTAAGTGCCACGAAAAGTTTGAGTTGGCCATCATAACTAGAAAAAGTTGAGCTAACCGATATATATACTTTTCTAATTTTTTATCCGTATACTCCCGCAGTTCTTAAAACTAACAGACATATTCTTTAGGTTTTAGACCCAAAACCAAAGCCGTTTTATCATACAGCAGTTTATGCCAATACTGAAGTTTATGATTCACGTTCACGACCATATTTACTGAATTATACAAATGCAATTAGCGGTCCCGAGGCATGTGCCATTCATAATCTTCTAATGAAATCAAACATTCATCCAAATGTGCTAATAGAGTGGAAACGCATAATAGATACTCTAAAACCGCTTGTGCAGATTGTTTTGCTACCAGCTAATGACGAAGATAATCTCCCCTTGAAATTGCTACTCCAACGCCAGTTTTTTGAAACAGAGTCAAGGTGGTACTTGGAAGATATTTTTGCATGCAACAAAATATCTGTAGTTCTTCCTGAGTATTTAATAAACAAATATGTATGTATGTATGTATGTATTTATTGGCATCCCAAAAAACTCTTTCAGGTCTGAGACCTATAGAGCATCAATACACATTTTTACAATTTTTGACAATCATGGAGATCCGTCTTTTTAACATCATTTTACAATATTCTGTTTCATATTCAGTTACCATATAATTATATATATAATCAATTAGGCAGTAACAATATTTCATTCTGCTTGTTCATACAACATAAGATCAAGAAGTAATATTCGTACATTCTTTTTTACACAAAAATGACAAGTAATCAGATACTGAATTTTAGCTTAGTCGTCGTTTTCTCCGTGAAGTTTCGTAACATGATGACAATAGCACTCTCCCACGATCCTCCGCTGATACGTGTTCCAAAGTCCATTTATTTCGTTTGTGATAGCCTTCAACTTTTTAATGAACTTATTGGGCAAGTTTAGTTCAAATGTTTCCATGAGATGTTTCCAATTGATTTGCATAAATGTTTTACAGATGCAAGTTTGATCGATAAGACGCCTACGGTTTTCGTTGGCAATAAGCTCGGAAATGGATTGCATGTCCGATTCTTCAAATCCGTAAAGTTTCCCAACGGCAAATAATTCTTTGGATTTGTCTTCGATTTCAGATACACGCCAAAGATATACAAGTGATTCTTTATATGCTTTCGTATCATCTTCACTATAGCTATGTTCAAGGTCGTCTGATGACTCGAGCTCAGTGTTTTCTGTTTCTGTTTCAGATGAAGTTGATGGTTCATTCAATTCTGTATTACACACTACCGATGAAATTTATTTTTTCGTATTTTTTCGAGTCCGTTTTTTTCTTTTTTGATTTTTTGATGGAATGTCATCTGTAATTGACACTTTTTCATGGAAAGACTTTAAACGATGACAATTTCCAAACATTTTCTTTCTATCTTCGACTGAGCAGAGCGAAACAATAGCAACTGGATGTGAAGTATTAATTAAAATGTCAACTTTTTCCACGACCACATTTATATTAAGTGCTTCTTTAAAAATGTCTTAACAGTTTCAATAGAATTTTTTCCATTTTTCAGGCTACTCAAGCCATGAATAACAATTTTGTTTTCACACAATGACAACTCAGGAACATTTCGAATAATTTTGTCTTTATCAATTTGGATTTCATGGGAACTTTCACAGAGCATTTTTTTTCAAAATCTCCAACTTTTTTCCTCATACTCTCCAAAACGTGCCAAACTTTCAGGATAGATAAAATGCCAGATTAAACTCACAAATCTGAAGTATTAGCTCGAGATGTAGTCATAATTCGAAAAAATTGCAAAAATACTGTAAAACTTGGATTGTCCCAGCTGAACATCTGTAACTTTTTTGTCTTACAACAGAAACCTACTAAGCTTTGCATGCGTATACAGCACTAAATACGCTATTTTGCTGCGGAGTATCAAGTTGTCATGTTGGCAATAGAGAAAGTTACATCAGATTTTATGCCAAATTTTTATTTTTCTTGGCAAAAAACGTAAGCCAACAACCAATAAAAATAAGCATTTTCAGAAAATGAAAGGATGACTATATTACCACTACTATAGTGCAATAACTGCCACAGGTCGCGTGAAAAAATCTCCAGTCACTGTGAAGAAATCCAGGGTTAAGTACTAAAATACAACAAATTTTGCTGCATAATATGTGCAACTTTTTTTGAAAAGTGTTTGAATTTTTGTTTCGTCATGTTAATATATAGAGTATTTTGTGTTGTTGTATTATCTTAAAGATTTACTTGGTTTGGATCCTTAAGTCAGAAGTTATGACATTTTGAAAAATCTAAAATTGTGCTCCTTGCCTATGCAACCAACAAATTTCAAATTGTCATAACTTCTGACTTAAAAATCCAAACCTAATAGATCATTGAGATAATGCAAGAGCACAAACTACTCTATACATTAACATGACGAAACAAAAATTCAAACACTTTTCAAAAAAAGTTGCACATATTATGCAGCAAAATTTGTTGTATTTTAGTACTTAACCCTGGATTTCTTCACAGTGACTGGAGATTTTTTCACGCGACCTGTGGCAGATATTGCACTATAGTAGTGGTAATATAGTCATCTTTTCATTTTCTGAAAATGCTTATTTTTATTGGTTGTTGGCTTACGTTTTTTGCCAAGAAAAATAAAAATTTGGCATAAAATCTGATGTAACTTTCTCTATTGCCAACATGACAACTTGATACTCCGCAGCAAAATAGCGTATTTAGTGCTGTATACGCATGCAAAGCTTAGTAGGTTTCTGTTGTAAGACAAAAAAGTTACAGATGTTCAGCTGGGACAATCCAAGTTTTACAGTATTTTTGCAATTTTTTCGAATTATGACTACATCTCGAGCTAATACTTCAGATTTGTGAGTTTAAACTGGCATTTTATCTATCCTGAAAGTTTGGCACGTTTTGGAGAGTATGAGGAAAAAAGTTGGAGATTTTGAAAAAAAATGCTCACAGTGTTTTAGTTCTAATTCCCGGCCTATTAACATGTTTAAACATGTATCCACTTCCGATTTAATCGCAAGTATATTCGTTTTGAATAATGACAAAATTTCCATTTGATTCTCAGAAATTGTTTCACAAGTATTTTTCACACAAGAAAAGAAGTCGGATAACGACGTTGGGCACAGCAAAGCCATTTTACGATGCTGCGTCAACAAAAATTCCTTTCTTGCTTGCTGACAGAAACTAATTACAATATTATTCTATAACAAGCAGATTACTCTGCAGAGCGATTCACAAATGAGATGTTACTCGCTTGACAGCTCAGACGGATCTCTAATAAATAAATATGCCAAAAAACTTAAATTGATGGGAAAAAACTTCATTTCCGTTCTGTCAGAGATTTATGCACAAACGGAAATTGAATATTTTCAGGTATAACTTCAGAAAAAAGAATAACTCGGCTTCATATGCTAAAAATGTCTGGTATTTCTAATTGGTTGCCAAAACTTCGTATTGATACTTACGAGACAAGCTATAATGCAGAAAATGTCAAGGTGGCAAGCGCGTCAATTAGAGGGAATATATTAGTTATATTTGCATTGCTGTTAGTTGGATTACCAATTTCAATTTTAGCGTTTGGCATGGAATTTTCTAAAGGCAAAAATAACGCTGCCCTACTTCGAAAAGACATTTTAAGCGTAAAAATCTGGGCGTGGCTTACAATTAATAAAGTCGTCGATCTACTTAAAGGAATAGCGTGCAGCAAGCAAAATCACACTAATGTGCGTGCAGGATGGTTGTAACCACGGAAATTGACACAATAGGGTTTGTTGACATGTTTCTAGAATGTTTCTGGATTTGTAATACTAGTATATATAAGAGTTCAGCAATATAAAACTGTAAGCAAGTAATATTTGAATTAATCGATGCGCATCTTACCTGTTTTTTCTATTTTCACTGGCATACTATGATCAACCTATATTCAACATAATAACTTCTTGGCAAGCTAACACTCTAAATTCATAATATAATATTACAGTCCAACGTGCCTACAGATTTTGGGACAATTCTAAGGAAAAAAATTCAGATTTTGAAAAAATGCCTTTTGTAAGTTGACGCACTATCTTTTATTACTCCCTAAGCAACTTTTTAATTCAATGTAAACGGACAAGGGAGGTATAATATTTTTAACACATGCTTTAAAAACTTTAAAATGGGCTTTGGGTTATACAACAATATTTACCTTATCCTTTTCATCAGTATATTAATATGTAGATTGTAGGAAGCAATTTGTCTATCGGCTGTTATGCTCAGAGGAAGGTAGAGCAGGCCATCTAACAAAAAACAGGTACTCTGCAGAAATAGGAGGAGTGAGCTGAGTGTGAGAGGAAAATGCATGCGTAAAAACGAGATGTACATGTACAAAATTATAAGAGGATAATTGGAGGAGATTTTTCTTTCTTTGAGAGTTTTCAGCTTTTCGGTGAAGGAAAAATGATGAGATGAGCAGGAGTACAAGTTTGACTTCGGTGAGGAGAGGACGAGCTACGAAAAGAGCTCCAGTGGACTGATAAGGAGTAGCCATTTTTCTTTGTAGTGAATATTTCGTTGAATAGAAAATTGTGTCAAGTTTAGTCAGTTTGTTGTTAAAGCTGTTTAATTGAGATCAGAAGTCAAGTAGTAACAAAGCTCTGCGTGCATAGATATTTACTGACGGAAATAAATAGCTCAGTAGATTTTAACATGGACTATATTGATCCACTCAAAAAGTAAATTGTATTGTGTTGTGTGTGATATCATTTCGCATCAAAAAAACTAATCAATCGAGCGCAATTTGCATTGCATCAGTTATTCGTTAGTAAAAGGTGATCTCGATAGCGTCATCACCTCGGTGTTACCACCACTGCCGGAGGGATATAGAGGACTGTGTCAAACCGACTTGGCCTGTGAGCAACCTGTTACTTCTGAAGAATGTAAGTTTTCATGTTCAGTTAAGCATGCGTACATCTATTGCAAAACAGTTCTGGGTTCAAGTGTGGGGTAAGCAGGTAACATAGGAGCATACGTAGTAGGCAACACCCCATTATGACCTGATACGGCAAAACAATCGTATTGTTCATTAATTTTTCTTAAATTTTTAGGATACGACTTTATTATTGTTTATTGTTTCTATTATCTTAAACATTTCCAATTAAGTGTTAATGCTAATTATTTTGCTGCAGATTTTCGCTTGAAATCAAATTCAAAATCTGTAAAGCTTCTGCATATAGGCTATAATTTATTACCCACTCTTACTCTCAATTGGAATTTTGGAAATAAAAATTGCATTCAATAGTGCTCACAAACTTAGGAATTAAATTTGGGCATTATTTAACTGATGTCGTTCGTTAGTTAATGTTTTTGTAATTGAATATACCTAAACTATTGAAACTATAATTGTGAATATAACCGTCACAATAATATCTCCTGTACTCAATTTATGTTTCCTTAATAAAATACATGCACATTATTGTTTATATATTAATACATATTCTATTTTAAAATGGTATAATAATATACAAAACAAACAAATGCTAGATCACGTTACATTTTGACTACTATATGTGTCCTTGGTCCTTCTAAAGCATGCGAATAAAGTTATCAAAAACTCTTTGTTCTTGCTGACTTATACTTTTTGCATGAAAAATATAGTTTTTTGCATAATAACCAGCCAGCCCAGATTCTGGCTTATTTTTTAGCTTCTGCAAATTAGTCCAAACATTGTCTACTAGGAAAGGAAATCTCTTTATCCAGTAATCCATAAAGTTGTTTGGCAAGCTTCCTAATTCTCCTCTGGCTTGATAAGACAGGGTAAAATAATGATTGTGCAAATTTCGAATTGCTCTTACCAAACCCATTATATTTGATTCATCGTACGGTGTTTTTCTGACTCTTCTATCATTCAAAGTTGCTTCAACATAGGGAGTGATATAAATTGTCCATGGATTATATAGACGTTTAGAATAGTTCATATTTGCTTCTCGGAGACATTGTCTTGCTGCATCATTTACTCTTACCGCATCCGCTTCTAAAGCATTGCTGGCGCTCACCAGAAATTCCAAAGCCTTTTTCTTTGACCAAAACAAGTGGTGTTGAAGTATTGCAGATACGGGTGGTCTGCTGGAGGGAAGTTCGGCAATCATGTGTTGTATCAGACGGACAGAACCGACGTGCTGAATCTCAAATTTTGTTAAATTCAAACATTGTTGATATTTACCAACGATGTTGTTTAGAATTTCTAGCTGATTTTCACCAAAGGGATGATTACCGTTAGTTAGTACACAGTAGTATATGCAACCCAGTGAAAATATATCCGTGGCTGGATACTAGAATTAAAAAATAATTGTTAAATTTTTACTACAAATTTTTACAATTTAAATATATAGTTAAGTACCATTTTAGGAGAACTTCTTGATGGTGATGTTGGTTTCATATGCAGCTGAAGAATTTCGGGTGCCATCCACTCCTTTGTTCCAGATCCTGAGTAATCTGTTTTGCTGGTTTCCCCATCCAAAAGTTCTTTGCTTATCCCAAAGTCGCTAATTTTCACTCTTATTTTTGCAGCTTGGAGTTTAACCATCAGAATGTTGGCAGGTTTCAAATCTCTATGAATTATACCACTTTCGTGCAAATACTCTAGCCCTTCTGACACTTGTCGGAGTATATCAGTCTTTTCAATTTGATATAGCTTCTTGGCTTCTTGTTTCCAAATCCAATTGTCCAAACTGATATCACATAATTCCAAGGCAATAAATAGGTATTCTTCATCCTTTAGTTCTGCGGCAAAATAGGTTACTACATTTTCGTGCTTGTCACATTTGATAAGAATTTGTGTTTCTTTAAACGCCAGTTCTTTTTCAGAGCGATCAAAATTTATTCGTTTTACGGCAACCGTTCTTCCATCGTCTAGTTCTCCTTTGAATATTCTGCTGTCTGAACCTTTTCCTAAGACACTGGATGGAAAGTATTTAATTTTGCCGACAACTTTTGCATTTGAAGCGGATGGTTCAGTAGAAATGGGCTGTATAGTACTTTTTTGTCTTTCAACTTCCTTTTGCTTGGCGGCTTTTCTGTGTTTGGGGCTACATTTCTTCCAAATATGACAGCAACAGCAAGAATTAAATAAACACATCGCAACCCAATTTAAACTTAGTTTTTTAAAACTATGCTTTTAAAAAACTAAATTGTATTCATTCCTTTCATGTCACCATATGTGAGTGTAAAATGTAAAAGGAATAAGTTTTCCTCTTTTGAGGTCTCGTTGCTTTGCAGCTATACTGTGCAAAAAATTACACGATAGATAAGGAAAATATGTATTCATTGAAAAGTGTAGTGTGCACTTCTGATAAGTGTTTTTATCTTTTCATGGTCGAAGCTTAAGTGTGACATAATAATAACATCGTCGCATAAAACACCTCACATATTATGTTATTGATTTTATATGTTAGATTGCTAACAGTATATAGTTTGCTAACGGTTTTATCCAATATTATTCTAACTTCACGTATAATACCAAACATTGCATATTTTATCAAATAATCTCATACAAAAACAAAATGCAGATAAAGCTCCTCTTTTCTTTACTACTTTATATATTATATGAACTATCCATTCGTTTAAATTGTACAATCGCCTGAATTATATGATTATATAAGGTGGAAAATTATATAGTGCATCTAATCAATTTAAGCATCTTACCGATCTTCTCTGTCCCAAACTTCAAAAATCTACAGTGCGCATGCATTGACCCAAAGCTAATTCTTCTGAATAATGCATTACTTTGTTGCAAATGAAACGTTTCTAAAGTTTTTTATTGTGGTGTTTCGCAAACTGTTGATTACTTGCTACAAGTAGCTAAGGTGTACATGAATTTTTGCAAAATATATTATACCTGTTATTTTTCTTTCAATTGGATTAGCCATTTGTGTTAAGTATGTCCAAAAGGCTAAATATCCATTATGTCATGTCATGTCAGAACAAATACTTAATATCGTACTTAGAACTATAATTTCCTGTCTTCATAAGCCAGTTTGCATGTGTAAATAATTTTGAGAAAAGGAACATATAGAGAAATAGAATAGGTCCTCGTTTATTCAGTTTTATCAATGTTTGTAATTTTTTTTGTAAAAACTGATCCCATCATGATAGGACGTCATCCTGGCAAACCAAAAACAAGGACACAATTAATACCAAAAAATTCAAACTATGTTACGGACTAATTAATAAAGCCACTTACATCAACTCCATTCCACACAAGGTCCAAAAAATTCCAGAGCAATGACCTATTCTCGTCCCATTTCCAATCCGGCTCGCTACCCGCATGAAAAGAAATCATGCTGACCACAACCACAACCTGAATAACTTCCTCTAGCCTTTCGATCAGTTCCATACCCGGCGGAATATCAATCTCAGGGTCGTCTTGACCTTCTTCAAACCTATTAAGATCCAGAGTGGATCCCTCCTCCTGAAAAACTTCCAAAGCTGGAAACTTGTATCTAATTTCCATTGGCGTGTTACCATCCAATGGGCTCTCCAAAGAGATACGACCGGAAACATGAAACCTTTTTAGACCGGTCATCACCGGCCATTTATCCAAGTTCAAATGAATAGCTTGCGGACCATGAACATTACTTATCTTCAAATCCTCCAGGAATTCTCGACAACTTGTCAATGTCTCAATAAGTCCATTCTCTTGAATTCCTGCCATTTCAGTACTGACCACAGTTAAACTTGTCAATTTGCTTAACCCTCCATTATCCTCTGAAGGCAATTGAGCATCCACCAATTCCAACCTTCGTAATCTTCTGGAATTCTTAAAGTCCAGCTTGGCCACTTCTTCAGAAGCCCATTGAACTGCCCGAAAGCTGAACTCTGAAAGATTTCCACTGGCATTTACAATTTGCTGGACAAATTTAGTCAACTTTAGAGCATGGTCGTTATCCTGAACACGAGATAACTCAACAGTTATCTTCTTCAGCAAAGGAAACTCCATAAGTGCGGGTAAGGGCATGGCAGGTAGAACCAAAACCAAAGAAGCTTCTAGTTCTTCAGTGTCCACCAAGTCAACAAGATTCAACTCCAGAAGAACGCAGGCACCGTCCACGTAAAGGAGTAAAGCTTCTAAAGTACGCTCCAGTTGCACGGCTTCGTTTACTGAATTCAGAAGGAATTTGTCCAAGGTCAGGGCAAATGGTGGCAAGGCCACTGCGCTGTGCAAAATACCCTCCTGTAATCCCAATTTATTTAGAAATATTTGGAAAGGGTTAGCATTCCGACAGGATAAAGTGAAGTGGAGAAGGGGTTGACGAAACCAGAAGAACGTGGAGCAAATCTCTTGATTCCAAAGCCGGCATACTAGACGAAGGCAACGGGCTTCTGAGGCGGAAAGGTCAGGGCTTTGGGAATTTTGGAGAACATGACGAAGTATTTTGTGTAGAATCTGAAAGAAGTCAACTTAATTGCTTTAACGCTTTACATTGGAACATAAGACATAAACTTGTTGGAATGGGTTTTGTACGGGTGGGGTTGACAAGGCCTTCTGGCAAGGACTCTGTGCACCTTGCGGATCTGCATTGAGTATTGGTCTGCGACGAGAAACAATCCCTCCCATGCTTATTCCACGAAAATTTTGGAAATGTTTCTTTTAAAAAGCCTTAAAATTGAAATGCATAGTTATTTTTAAAAAATTGAAATTTTAGGGATAGCTAATTAAAAAATAATTTGACTACAAAAAATAGTTCCAGAAAATTTATTTGAATTTTTTATAAAGGTAACCTAAGAAATTAACTTGATGTTTATGGAGAGTTGTACAATGACAATTTTTAATTTCTTTATGGATTTTGTTAAAAAAAATAAAAGTAGTAAGCTAAATATGAGTTTAATAGCGAAAATGTTTGCTTTGTTAATAAAATGGCATAAAGTTAATGATGATTTTATAAAATAAGTATAAATGGCTTTTATTATTGGAAAAACATTGACAACAAATTATATGCGTTCTTAAATACGTTTACGTACCACAACTTTACAAATAGACTATAATGCTTTTGAAACGCATTAACGAGCTTATATACATGAGGTTATTACCAAGTCTGTAATTAATTATTATTGCTATAATGTTACCCCCAATGGCATTATCACCTACAACCTACAGGTATTATCCTAAGAATAATATCCTTCCTATACTTATCTAATAGTTACAAAAGTCAGCAATCTAATGTACAATAACAACTATTTCACAAAACGTTCAATTATTATCAGGGAAACAGTCAAATTACAACATATTATATGACCGAAATTGCTTTTCCAAGAGTTGAAAATCCTTCGACGCCACATCCTTCAGAGACCAACCTTTAAAGGGAAACTTCTCAATAGTTTCAGCGAATTTTCCTTCCAGAAGTAAGTTAATACCGGCAACCGTGACCTACCACAAGAAAGAAAAATATAAAATGACATGACATGATAAAAAACCACAGATTTAAAATAATTATAGAATAGTTTCTGATGGAACGTACCTTTTCAATGGGTTCTTCCGCAGTTATGACAAAATGAGTCAGTTTCAAATGACGAATCACCAGGGAGAATAGAAGATCGGTAATCTTTGGCATTTGGTCCATACCCTTCAAGGTCAGCTTGCGGAGTTCTGTAAAACACAAAACAGGTTAAATTATATAGAAAATGTTTGCAAAAATGTTGAAAATATAACACCGCCGCACAAGGTAAAATGACAACTTACTTTTCAACTTGAAAAACACCGGATTCTTGGTGTCCAGCCCAACAAACGTGACATTGCCCACATCTTTACACTTCTCCAAAGTAATTTCCTCCAAACCGGGTAATCCATTAAAGAGTTTAATCAATGACTTGTTAGTTCCAGGCCAGTTCATAATGGCCAGCTTCTTAAGGTTTGGACATGACGTCAGAACATCCCCCAGCTTTGGAATGGCCACATCCTCTTTCCTCTTGACAAAATTGAGTCGCAGTTCAGTCAAAGCCAAACGCTGAACATGTTCAAACAAAAGTCGGAACAAAGTTTCGGTTTTCTCGTAACCCGAGTCCACAGTGATATCAAGCACTTGTAATGACGGCCAATCGGGACGAAGGTGCTTCCAGGGTTCCACTACCACGCAATTAGAAGTGTTCCTGATTTCAATTCTTTGCAAGTTGACCATATCCAGACCATGCGGAAATTTGAAGCAATGAATATTAATCATCGATCCTACTACATTTCCCAGTTCTGTAGGAAGGCCTCCGCACTGCCAGAACCATTCGGAGCGGACATTTAGCAACTTGACGTTCTTCTTGAACGCAACGGTCAATAGATGTGTAAACATAAATCCTACACACGTATCCATTTCCTCCTTGAAGCCAGAACTTAAAAAGTCCACCGTTTTTAGAGCCGGTGCTCCAGTTCCGTCGAGGAAGTCGCATAATCCCATAAAAGTCTTGCTCAGAAAACCCTCCTCTGGCGTGTCCCAGCATAAATCCACCGGAAGTCCAACGTACTCCAGTTCTGGGGAAAAGCCCAAGAATTCATCATATCTAATGCAATGGCTAGACATGATTGCAGATTTTCGTGCTGTCCAATTTCCATAAACTTGAGTCCTCTGAAGCTCTGGGGAATCGGGGGACTTGCGTTAACAAAGCGAGGATCCTGCTTAGCCATGGTGACCACTGCTTTTCTTTGGGAATCCAACTCCAATTCAGACAATGGCTTCATTTTGGTGCCCAGGCCAAACCACTCAGCTTCGAAAGCCTCCAGAGTAGGGAAACCCTCCAAAAAGTCCCACTCTTTGCCAAAGATGTACACACCCAGCTCGCAGACCCTCAACCGCTTCACCAAGGGGCCATACTTTGTAAAAAATTCGCTCATGTCCTTCTGGGGCACCGTTTCATAAAACTTGAATCCAGACAAGTTGTTCACAAACAGCTTAGTCGTTGGAATCCCCATCTTCAGAAAAGCTCCAAAGGTCTTGTCCCCCTCGTCAATCTCTATCTCAGGCGCCAGCTCGGGATGCTCCACCAAGTATTCAGTGACCACTTGATTGAACTCTTTGGAAACTCTCCTAAACCTTAGCAAATCATTCCACTCAAGTAACGGCAAAAGACCCTTCTTTATCTGAAAAGCAAACCAATTAAATCAACCAACCAATCAATTAATAAAACCATCAATTAAACTTGGTCAACAATCAATCAATCATCAATCACTATCGCCTTTTTATATTATTATGCTATTTAATTGTTCAAAAACAGAAAAAATCGTACCGCATCCCTATCTTCGGGAGTCTTTAGAAGGCCCATTTCCTCTCCACTTTCCATGTCTCCTTCAATTAGCTGCGTACGTACAAAATTACAGTACAGTTTTTTTTACTAACGCTCCACTAATTAAACTTCCATTAAAAAACAGTAGCACAAGTGACGACTGACGAGTTTAATTTATGGACCCGGTGCAATGGACACCAAGAAAGAGCCACGTAACCAGCTGACAGCTAGTACTCCGAATTCCCACTTTGGTCTCTACTTGCCCCAACGTCTATTGAGCGCAAGTGGCTCTTCAAATTCCCATCGGAAGTGTCAATCAGTTCATTTTTTAAGTTGACCTGGTGGTGAATTACTAATTTGCTAAACCTTTTCAGCACTTGTCATGGATTTAGTTCATTTCATGGTACGGAGAAAATAATATAAATACGGGACCCTTGAAGGAAATTCCGGAGATTTGTGTGGACCACTTTTTAGGGAAGGACTTGAACACACCGGTAAATTGTGTTTGTAATCACTGATTACTAATCAGAATAGAAATACTTAGATAATAGTTGATTAATGGATTAACGCTTATTAGAGTTCACCCAACACATACAATCATTAGTAGTTCGTTGTTAAATAAAGTAAATAATTAAAGTAAGTAAAACAAAATAAAGTAGGCATTTGTATTTGAAATAGCATTTAATGAGTTTTCAAATAGTATTTTGGGAGAAGGACAGAAAA